>LR749781.1:0-81648 GCA_902729485.2 Mus minutoides
AATTTCAAATGGCTAAAACTGAATAAAGTATTATTTAATACACAAATGCCTTTTCTATAAAACCATCTCATAGATAGAAGATGAGAATAGGCATAGTGGACTCTTGGCTCTTAAGCTCGTGCCTCTTCCCCCATTGTACCTCCTCTCTCCCCATTCCCTTACCCCTCTCTCACCATGTGGTCATGGCCACCAGTCTCTACGTATCTACTCTCTCCATCTCCCTGGCTCTCTCTGCCTCTACTACTCTCTAAACTCCCCTCCCCATGCCCTAAATAAACTATTCTAAAAAGAAAGAAAGAAAGAAAGAAAGAAAGAAAGAAAGAAAGAAAGAGAAAGAAAGAGAGAGAAAGAGAGAGAGAGAGAAAGGAAGGAAGGAAGGAAGGAAGGAAGGAAGAAAGAAAGAAAGAAAGAAAGAAAGAAAGAAAGAAAGAAAGAAAGAAAGAAAAAGAAAGAAAGAAAGAAAGAAAGAAAGAAAGAAAGAAAGAAAGAAAGAAAGAAAGAAAGAAAGAAAGAAAGAAAGGGCATAGTGGCAAGTGGTGAAGAGAGATCGAGAAGACAGATGTAGATAACTTTAGTAACTTTTCTCAGCAAAAAGAGCAATATATAATGGATAGTACCCCACACAGGAGATGGGATATTTTATACTTTATACATTGTTCTTAAGAGTATGAAATCTCAAACACACATGAACAGTCACAGCTGGTATATCCACTCTTTCAGAAACAGCAAACCTAAAATAAATCCCATACTTAATTAGCAATTCAAATATTGCAGAAAGTATTTCTAAGCTCTGTTTTTTCAGTTAATAAAAGTTTAGGTTTTTAATAAAAATAATAAGACAACAAAAATATTGCAAGTCCAGAGAGAATGCAAGAATAAAATTGATTTTAATTGCATTTTGTTCCCATAAGGAAATAAATGCATTTCTTCATATAAAGTGTGTTTTAGGGATCACTAAAAATGTTTCAATTGCTTTACAGCTGCTTGGCACCTCCATAGAAGATATACATAAATTGTGCTTTTATTTTTATCTTTTTGGTAAAAGTTTTGAAGACTGTTAAAAGAAAACACCAGAAACACTTGACACATAAAAATGCAAGTTGCATTCAATTCTACGAATGATAACGTAATCCTGAAACACAAATAAAATGTATACAGACATTCTATTTAACACATATTACTATTAGCTACTATTAGCTACTACTAGCTTAGCATCTAGCTCCTTTCGGGACATTTTTCTTTCCCTTGCCCTCAATTCACACAGGATTAATTGGCACTGTAGAGTTGGTTGCTGTTGTTGCTGTTGCTGTTGTTGTTGGAAGTTTTACAATAACTATTCCTTGTCTTTCTATTTTGTCTAATTCTACATAGATATGTTCTAGCATACATTAGTAACTCAAACTTGTCAAATATTAAGTACTTAAAATATAAAAGAAGCAACTGGAACTATTGACTAAACTGCAATTCCCAGCAAACACTGTTGGTTAGGTGAGACCGCCAACTAAAACTGTCTTTGTTTTTTTTTTTTTTTCTTTTTGAATATTTTTATTAGATATTTTCTTCATTTACATTTCAAATACTATCCCAAAGGTCCCCTATACCCTCCCCCCTGCCCTGCACAACCAAACTACCCACTCCCACTTCCTGGCCCTGGCATTCCACTGTACTGGGGCATATAATCTTTGCTGTGGTTGAGTATCACCCATCAAATTATTTTTGTTGCTACTTCATGACTCTGATTGTTCTACTGTTATGAATCATACTATAAATTTTTGTGTTTTCTAATAATCTTACATGTTCCTCCTGAAAAGGTCACTCAACCATAAAGATCACAATCAACAGACTGTGAATGCAATTCCAATACTTCTCCCTAGGTGAATAAAGAGGTGAATGTCTTTCAAAAACCAGGTAACCAGTTTCACGCCCTTACTCTGTCTGCTTTCTAAAGACTGGATAGTTTCATGAAGGTAAACATGGGAAAATATATGAAAGGACAGAAAGCAGAAACACAATTTTAAATTACTGACTTCCTACAAGTGTATCACATTATCCAAGTTACTATATTATAAATGGAATATCAGGTCATTATTTTGATGTGTGACACTATTATATTCCTTTTACAATGGTGTCATGAAAAATGATCTATCTCAGGCAGGATACCCATGGAATACTGAATAAAAAATCTCACCCAAATCTTTCTAAATAATTCAATAACTTTGTGGGGGTTACTTACATGAGAAGAGTAACTGCTATCCACTGTAAGCAAGCAAGTATTAGTTGGTCTCAGACAGCTCAGGGTATAGTAAAATAGTAATTTTAGCAGGATCCAATAGAGTACAAAAATATATCTGTGGTGATTTAAATGAGAATGTTCCACACATAGACCTATATGTTTGAATACTCAGTCCTCAGTTGGTAGACCTGTTTGGAAAGGATAAGGTGGTGTGGCCTTATTAGTGTCTAACTTAGGCAGGCTTTCAGTTTTCAGAAGCCCATGCCATTCCTGGTTATCTTTTAAACCTCATAATTGTTGACTCAGATATAAGCTATCAAGTACTGATCCAACAACATGCTTGCCTACCTGCTAATATGGTCCCACCATAATGGTGATGGACAGGCTCTGAAACTATAAGCTGCAATAGACTCTTATTTTTCCTTTTTTTTTTTTAAATAATTTATTTATTTCCCTTACAACCGAATATCAGCCCTTCCTCTGTTTCCACTACCCTTCTCACACAAGTCCTTCTCCCATTCCCCCTTTTCCTTCCCTTTGGGGAATAGGAAGGCCCCCTCTGAGTGTAACTGCCCCACCTAATTCTCTAGGCACATCCTCTCCCATTAAGGCCAGATAAGGTTGTCTATTTAGGAGCAGAGGATCCACAGGTAGGCACACAGCCATGCACGCAGGTAGGCAAGCAGTCAACATGCTAAGGGACCCAGGTGAAGACCAAGCTGCTTATCTGCTGCATATGTGCAGTGAGCCTAGGTCCAGCTCCCACTCACTCATTGGTTAGTGATTCAGTCTCTGGGAATTCCCAAGGTCCCATTTTAGTTGACATTGTAGGTCTTCCTGTACAGTCCATGTTATCTTTGAGTCCCTCAAACTTTCTTCCAACTCTCCCATAAGACTACTCAAGCTCCATCTAATATTTAGGTGTGAGTCTCTGAATCTCTTCGATTGGCTACTTGGTAGAACCTCTCAGAGGACAGTGGTGATACCTTCCTGTCTGTAAACATAACAGAGTATAGTGAACACTGCTAGGGAATGGTTCTTACCCATGCAGTGGATCTCAGTTTGGGGTAGTCACTGGTTGCCCATTCCTTCCATTCATGTTCACTTTTGTCCCTGCACATCTTGTAGGTAGGACACATTTTTGGTTGAAGGCTTTGTGGATGGGTTGCTGTCCTTATCCTTCCATAGGGAGTTTTGCCTGGCTACAGGAAGTGGCCAATTCAGGAGCCATATACCCACTGCAAGGATTCTCAGCTGTAGTCACTCCCTTAGAACCTATGGTCCTGTTTCCCATCCCATGTCTCCAGCAAGTCCTAGAGATTGCACTCCCCCAGATGATCTCCCTTCTCTCTTCCCTGATTTTCCTATATACAATCTTCCTGACCCAGTTTCTCTTCTTATCCTACCTTGCAACTCATTCCCTTCTTCCATCAATCTCTGGTATCTATTTTGTTTCCCCTTCTGAAAAAGAATCAAACATCCTATCTTGGGCCCTCCTTAGTTCTTTTTTGTTGTTGTTGTTTGGTTGGTTGGTTTTTGGTTGTTTGGTTGGTTGGGGGGGAGGGGTTCTTTGTTTTTTTGAGCCTGTTGATTATAGCATAGTCACCCTGTACTTTACTGCTAGTATTCACTTATAAATGAGTACATCCCATGCATGTATGGATCTCGGCTACCTCACACAGGGTGTTATTTTCTAGTTCTACTTATTTGCCTGTAAAATTAATGATATCCTTGTTTTTAATGCCTGAGTTGTATTTCATTGTGTAAATATACCATATTTTCTGTATCTATTCTTTAGTTCAGATATATCTGGGTTATTTCCTATTTTCTGGCTATTAGAAATAAGTCAGCCATAATCATAGCTGAACAAGTGTCCTAGTGGTATGGTAGAGCATTTGGGGATATATATCCATAATTGGAATAGCTGGGTCTTCTGAGAAACTGCCACATTGATTTTCAGAGTAGTTGTACAGGTTTACATTACCATCAGCAGTAGAAGAGTGTTCACCTTGCTCTACAACCTCCCTCAGCACGTTGAGGGTTTTTTGCTTTTTTTTTTTTTTTCTTTTTTTTTTATTCTAGTCATTCTGATGGGTGTAAGATGGAATCTTAGAGTTTTTTTGATTTGCATTTTCCTAATGACTAAAGATGTTGAACTATTTTTTAGGTGCTTCTCTGCCATCTGAGATTCCTTTCTTGAGAATTTTCTGTTCAACTCTATACTCCATGTTTTAATTGGATTATTGGCACTGTTAGTGTATAGCTTCTTAAGTTCTTTATATATTTTAGATATTAGCCCTCTGTCAGATGTAAGGTTAATGAATATGTTTTCCCAATTTGCAGGCTGTTTTTATGCCCTGAAGACAGTGTCCTTTGACTTTCAAAAGCTTTTTAGTTTCTTTGGGTCCCATTTATTAATTCCTGACCCTACTGCCTGAGCTATTGGTGTTCTGCTCAGGACATTGTCTCCTGTACCAATGATTTCCAGGCTATTTCCCACTTTCTGTTCTATTAGATTAAATGTATCTAGTTTTATGTTGAGGTCTTTGTTCCATTTGAACTTGAGTTTTGTGAAGGGTGTTAAATATGGATCTATTTATATTCTTCTACATGGAGTCATCCAGTGTGGGGAGGTGAGCTATGACAGGCAGCCTGGTCCCAGAACCCTAGAGACCTGGCAGGCAACTGTAGCCTGCAAGGGGCAAGGAAGGCAGGTGTTTGGCCATGCCTCTTGGGCCCCTGGCTCCTGTCACAGCTATCCCCTCCCACAAACCTCCAAACCCCTGCAGAGCAGTGTGTGGCCATCAGTCACAGTCACATAGGAGTAGCACCAAGCCCTCCCATGTGCAAATAAGGTTTCCCCAGGCTCTCCCACATGCAAAAAAAGGTTTCCCCAAGCTCTCAGTCAGGGCCGATGAGAAGTACCTTCTGTCAGACCCTTACCCAGCCCAAAAATCCTATGCAGAAGGATTTAAGGTGAGAACTACTCCTTTATCTGAGAGCTTCTGTCATAAGAGCTGTAACACTTGGGAAGAGATCTGCTCTCCTGATATGCCACCTGCAGCTCCATCCCACTACTCACTGGCTAGTCAGCCTCTTGTTGGCACAGCCTGACCTGATGCAGAGCAGGTAGAATAACCAAGATAGCACAGTGGAAACAGAGGTGGAACCAACTGCAGCAGCGGATAGTCTACTAAAATGGTTTTGCCTTGGTTGCATATCTTATTAATTCCAGGGAGCATTAAAAGGCTGCCATTTATTGAGGAAACCTTCCATTTAAGATTATATAGGGGAAGTTAGGCATCTTAGGATTGGTTCTTTAGGCACTCTACTTTCAGACAGATCAATTTCAGTTGTATGACAAGAGATTACATGGCCCTCCTCAGTCATTTCAGGGGCCATGTAATCTTTTGTCCCCAACTTTTCTTTGGTCTGTCAGTCCCTGGTCAGATTCAATTGTATTATGAGACTTTTTTTAAGGAAACGTGAGCAATCATCTGTTAATTCCAGAAGTGATTCCATTCAAGATTAGGTTTTTTTTTTTTTCAACTTTTATTAGATATTTTCTTCATTTACATTTCAAGTGTTATCCAGAAAGTTCCCTATACCCTCCCCCCTCCCGGCCCTGCTCCCCTACCCACCCGCTCCCACATCTTGGCCCTGGCGTTCCCCTGGGGCATATAAAGTCTGCATGACCAAGGGGCCTCTCTTCCCACTGATGGCCAACTAGGCCATCCTCTTCTATATATGCAGCTAGAGACATGAGCTCAGGGGGTACTAGTTAGTTCATGATTATTCTTCCACCTATAGGGTTGAAGACCCCTTCAGCTCCTTGGGTACTTTCTCTAACTCCTTCCTCAGGAACCCTGTGTTCCATGTAATAGCTGACTGTGAGCTTCCACCTCCATGTTTGCCAGGCATTGGTATAGTTTCCCAGAGACAGCTATATCCGGGCCTTTCCAGCACTATCTTGCTGGCATATGCTATAGTGACTATGTTTGGTGGCTGATTGTGGGATGGATCCCTGGCAGCCGCAGTCATTGGGTCCATCCTTTGGAATCAGCTTCACACATGATCTCTTTAACTCTTTCAATGTGTGCTTTGTTCTTAATTCTAGGAAGGGGTGACGTGTCCACATTTTGATCTTCCTTCTTCCTGAGTTTCATGTGTTTAGTAAATTGTATCTTGGGTAGTCTAGGTTTCTGGGCTAATATCCACATATCAGTGAGTACATGTTATGTGAGTTCTTTTGTGAATGGGTTACTTCACTTAGGATGATGGCCTCCAGATCCATCCATTTGCCTAGGAATTTCATATATTTATTGTTTTTAATAGCTGAGTAGCATATATAGAAGAGGATGGCCTAGTTGGCCATCAATGGGAAGAGAGGCCCCTTGGTTATGCAGACTTTATATGCCCCAATACAGGGGAACGCCGGGGCCAAGGGGTGGGAGAGGGTGGGTAGGGGAGCAGGGCCGGGAGGGGGGAGGATATAGGGAACTTTCTGGATAACACTTGAAATGTAAATGAAGAAAATATCTNGAACCAGCTTGCATTCCCACCAACAATGGAGGAGTGTTCCCCTTTCTCCACATCCACGCCAGCATCTGTTGTCACCTGAATTTTTGATCTTAGCCATTCTTACTGGTGTGAGGTGGAATCTCAGGGTTGTTTTGATCTGCATTTCCCTGATGATTAAGGATGTTGAACATTTTTTCAAGTGCTTCTCAGCCATTCGTTAGTCCTCAGTTGAGAATTCTTTGTTTAACTCTGTGCCCCACTTTTTAATGGGTAAACCAATATATTTGCTGATATTTACTTACAGAAGCACTAGAAAAGTGTTGCAAAAAAATATAATTGGCTCAAAGGCAACTGTATTGGAAAAATACCAACCAAATCATCATGACAAACCACAAAAGCCATATCCCTAGTTCCGGGCCTAATGGGTCAAGCAGCTCCAATAGATATAGTGTAGTGATTTGAATGAGAATGGCCTCCATGGGCTCAAATATTTGAATATCAGGTTGCCAGGTAGTAAACTATTTAGGGAACCCCATAAAAATCTTCCTTCTATATATTGTCTTGACAGTGGTGTTTGTTTCTGGTTTTGGTTTTGGTTTTCATAGCAATAGCAACTCTAACTATGACACCTAATAACTGTTTACTGTACACATAACCTTAGCCTCTGGTCTGTGAACCTTGTAATTTTCTTAGTTCCCTGATCCTTGAATGTTTCTTTAGTTTTAGGAGCATTCCTCCTCCCTCAAGGACCCTGTATTTAAATAGAAGAAAACAGCTAAATACAGACATAATAGGGTCTGAGAATGAACTAAAATCAAATAGCAAAATGGTTAGTATTTCATTAAAAATAAACAAGTAAAGAAAATAACCCACTGAACATACAATGAGAATGATGCCTGAATGGCAGGAGCATTTATGACTAGATAGTCTATAACCAGCCTTATAAGCCTAGTTATCATGATTATTCTGAACAACAGGAGCAAACTGGCCAATTATTGCTAACTCAGGAAGAAAGAGTGGATGCAATACACTAGGAGATACTAACAGTATTAAAGTATCATGCTTGGTAGGGAGAATGTGAGTAGACCCTGCAACTCCCAGGGGCTGACTACAGTTGCAGTGGAACAATATACTAGATTGATAGAAAAAGCAGAGACTCTGGGAAAGCCAAAATTTAAAAGACTTTTACAGGCTTTTTACAGTCTCTCCACAGTATTTGAAAACAACACTGATTTATCCATACAAGATTAAACTTTATCTAGGTTTGTAAGGCATCAATAATGTAATCAACTGGTAGCTGACTATAAACAAACAAACAAACAAAAACCCTAGTAATTCAAAGCTAAAATTATAACCAATAGTAAAAATTGTCACAATGGATTGAATGTATAACCCAAGAGTCAAAGATTCCATAGGTTAAGTACAGGCAGGTAACTTTTGAAATGAGAAAGAGAACAGAAACAAGGAAACAACTTGGAAACAAAAAAAAATTATAATGCAGAGTTGCTACACCATTAAATCATCCATTTTCAACTAAATTATATGAGCTATGCAAAGAACAGCAAAGTATGTCCATGAGCCAATGAAAAAGCAATTAGCTGAATCTGTGTCAATGAGCACAGCCAGATGCTGTGTTAGCAACATTGAGTTCAAAAAAAGTATAGCCAAAATGCTTGTAGAATTAAGGAAGCCAAGTGCAGGAATCAGAGAAATATACAAGAACAGCAACTCGACCAAAAAGTGATTCATAAAAGAAAAAAAATAACTATTTAAAAATAGTTTGGATGTTAGATATTAGAAAGATATAAACTCTGGGGTAGAAAAATATAATAACCTTCCCTGATGGACTCCACAGTAGATTGAAGATGGCACAAGAAACAATTGGTGACCTTGAACATAAATCAATAAAAAGTATACAGAAATACAGAACAAAAAAAAAAGTCTGAAAAATATCAGCAGATTAGGCATCATCCTAGTACCTAATAGAAGATCTAAAGGAGAAAATGTGAGAGAAAAGGAACCTGAAAATAATACAATGTACGTGAACCCTTTTAGAAACTCCACTTTGCAAATCCTACTCCGTTTTGGTTTTGTGTTCATTTGTTTTAAATATAATTAGTCATGTTCAGACTTAAGTGACCCATGTTTAAATCTACCACTGATATTTTGGTTCCTATCTTTTCCACAATTACTTATCTTTGACACTCTTAGGCCTTCCCTTTTATTTATTATTATTTCCACTAAAATTTTATGATTTTTTTTACTTTTCTTAGATTATGAAGCACATACCTAATAATGGTTCATGTATAGTTTGCTAGCATTTACATTTCATGAACATGCACAGGTTTATTTGCTATCTACACTGTGATGACATTGTCTTCCAATTCATACCTGTAACATTAACACTCATCAATGAAGTTTAAAGGACTCAAGAGTACTGCCTATTTTACACTCTGTAGTGATAATTTCTCTTCTACACTTCCATAATGTCTCAAATTTTCTTTTAGAAAAACTCTGTGTAGAATGATCTATTTATTCATTACTACAGAGCAATTCTCCAGGTTCTCTACAGGCCTCTTGTCTGAGAACTCATTATTTCACTTCCATTCCTGATTGTAAGTGGACAATTTTATTAGAGTGAATTTGTATTGTTGCTTGTATTCACACTTTTTTGTCTTTTCCCCCCTCTATTTATATTTGGTCTGCTGCCGCACCCATCGTTCTGCTCACTCACTCTTTCTCCAATTGCCTCCCATTTCCTATTAAGTCACTTCAATTGGTGTTTGTGTGGTTCTCCATATTTCTAAGGAGTTTAAGTTTATTAGTTGACTTTATATCTTGTATTTGCCAGTATCTTTTCTGTGTATTTCTGGCTTATATGTTTTTAAAGGATGTTCTTAATTGTCATCTGAGCCTCCCCCCACCTTTTTTTTTTCTTTGCAACAACTGGTTTTGAGATATTTATAGAATTTGTACTTTGGTCCATACAATTTTAAAGTCATTTTGGAGTTAACTTTGACAAAGAATTTACCTAAATAGTTCCAGTCATTGAGACTCATCTTGGAATCTCTGGATTGGGTTTCCAAAGTATTTGCTTTTCAAATTGTTTCTTATTTTCTAGAGAACTATGTTAGAATTTTCTCACTGATTGGTCAGGATTTGTGGAAAGTTTTATATCTTTTAAGTCATATGCTAAAGGTTTTCAGTGTGCCTAGATTAATAGCCACATGGTTTTTCTCAAGCATATATCTTTCTAAAAATAGAGAAGGCCTGCAAAGAAACATAGTATAATTTTTATTCACAGGCACTAACTCATAATGTCAAGAAACAAAATCTACAAATATATGAAATATTAAGATAATTTATTATTCCTAAGCATAGTGAAACCTTATACTTTATGTCAATCATGTATCAGATAAGAGAAAGGTCTCCCATGCTCATGGATCAGTAGGATATTAAAGTATAGGTGGTCATCTTATCAAAAGCAATCTGCACATTCAATGATATCCCCATCAAAATTCCAAAATAGTTCCTCATAAATCTTGAAATGATAATTTTCAGCTTTAGATGGAAATACACACACACACACACACACACACACACACACACACACACAAAAGAGAGCTAAAACAATCCTAAATTATAAAAAAAACTGCTGGAGGTATCAATATCAACAGTACTAAAACCAAATTTTAGTACAGAACTAAAGTAATAAAAATAGCATGGTTCTGGCCCCCAAACAGGCATGTTGACAAATTAGATTAAATTAAAGACTCAGAAATAAGTCCACACATATGACCAGTTGATTTATAAAGATAAAGAAATACACATGTGGGAAAAGACACTCTTCCACAAATGGTCCTGGTCAAGCTGGATGTATGTATGTAAAAAAAATCCAAGTAGATCTATAGTTATCATCTTCTATAAAACTCAACTTCAAATTGATCAAAGATCTCAATATAAGGCTAAATACACTAAATATTACAGAAAAAGGTAGGAAATCATGTTGAACTCATTGGCACAGGTAAAGATTTTAAAACACTGTTAGCACAGGCATTAAGATCAATAATTAGTACATGGGAATTTGTGAATCAGGAAATCTTTTGTATGGAAAACAACACTGTCATTCATACAAAAAGTCAGCTTATAGAATTGGAAAGGATTTTTTTCCAGCAACACAATTGATAGAGGACTAATATCTGAAAATAGCAAACAAACTAGCCATTAACCAAACAAATACCTCAATCAAAAATAGGATACAGATCTAAACAGAGAATGGTCAGAAGAAGAAACCCAAACTTTGAGAAACATGTAAAGAAATGTTCAACATCTTTATTTAACTGGGAAATGTAAAGTAAAACTATTTTGAGCATTTATATTAATGAGTCCTAATAGTCAAGATCAATAAAACAAATGACAAATCATGTTGCTGAAGATGTGGAGTAAGCAGAACACACGTTGTTAGCAGAAGTTCAAACTTGTATACCCACTATAGAAATCAGTGTGGTTATTGCTTATAAAGCTGGGATTCAATCTTCAAGATCCTGCTATACCAGTAATTCTTGGGCATATACCCAAAGGATGCTTCATCCTATTGCAGAGATATTTAATTATGAATACTCTGCTGTTGTATTCATAATAGCTAATGTTTGGGAAAGAACATGAACATACATCAATGGATGAATTGAGAAAGAAACTATAGTACATTTACTCCTTTTCATTATGGAAAATTACTCAGCTACTAACAAAATGAAAACATAAAATTGACAGATGAATTGATAAAGCCAGAAACATATTCCTAGGTGATATAACCTACACCCAGAAATACAAACATGATATGCATTCACTTATATGTAGATGTTAGCTATTGAGTTATTGATAAGCAAACTACAGTCCTTATAACCACAAAATTTATGTAGAGAGTAGAGCCTAGATGGGAGGAAGAGATATCTATAGAAAAGGGAAATATGTAGATTGTTATAAATAGATTATGGAAGGAAATGGAGCAAGATGATTACATGGGGAGAAATGGACAGATAAGAACAAGGGTAAGAATATGGCAGGAATAGCTAATAATAAGTGTCACTTGAGGAGTTGTATTGTGATATAATATAGTAGAAGCTTCCTAAAATATAGACATATATGACAGACAGCCATCTAAATGAAATTGTCAAATAATGGTCAAAAGCAGAGCTCCAACTGTATATCTCTTATCTCCAAATAATGCTACCAGGACCAGGAATGTGTTACAAATAATTGAGATTAGGCCAAAGCATCCCTATGTAAATTCCCCAAACAGTATAGGTTATTAAAAGGCTACAGATTGCTCTGTACAAACTGACAATTATATCCTATACAACTCATTGAACTTAGAGAACTTGAGCGGATGCCAACCTAGAGCCATTACCACTAAATATTAGTGTACATGGTACTACAATGGACTTTGTATGCTACCAAAAGAGAAATGTAACACCAACATTGACTACAAACCATTCAATCTACTATGGTGATTTGTCTGCAAAATATTCTGATACAATAGTGGCAAAAAAGCTCATGGGATTAACCAAGCAAGATCTAAATTGATTTAAAGCCCACTCCATGAGATGGAACCTATATGCCACACTGTTTGCATGACTGATAACCTGAGACTAAATAGGCACCAGGTCCAACAGTAGTTGATCAAAAACAAAATCAAATTTATTTGCATCTTTTTGTAGATAGAATGGTCCTGAATTCAGAGAGATCAGACTGCCCAAGTTCTAGATTAACAGTGTACCCCACCACGCCTTGCTGGTTGACCACATTTTTATCAACACACAGGGAAAAATAGAGGGTGGAGATAGAGACAGACAGAGAGAAGGAGGAAGGGGATGGGGAGGGAAAGGAAGAGGAAGAGGAAGAGGAAGAGGAAGAGGAAGAGGAAGAAGAAGAAGAAGAAGAAGAAGAAGAAGAAGAAGAAGAAGAAGAAGAAGAAGAAGAAGAAGAGCCAAGATATAAAATCTTAAAGCCCATTCCCAGTGACCCATTTACTCCAGCAAGACTCCAAATTCTAAAGGTTCCATAATCTCTCAAACAAAGCCACCAGCTGTAAATCAAGTGTTCAAATGCTTTACCCCCAGAAGGGCATTTCTCATTCAAACTGTAAAAACTAGTTATTCATATTTTTGTATAATGTGTACAAAAATGATTGCTAAAGCTTAGACAAAGAACAGCATAGTTTAGTTAATCTTACCCTTAACTGACCAATAAAACGGAAAAAATTCTAAATGCATGCACAAGAAAATATCACCAAGAGTTTTTAGGCCATAGATTATTAATATATATTAAAATAGCTAAAATTATTTAAACAATCATCCTGAATATCCTGCATGTACCTTCTAAGTCTCCATCCTACACTCAGCAATAAAATAATACAATGAATTTTTTTCTATTATTATATACATAGAATTTTTAAACTGTTTAAATTGTGAAACTTAAAAATAGATTAATCTGTTGAAAGACTTTGCTATTTCATTACTTGGTGTGGGTGTCTTTCTCCCTTAGAATCAACTATTTGAATCTCCATTTCTGCTTTATTTATCTCTGACATTGCTTCAGTATTGCCTTAAGCTCCTAAGTAAACAAACAATTCTCTAAGAGGGGAAGGGAGTGGTGGAAGTGTGTTACTGCCAAATGCATTATGACTAGGATGTTGGAACTGATAGATTTCCTCATGCTGGCAAACTAGGTATTCACCATGAAAACAAAGGCAAAGCAAATGCATTACAGTTAGGAATGCTATAGCATAGAAAATTTCTCTTTGTAATAACAAAATTTATTTTCGAGACTGAGTAAGGAATTCAATTTCTTCAACTTAATGTTATTTGTTTAGCAAGCTTTTGTACAGTATGCACTTTCCTCACCTTGTAACTACAAATTCATACAAGAGTTTGCTCTCCCACTGAGATTGTAGTGCTAAATTTGAACTATTGATCTGTGTTGTTTTAACAACAGCCTTTGGGTTTACCAATAAAACTAAAACGTTAGTGCTTAGATTTAATACCTATGCTGGGAATAACACATGAAGATACACAGAAAAAAAAAAAAAAAGAAAAAGAAAAGACAAACTTCTCTTTATAAATACCTTATTCCTAATGAGACTAGATAAATATAGGATTTCTGTCTCCTCTATCTAAATGCCTAACCAGTCATTCTCCTGAAGAGCATTCCTAGTAATTTACATGAGTAAGAACACCCTGCTTTCACACTAGTATGAACACAGTTGCTCCAGTATTGTTTATGTGAGCTAAATTTCATGCCCTGGATAATTTTCATATGGTCTAATTTTATGACAGCAGAAATTGTCCTTAAAAAAAAACCCAAACCAAAAACAAACAAACAAACAAAAACAAAAAGCTAAAACAAAAGCTGTCATTCTACTCTGAGATCTGTTTCTGAAGTAAATATACTCGTTAATTTGTCCTTCATAGAATTGGTTCATTTTATGTAAAATATTTAAGTATTTATCATCATCGTGCTCTAACATTCAACATCAAATGTAGCATGAAATAAAAATCAATGCAAGTGTCTAAAATTCATTCATAAATATAAATTAAAGGGTATGAAAGCAAGTATCAAACACAGAGCATAGTCTTATTTCTAAAATTGATGGACTACTACTCCAGCACAGCAGGCACTTTATAAAAAATATCCACTTGTAAGAGAAGTATGTTAGCTCTGAGTTTTACCAAAAGATGCCAACAATAATAAGGTAAGGAAGATAAAACACAAGCATGTCATTATAGTTTCATATCATGTGCAAGAAACATCAAATATAGAGTTATCCATTTTTTTTCTAACAAAATTCAAACCTTTGATTTCACTTTTTTTCATCATCTTCATTCTGAGTACACAAAGTTGGCTTCTAATTTATTGTGAATGTCAGAGGCACTGTCACATTTGCCTCCTGACCTATTGTTCAGGCACCCATTCATGTGATCTTTTCATCAGTTGCTATTCATTTACTTTGTTTGAATATCCAATCCATTATTTTACCCGCTGAATTATTTTACCATTGTAATTATCACTCCTGTTACATATGTTTCTCTTCTATATAATGCTCTAACACAGGAAAGATCCCTGAAACGTGCATTTCCCTTATTAAAAACAAACAAACAAACAAACAAACATAAACTTTCTCAAATCCACACTCCTTTCAGCTACAGAACTTTACATTGCTTTTAAAGCAATTTGTTCTTTTTCCAGCTTGCTTTAAACCCTCACAATGTCAATGACTGTACCACTACATGAAGAAATTTATTTTGTCAAAATATGCCTTGAGTTTCTCAAGTCAACAATCAACTAGGGGATTGACAAGTCAAACACTTTCAACCTCTTCTTATTGGATTGTTATCATTGTATGAGTTACTTTTTTTTCATGAAGATGCCAAAACACTCCCCTAAAGCAAAGCAAAGGGGAAAATGTTGGAGTGTGGTTCAACAGAAGACATGCTGTGAAGCCTGAGAGACAGTGGAGATGTTGGGATATCAAAAATGCCAAAAACCAGCTAAGGAAACCATATGAATTGTGCTCCACCCAAGGAGGAGCAAGCAATGTGGCATCGTGTTAGGGAGGAATAGTGACAGGAGAAGCTTTACTGTGGTATCAGGAACTTTCATTTAGGAAAGTCATAAAAGAGAGGTATGATAGGAAGTAAGTCCAAGATCTAAGCCACAAGGCCCACCTCTCAGAGAGCATCATTCTCCATGTAAGTCTCATCTCCTGAATGTTGTTGAACTTCTAATAAGTACCAGCAGCTAGGGACCTAATACTCAAACACATAAGGATGTTGAGGCGCATTTTATATTCAAGCATGGCATTCTGTGGTGCCCACCCCCACCATGGATGGTTCATGTCTATCTCACAGTGCAGGTTGTATTCAGTCACTTTCAAAAACTACCAATGATCTTACAATTCCAGCAGTGTTAAGAAGTACAAACTATCTTCTGAGACTTAAGGAAATCGCTTAACTATGAGCTCTTAGATAATCAAACACAAGCTACACACTTCAAAAATGAAGTGGCATGGTGTAAACGTTGCCATTCAAATAGAGAGAAATGGCAAGAAAAGATAGAAGCAAAGCAAAACTGAAACTGAGCAGGACCAACACTTAACCCTGATGTTACATGTCTGGCATCTAGTATTTTATCATCTGAACTGTTCGCTTAGATAACCCATTATCTCCAGGGTTTTTGACTGGTACACACATGATTTATCTTTTGGATTGGCTCCAATATATATATGCATATATATGTATTTATACAGAGTCAAATGCTTGTTTCTAGAATCTCTAGTACTCTGGGATCTCCACTGCATCTCTGGATTACCCTTCACATGTTCATACAAATTTAGGAATTCCATATAGAGAATCTGACCCTGCTATAACCACCAGGCTTTGTAGTTTTTCTGAAACTTTGATATGGAGATATGACTCAAAAACTCTTGTATCCAAACAAACACAAAGAACTGATTCTATCAGTTCTTGTGCCATGCTGAGATTGAAGTCTTGCCCTACCATGGTGTAGGTTCAATCTTTGATAAACTTCCTGAATGAACCTCTAGATTCATCACCCTCCAGCAGGATGTCCTGGATATTACCTTCCAATTCGCTCTTTTGAAAAGAAAGTTTACATTATTATAACTTGGAAGCCAATGCTTGGTTGAGTGATAGAAATATCTCTCATTGTTTATCACGTACCTTATTTTGTGATGCCTGAGTTTGTGTGAATGAGATAACATTAAAAAAAGAGATCATTATGTGGCTATAGGATAAAACTTATCTTCACAAAGTCAAATTAGTATAAAGAAGGGTCATTCAGCCCCATCCACTGACTTCCAAGTAAGGTAAGGAAAGTGGGAAATTCACCTCTATAAGCTCACAATTAAGGACATTTAGACAGCTTTCCAGTGGGTTTATACCTGCAGATGCTTGCAAGATGTGCCCAGAGAAGACAACAGCACAATGGACTCATACTGCATACTTTTCTCTGTACATGTTTTCTATTTACTGCTCCAGGGTTGCACCCTTTTCAAACAGTGAATATACATAAACTACCATCCTGAGTTCTGGGAGCAATTCTTGGAAACTAACGAAAATTAGGAGAAGGTCTGAACACCAATTTACGCCTGAACAATCAGAAATATGAGGCTTGGAATGATTTGCAAATTAGGATCAGACTCTAGAGGTTGAAAGTGTTTGACTTGTCTATCTACTAGAAGTTAGAGGTGGAATGAAGTAACAGTACATTTAATTGTTGAGATTTCAATATCTGAAAGGCAAGAGAATTAATTACTGTTGTTGGTACACATTTCTACTTCACACAAGTCCCTTCCTATGTTAAGTGGCCAAAAATTCTTGACCGCTAAGATGCATGTGCCTCCAGTATGAACATAAAGCCCCCAATGAAAACCAGAAGAGAATGAAAACCTCTGTCCGAAATCCACAAAGAATAGAATTCTGCCCCCCCGGCCCCCAAATTGAATACGTTTGGAAACAGATTTGTCCTCATATTCTCTGGAAAGGAAAGTTTCCTCGTATTTTTTTTTTCATGAAAGAAAATAAGAAGGGTTTAGTAGGAAAGTTAAACCAGAAGCCTAAGTTAGAATAAAGGGAAAGGACACAATGGTGTCCTTTCAGAGTTCTCAGGCTTTCAGCTTGTTTTAAGATACTTTGTAGGTTCATATGAAGAGTCAATATGTTTTAGTAGAAGTAGCTTCTAAGTGTCAATTTCATTAGCATTTGAGAAATTGAAGTTGATAATGTATGAATGAAATTTGGAACTTTGAAAGGACACTATCATAGAATGAAATTTCTTTTGAAATCTTAGGCTATGATAAATGGATTTCTCATTCAGGGATGACATGACTCTTTGATGGTAGGAAGGAAAACATATAAGCACATTCTAAATTGCAGTTTTATAAACATTAATTTAAGTACTTGTAAAAGTTTTGGCATGTGTAGTTAAAGTCCCAAGTCAATTGACTTAAAATATGAAGATTATGCAGTTCTTGTGCCATGCTGAGATTGAAGTCTTGCCCTACCATGGTGTAGGTTAAATCTTTGATAAACTTCCTGAATGAACCTCTAGATTCATCACCCTCCAGCAGGATGTCCTGGATATTACCTTCCAATTCTCTCTTTTGAAAAGAAAGTTTACATTATTATAACTTGGAAATCAATGCTTGGTCCAATCAGACTATGCCTTTAAAAGCCCAGAGTTTTCTCATTTTGAAGCTAGAAGCTATATAAGATATAAAATACAAGAAATTACACAGTTTCCAGTTTGCATATAAAGGGATGCCGTGAGAAGGGCAGCAGGCATCCTTGGGAACTGAGACAGAAGCCCTTCTCTATCCAGTCATGGTGGCTAGGAACAAATTCTACCAACAACACAAATCCAAAAGACAATATGTTGTCAGACTCTTTGCCTATTACCAAAGAAGATCAAGTTTGTAGTTCTAAATATGCCCACGGCTAGCACTGAGGTACACCTATGGGATTCCAAGACCAGTAATGATCAATAAAAGAGAATGACAAATATAACTGCATGAAATCAACTCTGAATGGAGGTAAATTTTCCATAGACTATACTGAAAAGAAAATCACTAAGGAAAATACTTTTTTTGTTAAATATTAGCAATTGATATCCTTTTCATTGAGCGGAGAAATTTGGAAATTAAAACTATCCCAATTCTTTTGCACAGCTGAGTAAAGAAAGTAAACTTTTTAACTTTATAAATTTATATAGCAAGTATTAATTCATGTCTATGTAGCAGAAATCAAAAATAAAATCGTACTTTAATACTACTCACTGATTGGCAGTGAAAAGAGTTCTTTTCTACACAAGAGACTTATATGGGGCAGTGAATAAAAGGTTCTCAATAATTTATTATGCATATTGGTTAACATGAAAGTAGGAGCAAACTCTGGTAAATTACTCTTTAATGAAAAGTTCAAAATGTTGAAAACTGTTCTTGCTTTTATTTCCCTAACTCTAAATTGAGAAAAATATTATATGCCTATAGAGGTATGTAATGTGATAATGGAATAGGTTGTGTTTTATGAAGAGATTGTAAAACCCATGAAAAGTTGCCCACAGCCAAAAGGAAATTAGGCCAAGCATAAAAAGCATATAGCCAGTGGAAAATAAGAATTTTAATAAAATTGAAAATACAACCCATCTCCCTCTTTTATACTTCTCCAGGCTACCAATGTTCTTCCCTGGCCATGTTTCATTGTTACAACATTGATAAGGAAGAGAGCGGATAGTTTTGAGAGCTGGCAAAATAGTTTTGGTGAGCAAATCATTCAAGAGCTAATATGGCAACAAAATTTCAGTCATAGCATTAAATTTTTGTGTCACATGAATGGTGTAATAAATTACATCACTAGAAATAAGTGATACTTTATATCAGAGTACTAAGATGAAATGATTATTACTTTTTGGATGGAGAAAATAACATTAAGAACTCTAACTCAACATTCAAGTCACAACCTAGTTATAAAAAATGTGATTGCAATTGTGTCAAATAAAGTAGGGGATAATATATTTGAGCCTATGTATCCTGTTTTATCTCTGTATACTTCATTTACAGGAGTAATTAGTGGTAGAGTTCATATGGCTTATCAGGATGGAGACAGTAACCTAGTAATAACATTTCCCTCCTTAAATTGGTTATATTGCCAAGGTTATCATCAAAATCAGCTAGGAGAAAATGCCAGCACTTTCTACAAGAAAGGAGACGAATCAGTCAAGGGATTCTCCTGCTGGATCTGCATCTATCCACATTTACAATTAACAGTTCAGCCTTTGTATTGCCTCTATCATATTGAAATTTGTTTCTGGGATGCTCTGGATCTGTGGTGAACCTAGGCTGAAGAAGCAGTAATGAGAGTCAAGACCTTTCAGGATGCATGAAAGAGGCTGCTGTTAGCATGTGCGATGCTCAAAGTAAACGCCATTCTCTGCATCAGGACTCAGCCTCAAAACATCTACATGCTGTATCACATACACAGTTGTGAGTAAGTGTGACATTTGTCTATGTAACATCTTACCAGCATTTAGAAAGAAAGGAGTCCAAACTCCTGCATTAATTCCTGATTTTTCAATTGTTTATTTTCACGGAGGATATCCAAGTGCCATGGAAGAATCAAATGGTGTTATGAGCAAACATCATCTTAGAAACTTTCCTACCTCATTCAGTGGTCTCTCAGAACTCTCTTGCCAATGTAGAGTATCTACCTGCCTGACATAGCTTCTGTTTACAAGAAGTTTGAAAATAACTAAGGTTGTTCTTCAAGGATGAAGCATTTATACATTAAATTTGTCCTATAAAAAGAACAGAACATAAGGTCCCATTTGTCAATTCTTTATCTTACAGCACAGGCCATTGCTGTTCTGTTTAGGAATTTTTCCCCTGTGCCCATATCTTCGAGGGTTTTCCCAACTTTCTCCTCTATAAATTTCCGTGTCTCTGGTTTTATGTGGAGGTCTTTGATCCACTTAAGCTTTGTAAAAGGAGATAAAAATGGATCAATTCACATTCTTCTGCATGATAACCGCCAGTTGTGCCAGCACTATTTGTTGAATATACTGTCCTTTTTCCACTGGATGGTTTTAGCTTCCTTGTCAAAGATCAAGTGACCATAGGTGTGAGGATTCATTTCTGGGTCTTCAATTCTATTTCATCGATCTACCTTTTTATCGCTGTACCTGTACCATGCAGTTTTATCACAATAACTCTGCAGTACAGCTTAATGTCAGGCATGGTGATTCACCTAGAGGTTCTTTTATTGTTGAGAACAGTTTTTGCTATCCTAGGTTTTTTATTATTCCAAATGAATTTGCAAATTGCCCTTTTCATCTCAGTGAAAAATTGAGTTGGAATTTTGATGGGGATTGCATTGAACCTATAGATTACTTTCAGCACGATAGCCATTTTGACTATATTAATCCTGCCAATCCATGCGCATGGAAGATCTTTCCATCTTCTGAGATCTTCTATTTCTTTCTTCAGGGACTTGAAGTTCTTGTCATACAGATCTTTCACTTCCTTAGTTAGAGTCACATCAAGGTATGGGCAAATGGATGTTTCTAGAGGATATTATTCTTAGTGATGTAACCCAATCACAAAAGAAGTCATTGGATATGGACTCACTGATAAGTAGATGTTAGCCCAGAAACTTAGAATACCCAAGATAAAATCTGCAAAACACAAGAAAATCAAGAAGGAAGACCAGCATGTGGATACTTCATTCCTCCTTTGAATAGGAAACAAAATACCCATGAAAGGAGTTACAGAGACAAAGTTTGGAGCTAAGACGAAAGGAAAGGATGGACCATCCAGAGACTACCCCACCAGAGGATCCATCCCATAATCAGTCACCAAACTCAGACACTATTGCATAGGACAGCAAGAGTTTGCTGAAGAGACCCTGATATAGCTGTCTCTTATGAGGCTATGCCAGTGTCTGGTAAATACAGAAGAGGAAGCTCACAGTCATCTATATGATGGAACACAAGGCCCATAATTGAGAAGCTAGAGAAAGTACGCCAGGAGCTGAAGGGGTCAGCAACCCTATAAGAGGAACAACAATATGAACTAACCAGAACCCCCAGAGCTCATGTCTCTAGCTGCATATGTAGCAGAAGATGGCCTGGTTGGCCATCATTGGGAAGAGAGGCCCCTTGGTATTGCAATCTTTATATGCCCCAATACAGGGGAACGCCAGGGCCAAGAAGTGGGAGAGGGTGGGCAGGGGAGGGGAGAGGGAACTTTCA
This sequence comes from Mus minutoides, assembly GCA_902729485.2. NCBI lineage: Eukaryota > Metazoa > Chordata > Mammalia > Rodentia > Muridae > Mus > Mus minutoides. The sequence goes on from LR749781.1 coordinate 21,575, forward strand.
GGATAGCATTTGAAATGTAAATTAAGAAAATATTTAATAAAAATTTTTAAAATTTAAAAAAGAACATAAGATGAACATGAAATTTTTTTTAAAAGATTGAAAAACACAGATACTATATTCACTACTTTCTCAGATACATTTCCATGGAAGTATATAATGCTTATAGATAATTCTGGAAAATAAGATGGAGATGTACATGCATGCACACATGTATGCTGATATGAGTCTATGCCTCATATGTGGAGGCACAGACCCCAGGATGAAATCTAATATTATTTTGACAAATGGTCATGTTATTAAACTTCTTTTTAAATATTTATGTTTAAGGCTTGAGAGTTGGTTCAGTACCTATGCATGCATATGGTACACTGGCTTACATGACAACTAAACATCCATACACATAAAATTCAAAATATAACTTTCTGTATTTACATTTGTTCCAGTAGACCTGGGTTCTCAACCTTTGTCACTAAAGCTTCTTTTTGCAGTATGTGTATGTGTGTGTGGTGTGTAGGGGGGTGTCAATGAAGACTCATACTTACTTAAATTACTGAAAATATGTGAATATAAGTGTTCAACCATAAATTACTCTTCCTCACAGTTCTCCTATGCACTTTACCAAAATTTAGCAAACATAACAGAAGAGAAGGCAGAATGAATCGAGTAGCTGGAAGAACAGGAGGAGTGCTGGGACAAGCTGCCTCAGGGCAACATGGCTGAGACACTCTTGAAACCACAATAGGTCTGGTTACCTGCACATGATTAAGCCAGCCAAAATTCTAGCATTGATGGGAAAGGAATGCATGAGGCTCCATCCCTCCAGCTGTTGGCAGGTGATAGCTGCTGGGTGAAGGAGAATCATTCTCTGGTGGGGGGGGGGGGCACAGGTAGGTTGCCCATGCTATAGTGGCCACTCCACATCCACATCTATCTGGACAGCACTAAAAACAGTGAGTTATTTGGTTTGGTTTGTTTTTTTTAATGAACATGAAGTTGGAAGGTGATATGTAGAAGAGATATTGCAGGCATTTGGAAGGGAGAAGTGGAAGGTGGATTATCGTTCATTCCAGCCACATTAAATTCACAAAGGATAAATCAGCAAAACTTTAAAAAAGAAAACACAAATTATAAAATCAAGAAATCTTGTGGGTAAATTCAGAGTTTTGTCTGAGGTCTCAAGTCCACCCAGAAAGTCCAGGTAGAGTGAAGTGGAGGAAGTTCCTATGAAAGTTAAACTCACTCCCTAAAACAGCAATGAAATAAAGGCACACTGAAACAAATAGTTCCCTAAAATCAAAGTGACATACCAAAAAAAGTTGAAAAATGGTTCGTGGAAAATGGGACATTTTCCCTCACCATGAATCTGAGTCAAACAGGTGTGAGTTACAAAAGTTCAGTTGCTTCAATATCATCTTTCAAATCTTACACCTCCACAACATACATGGATACATACAAGAAATAAAACATTAAAATGATATGAGTTAAAAGCAGCATCAACAATTAGAGATGATAGAAAATGCTAAAAATATTAAAGACTATTAAAAATTTTGAATAAGAGTACCAAAAAGCATGATAGCAAAAGTTTAAGGAATAATGTGATTGGTTCATCGTGATGATTCCTTCATCTGTTATGTAACAGAGACATGAGGACTCACCGGACACTTCTGAAGTTGTTTTCATGGTCTTTTAGATGAAGTCAGCGTTAACTTGAGACACTAACCAGTTCTGATCTTCTTCTGAGGCAATAGAATTTATTATCCTATCTGTTGCCCTTTAATTACTGGCAATTAGAAGTAGAAGAGGAACTCTTTTTGAGAACTATAAAGTGTCCCCATTAATCTGCTAATCTGCTTGGGTGATTCCTCTGCAATCTCTCCTTTCTCTTCTCTTTCTTTCCCCCCCCCCTCTCTCTCTCTCTCTCTCTCTCTTTCTCTCTCCTCCCTAGACATATCTAAGCACTCTCTCATATGTTGCATCTGTAAATCATTGTTCCATACATTCTATCCTTTTTCTTTACTGGCTTTCAATTAAAGACATTTCTGTTAGCTGTTGTTCCATCTTCCTAAAAATATTTTAAGACCTTCTTTGCCAAATTATTGCAAGGGAACAATAAATTCAGAAGCAGAAAAACTAATTTTAAAATATAATTCGATTCTAACTGTCAGTACTCTTGCCCTACCTGGCTTTGTTCAGTAACTCTAGGAACTTTGGCAGGAATTTATAAAGTGCTTTAAACTGCCTTTCCCACTTTACAATGTATGTTTCGTTATGCATACTCCACTTGTCAAAGAAATGAGTAATAAGTTACACAGAATTATTTTAAAGTATCCTATCAAATTCTTTCTCCCAAATCTACAGTTTCTCTGATTGTTCTCAACACTAGCGATGTGATTTAGGCATAGGTGATTGACAACAAATCATTCCAAATTCTGCAGGGATTTTTAAAAATATATTTTCTACTGTATTTACAATCATAGTTGAACATTACCAACTCTGTGTAATTCTCAAAGGGTTTATATAACTTCAAGTCTAGAGAGTGAGGTGATTTCCTGTGAATTTAACATCGAGTTGTGGATACCTGTTGAGAACAGTTTGTTGTTGTTGTTGTTGTTGTTGTTGTTGTTGTTGTTGTTGTTGTTTTATAATTTGGTAACTGTATGTTATTATGACCATTCCCAAATGCAATTTCTGATCCTGCTCAATTAAAAAAGTTTATTGCCACCTAATAAGCATACTCACATGAGACATACTAACCAGACTCAGCAGGTTGCATTTATGTGTTAATTTACATATATGTAACAATAGTTAAAGAAAAATAGTTATGAATTTGAGAGAACAGGATAGGAGCATTGAAAGGTTGGAAAGAGAAAAAAGAGAGAAGAAATGATGAAAATTTATTTTAATTAAATAAAAAACTACAGTATTTTCAGTCAACTATGTAGAAAGTGAAGAATTATCGTGAGCACAATGACAAGACTTCATTATAATAATGAAGGTGACTGTCATTTCAGAAATCACTACACAAAGTACTTACTTTGTGTTAGTGGGGCTTTATTTTTAGTACGAGAAAAAAAATACTTCTCTTACTTCTCATGTCTTTTCCAGAATATTCGAATTCTCTTTGACTCTCTATCTTAGTTTTGTTTCTGTTGCTGTGACAATTGTGACCAAAAGCATTTTAGGAATGGAAAGGATTTATTTCAGCTTAATGATTATAGTTCATCATCGATGGAGGTCAGAACAGGAACATAGGGCTGGGGCTTGAGGTAGAATCTACAGTGGGGTGTTATTTACTGGCTTGCTCTCAGATTCTTTTTTTTTTTTTTTGGTTTTTCGAGACAGGGTTTCTCTGTCTAGCCCTGGCTGTCCTGGAACTCACTTTGTAGACCAGGCTGGCCTCGAACTCAGAAATCCACCTGCCTCTGCCTCCCAAGTGCTGGGATTAAAGGCGTGCGCCACCACGCCCGGCGCTCTCAGATTCTTGCTCAGCTGATTTTATTATATAATCCAAGGTCACTTACCCAGGGATATTACAGTGGACTGGACACACCTGTATCAATTAGCAATCAAGAATATACTGCACAGGAAGTGAAAAGACTGCCTGTATGTTAAAAGCACTCGAGGCTCTTCCAGAGAACCCAAGTTCAATTCCCAGCATACACATGATGGGCGGCTATCTCCTCTCACTCCAAGCCCAGAGGAATTGACTGTCTCTCTACCTCTATTGCCACTGGATGAATGTGGCACACAGAAATATAAGCAGGTATTCATATATACAGAAAAGATAAATTTTTATATCTAAAACATTATGCCCTACAGAAATGCTAACAATCCAGGAAAGTGATGCTTTGATTGATGTCCCTTCATCACAGGTGCATCAGATTGACAAACAAGATTAGCCACCACACAATCATTATGAAGACATAAAATCAATACTACTGAAAAACCTGCTACAGAAATTTACTTCCAGGAGATGACTGTGCCTTTGTACTTTTGTTTAATTCCGGAAAATAGAATGGAATGTAGCCTGCAATGAACCTTCAACCCGAGAAAATGTGCCTAGAGTAAATACCCGATACTCCCATTAGTCTCTGAGTGAAGAATTGATGGTGAAAACTCAACAGTTACCTAGATATCATTGAATAGAAACAATAAGATATTCCACTGTGATGGGATCCTCAGAGGAATGCAAAGCACATGAATGAGAATCAGAAAATTATTTTGAGACTTAACACTAGCTCAGAATCTAGCTCTTCCTCTATAACCTTTGGCATACACTTCTCATGACAGTCTTCTCTAGTTCAACAATAAAAACATAAAATTCAGAGTTTATCTACATTACTTAATAGTGAGAATCCATACTGAAAAATGTTTGCAAATTGAAACATACTCACAAAAGATGTAGGAAATTACTGTTACTTTAGAAATAACACATTATCAAGGGTGAAAAACACAAGCCCCTTGAATACAAAAAGCTATAAGTAATTTTCAATTTTTTTCACTGAACATTCAGTCTGGAAGGACTGAAGGGCAGAAGACTCAGACTTTGTTAAAGTTTCTTAATTAAAGTTCTGATCTAGGTGACTACTCGATACTTCTCTGTCATCACTGTTCCCCCACACCCATTGCACACAATCCTTTCTACTAAGATCTTGTGGCATTTCTCAGAAGTAAAGTTCATGGCCAAATTAATCTTAACTTAAATCTAGTATGAAACTTCCCTTACCTGATTCCCAGAGTTTCTAAAGAAAACTATTTTGAGTGTCAATATTCTTTTTTATCTTTCTATTAAAAAATGGACTTTTCTCTCATAGAGTATGTCCTGCTTACTGTTTCTCCAACCTGTACTCATCCCATTTCTTCCCTCCTCCCCTTCTATCAACATTCTTGGTCTCTGAATCAATAAAACCCCAAAAGTCTGCTTTGTTTATTTTTAATTATAAAATAAAATATGATCTATTTTTATTTTTATTAGCTATTTTCTTTATTTACATTTCAAATGTTATCCCATTTCCTGGTTTTCCCTCCAAAAACCACCTAACCCTCCTCACCTCCCCTGTTCATCAACCCACCCACTCCAACTTTCCTGTACTAGCATTCCTCTACATTGGACATCAAACCTTCTCAGGATCAAGGGCTTACCCTCCCACTGATGTACAACAAGGCCATCCTCTGCTACATATGCACCTGGAGCCATGGTCCTTTCATGTGTATTCTTTGGTTGGTGGTTTAGTCCCTGAGAGCTCCGGGAGGTCTGGTTGCTTCATACTGTTTTTCCTCCTGTGGAGATGCAAGGTCCTTCAGCTCCTTGGGTACTTTCTCAAGATCCTCCATTGGTAACCCTGTTCTCAGTCCATTGGATGGCTGAGAGCATCCACCTCTGTATTTGTCAGGCACTTGCAGAGCCTCTCAGGAGACAGCTATATCAGACTCCTTTCAACAATCACTTGTTTACCTGTGTTCTCCTGTATTTCTTTAAGAGAGCTATTCATATCCTTCTTAAAGTCCTCTATCATCATCATGAGTAGTGATTTTAAATTAATGGGATCTTGCTGTGAATTTTGTGGAGAACAACCTATAGTCTTGGCAACAGACTTGGCTGTTTATGGGTTACTATGCGATCCCTTTGGCCAATAACTTCAGTGTAGCCCAATCGCTGTATGAAAACTTCATTTTGTGACAACAAATATCCAATTTGGGCTCTGTCTCACATTATTTGTCAATTTAATTTATAATGCCTTCATATATGTATATATTTTAGGAAGTTTCCACTGTATTAGGTCTGCATGTTCCCAGGAAATGCTGTTAGAATTGGGCACTGTGATAAAGTCATGAAAGGGAGGAAAGGAAAGTTGAAGGAGAAATTCTGTGTGAGAAGGGGGCAGGGATGTAGATGAGGCCACAGCAAATGATCTGCTACAGTGATTATGATGATCCTGGGGGATTAGATTTAGAAGATTTTCAAATGAAATTGGAATTTTACTTGAAAACTGTATTACTCCATATTAACTGAGGCAAAAATTGATAAGTTGATGTTGTTGTTCTGGTGGCATCCAAACTTGCTTTTGAAGGAAGACTGAAAATATTTCTTTATTTATTAAAGAGAAAGTAAAATAGATTTTGAAAATGTTAAACTATTTTGAATTTAAAATGAGTGTACTTATGAACTGTCTTGCTTATGCATAGATCAGTGGTTATTGATAAGCTAAATTGCTCTCATGTTGATAAAAGCATACAGCAAGACTTCTGTCTGTTAGAGTTTCGTTGCTGTGAAGAGATACCATGACCAAGGCAACTCTTATAAAGGACATCATTTGACTTACAGTTTCAGAGGTTCAGTCTATTATCCCCATGCTGCAGGAGCCAACAGTTCTGCATCTTGCCACAGGCAGCAGAACATGATTCTCTTCCACACTGGTTAGAGCTTGAGCACTAGATCTCAAAGCTGCCTACACAGTGACACACTTCCTACAACAAGGAAACACCTACTCTAAGAGGGCCATATCTCTTAACCATCCCATGGGTCATGCTTATTCAAATCACTACATTCCACTGCCTTGCCTTTATAGTTTTGTTTAAACATAAGAGTCTATGCACAGACATGGTTTGCCTTTGTATATGTATATCATTGTATACATAAATCATTTTTGTGAAAATGCATAACTAGCTATATCTGCAGCTCAGTCTAGCCTTAATCTTATCATGTGAATTGATTTAGCCTTGGACTTCTGCTATAGCCTTCCAACCACTAAGATCATAGACATGTATCCACATACCTGCCACATAAGCCAGTTCATCCGTTTTCTAGGCTTCATACAAGGATCTTGAGATATAATGATAAAAAATAGTATTCTGGTTCTCAGAGCAGTAAAAAGCCAAATGAAAGCAGTGTACAAACGTGAGAATTATTAATCCTAGGAAGACTGTGAATGTTTCTTGAGTTAATATTTACCTAGGTTCTTTGATGAATGAAATAAATTATACACCAGAGAGAGGAAAACAATTGGCAAGGAAAATGAACAGAGCCAAAAGTATCAAGTAGGATTAGAAAATTCCAGAAAGGCTGATGAGATGGCTCAGCAGTTAAGAGCATCAATTGCTCTTCCAAAGGTCCTGAATTCAAATTCCAGCAACCACATGGTAGCCTCACAACCATCTGTAATGAGGTAACACACCCTCTTCTGGAGTGTCGGAGGACAGCTACAGTGTACTTACATATAATAAATAAATAAATAAATAAATAAATAAATAAATAAATAAATCCTTAAAAATAAAAAAAAAGAAAATTCCAGAAATTAGGAAAAATATTTGCTGTGAAAGATACATAGAATGTAAATTAGTAAAACGCTCAGAGAAGTCAAAAACCATGAAGCCTGCATATTAACTCTTAAGGATTTGTCAGCAGAAATTTCATATGAATGACATAGTCAGATCTCTCCTGCAGAAAGATGACAGCTTAGAAAACACATGTGAAGCAACTAAATTAGGGTAGCTAATTAGAAAATGTTGAAATCACACAGCTGAAAATTGTCCAGGGGGCTGTGAACAAACTGACAGTGGGAATGGGAAGATGGTAGATACTGGAGGGTACTACATTGGAATTAGGAAGATTTTGTGATTTGTTGATGGTTTCAAAAGGAAGAGAACCAAAGACTTGAACATTTCATGGTTGAGAGACTTATGGTGAAATTTACCGATTAAACCAAAATATAGACAAAGAACCCACTTCTGTTTCTCAAGAGTAAATTTGTTGCAATGAATTGTCTTCACTATCAAAGAGTCAAAATCCTTAAGTCAACAAAATTATCTTCTTAAAAAGGATCATGGATGATGGTGCCTGAGGAGACAACTCAGTGGTTCAATTCCTTTTTATACAGGCATAGGATGTGAATTTGGATTTCCAACACTCAGCATATAAGTTGGCAGCACCTACATTTATGCAAAGAGCTTGAGAGGCAGAGATTGGAGTATTCTAGAGCTTGCTGTCTTTCTTTCTTTAAAAATTTTTAAATACATTTTATTAGATATTTTCTTCATTTACATTCCAAATGTTATCTCCAAAGTCCCCTATACCCTGCCCCTGCCCTTCTCCCCAACCCACCCACTCCTCCTGGCCCTGGCATTCCCCTGTATTGGGGCATATGATTTTCGCAAGACCAAGGCCCTCTCCTCCCATTGATGGCCAACTAGGCCATTCACTGCTACATATGCAACTAGAGACACAGTTCTGTGGGGTACTGGTTAGTTCATATTGTTGATCCTCCTATAGGGTTGCTAACCCCTTTAGCTCCTTGGTAACTTTCTCTAGCTCCTACTTTAGGGGCCCTGTAATCCATCCAATAGATGACTGTGAGCATCCACTTCTGTGAGCATCCACTTCTGTATTTGCCAGGCACTGGCATAGCCTCACCAGAGAGAGCTATATCAGGGTCCTGTCAACAAAATCTTGATTGCATATGCAATAGTGTCTGGGTTTGGTGGTTGTATATAGATTCCCAGGTCGGGCAGTCTCTGGATGGTCCTTTCTACTGTCTCAGCTCTAAACTTTGTCTCTGTAACTCCTTCCATGGGTATTTTGTTCCCCCTTCTAAGAAGGAATGAAGCATCCACATTTTGGTCTTCCTTCTTCGTGAGTTTCATGTGTTTTGTAAGTTGTATCTTGGGTAGTCTAAGATTCTGGATAGTGCTTTGCTGACTTTCTTATCTATCCAAATTGACAAGCTGCAGGTTGAGAGGAATGATTGAGGGAGATATGTAATGTCAGCCTCTGACACTCACAAACACAGTAGTTGTGATGAACTACACTAGAGTATTTATTTTTAACCACAGCATAACAGTCCTTTAATAAGATATGCCTCAGTTTTCCCAAACAGCTTTTGTGGGAATCTAGGTTATTTTAAAATTCACACAACTATGCTGAAAGTTTCAATAAATATCCAAGTGTAGGTTCCTGTGTTGAAATACATTTACAATTCATTTATACACATAAATGAGTACACTTGGTGAATGGTCTGTGGTAATATGCTTTCTAAGAAACACCCAAATTCTCTTCTAAAGTATCTGAACTACTTTGAGTTTACCAGCAATGAATGTGTGCTCCCTTTGTTCTTCACCCTTATCAGTCAGTGCTTGGTGGTGTTGGCATCCTCAGCTGAGGCCATTCTAGTAGACTAGCTATGTACTCTTGTCTTTTCAATGTGGAATCTTCTAATGACATTATCCTGAGCACATTTTTATGCATGAACTTAATGTGAAATTCAAGTTGCTGTACAGGCTTTAAAAATTGAATGAATATGATATTTAAACTGTGATATCTCTCTAATTCTATAACCACTGCTTCAATTCAATACCCAAAGTGGACTTGTACTTTTTTGCCACCAGCCAGGTATACACAGAATGGAAAAAATAAGGATCTAAAATTCCAATTTAATTGCTGATCTTGACAATTCCATTTCATGCTTTAGACTTCTGAACTTCTGGATCAGAAATTATATTAAACACAGTGATATTCTACAGGCTGGCAAAAGTTAAGATTGGGGCATAAGAAATAAAATTCAAAGGAAAAATTTTCATTTTTGAAATTGATACGTTTTGTAATCTTTGCCAATTGGCACAGATTATCCCAGTCAGTTACCATCATTGTAATTATGAGGCCCAATAGACTATCATTTCAATTGTAATTTCCTCAGTAATTCAAATAGATTTCTGAGAATGTCCATCTTGTAGAGATAATAGCTTGAAAATTAAGCAATAGTTTCAAAGTCAATTTTTTGATAATGTCCTATTTGGCCAAATATGGAAACACTCTATACCTATTAAAACCGAAAATTAGAAAATTTTGTGAGATATTATCTCACCATGCCATGTATTTTAGGTTAGGCATATGCTACAATTCTACTGTTGATATGACAGCTTTTTTGTATTAACTTCACTTTATTCTGCCATCCAACAAACAAAATGTTTTATTTTTAATAAAATGGTTATTAATAAAATGGTTATTAAATCAAAATAAAGCAGTAGGACAGTGAATTAAATGAAATTATGTCTGAAACACCATTCCTAACAAATGTACTTCCAGAAGAGCTGTACTGTGTACAAGGACACACTATGTAAAATAAAGATGCATGACAAGATGAGTGTCAGGTGCTGATAACAAAGGTTGAAGTTCAACACCATTTATTTTCCTAATAAATCTCTTCTGCTTAGGCACTTGCACTACAAAGTAAGTAATCTGATTCATTTTGCTTTGCTTTCAATGTACCTACTAATTTACAGTAAGATAATTCCATGAGATATAATACTACGTATTTCAATTAATTTCACTTATTTTCATAATTTAAGCTAAACTTAAATAATTTAATAATTTCAAAAGTATTTTGACAGATAAAATATGTATGAAATCTTGAACCCGTGAAGTGCTTACCATATGCAGACATTATGTATTTATGATCTTTAATTCTATAAATAATAATATATAAAACTTTTATTTCACAAAAAAATGTTTGTAGTTACTTTTAGACTTCTAGTGTCTAATAGCAAAATAAGGAAAATCATGATAATATTACCTAAAAGAATATATTACACCTACAGGTGTCTGTAGCAGTGAATAGCTAATCCACTTTGGGTTTTGTGCAAGCTTTATCCACCCAAGATGTCTGGATTTGTGAGTAAAAGACATACATGCCATCTAATTTTGATATGCCTTGACTAGCTCAATGTCAGGCTACTTCTAAATCTCCCTGCAGCTAGCACACATTCCCCTCCAGTAATCCTGAGTTAGCATCTTTTAAAATCTATATTTCATCTTTGGTTCCCCAGATTCAAGAAGATGAGTGGCCCCTCTGGCTGCTTCCCCTGGTTCTTACACATCATCTGGCCTTTCACTTGATCTTTCTGCTTCCCCATCATGGTGACTCTCCTCTCTTTATCTCCTCCATTCCTTGCCTGCATAATCTAAAAGTACTACCTCCATCTCCCTGCCTATCCATTGGCTGTAATGCAATTCTTTATTATCAATCGATGCCCGCTGAGGGCAGGGACCTTTAGCATCTGGAAGCATGACATTTGGGAGCCAGAATATTACAAAGAATAGAACTAATGCTCAACATCTCATGCTTTCTGTCCAAATTTTTTAAAAAGGCTCTTCTCTCAGATATCAATTGAGCAAAACCATTAAAAATTATGTAAATTACAAAGTATGATGTACAACTAACATCCAGTCCATCATATTTGTCAGTTAGATAAAGTACTCTACCATCTATCCTGACTTAAACACTTTGCAATTGTATACCTGAATATGTTCTGACTTTAATTTGTATTACCACCTAAAAAAAACATCCTTTCTGTATCATCTTCTTCAATGCTAAATAACTTAGGCTTGATTATGAGAATATAATTAGTCTTCAACCACATCAGAAATATGAGAATGAATTAAATATTACCTGAATATATAGGAAGCACAAAAACATAGAGATAACCAAGCCGTAGAGATATCTGACTACCTGTATAGTCCCCTATTACTCAAAATGTTGAAGCATCTGTCTTTAGCTTTCTGGCCCAGAACTATCTGTCAGACCTTGAAATGAAACAGAAACTATGAAGTACTAGTTTGCTATATCTTGAAAAAGCTAAACTGTTGGCTATCCCACATTATGTGTCCTTTCCTAGACAGTATTTTTTGTCTGTAGATGAATAAGGCAATTTTTGTCCAGGGACTCTCTTGCCATAACTGAGGCAACTCCATATGGAGGTTTTGATGCTCAATTTCTTCTTTGAACCATGAAGGGGGTACTATCAGCACCAGACATTTCTCTAGTCAAATGATCTTTAATAATAAATTAATATTAAATTTAATATATTGTGGATTTCTGTGATTTTTGAAGATAAAGTGAAGAGTTATAATTTCACAGTGGAGTTATGCTTGCAGCATACTTAGAAAAATTCTCTTGTGGGAACCTGAACTTTTTCCTGGTACCACCCTGCCCCATTTGCTCCTGAGGAAAACATGTTTGTCTTCCCTTCCTAAAAACAGTCTGATGTTTGTCCTCCCTTCCCGAAAACAGTTTGGTCACAGATGTTCCGGGGAGCCGCCCAACAGTTCACCGCGACCCTAAAAATATTTTCTACTCCGACCACACAAGACAAACCCCCTCCCAGTTCCCCCTCCCAAGCTTGTGGTTTTAGCCCTTAAATATGCTAAGAAAATTAGAATCCGGGTCAGACTCCTCTGTCCCTGCATGGATCATGAGTCTCACCCTAGCATGCTAGCTTGCTTCTTCTACTTAGAATAAACCTCCTGCTGTTTGCATCAAGTTTGGCTCCAGTGTCTTCCTGGGGGACATGCTCTCCGGGGACTGAGTAGGGGTCTCTCCTCGCGAGGGTCCCTTCAAAAGTATATCTGAACTGTTAAACCTTCACTACTCTCATCTATTTCTATTGAATGTCTTTCTTATTCTGGAGAGGATTCTATTCCTGAATTAAGGTTCACTTTAGTTTTTAACCACCTGACTCAGTACCACAATCACAAACAATACTAAAAGTGGCTTAAAATCAAAATGAATTTTGACCTTCATCTTTTATGTGTTTGTAGAGAGTGATTAGTAGAAATCAATCAAATATAAAAATAAATGACATACATGAAGAAATGTAATTATTCAAATACAGAATATACTCACTACCTCTATCACTCTTATTATCATATGTGAAATATACATACACATGCACACGAACATGCACATAAAGGGGTAGAGACTTTGCCTTTTCTTCACTCTATGCATGGCAAGAGGAACCTCTAACAAGACTTCTTGACTTTATTATCAGGTACTCACATGGCCCTTCAGACACAACTATGATGCATGCCTCTCAGCCTCACAAGCAGTGGAAACTAGCAAAGGACTTTCATTGTACCAGTTATCATTTCTTAAGGACCTGTTCCCATAATCTCTACATCCTGGATCAGAAAGCCAGATGTGTGAGTTAGAGATGAAGGTGGAGAAAATCTCAGAGCCTTAAAACACCAAAGCAATAGTGCTAAGTTCTACAGAGGAGCAGTAATAACAATAATTCAATGCACCTACATGCATATAGTGCCTTTGTAACTATTCCCACATTAACTTCACAAAGTGCCAGTATTGTGATCATGTTTTCAGTGTATTATTTCTTTTCTTTCCAAAAAATTTTATTAGATATTTTCTTAATTTACATTTAAAATGCTATCCCAAAAGTTCCCTCTACCCTCCCCTCGCCCTGCTCCCCTACCCACCCACTCCCACTTCGTGGCCCTGGCATACAAGAAAATCAAGAAGAAGGATACTTTATTCCTCCTTAGAATGGGGAACAAAATACTCATGAAAGGAGTTACAAAGACAAAGTTTGGAGCTACGACGAAAGGATGGACTATGCAGAGACTACCCCACCCAAGGAATCCATCCCATAATCAGTCACCAAACTCAGACACTATTGCATAGGACAGCAAGAGTTTGCTGAAGGGACCCTGATCGAGCTGGCTCCTATGAGGCTATGCCAGTGCCTGGCAAATACAGAAGTGGATGCTCACTGTCATCTATAGGATGGAACACAGGGTTCCCAATGGAGAAGCTAGAGAAAGTACCACAGGAGCTGAAGGGGTGTGCAACCTTATAAGAGGAACAACAATATGAACTAACCAGAACCCCCAGAGCTCGTGTCTCTAGCTACATATGTAGTTGGTAAGAGAGGCCCCTTGGCAGTGTCTTATTTCTAAAATTAATTAGCACTAAGAAAAATAAGTCCTTGAGTTTGATGTTACTATTGCTAATATTGTGGGGAATAGAAATGATAAGCTTCATTCATAATAGTGACCAAGTAATGGTTCTTTAGTTGAAACTCCATGAGACTGAACACGTTACAGTCACCATGACTCCCCACACTCCCACTGAGGACTAGACCCCATGGAGAGGCTCAGATAGTAAATGATGCTGAACAAGAGAGATACTTCATTTAGGAGATAGTCTCTGAGATAAATGTGGTCTACAAATGGGGTTTGCTTCATTTAATCTCCTGTTCTGAATTCTTTAAGTGTGAAATAGGTACAACTATCATTAAATAAAAGAAACTAAACACTATAATATTAATTACATTACGTTAAAAACTTCAAAACAACTGGCAACCAACTCCATTGAAAACCAAATTTTGATCTACTAAGTAGAATGATATTGGATTTCAGTGGGTTTGGCTTAATGATCAGGAATAATTATCCTGTTCTGTGTATGTCAGAGACTCAGACAGCATTTCATCTGAATAAATCATCTCATTACTAAATAAATAGGAATCTCCTTTAGACACCTATACTATCATTTAACGCACTTGATGGGTTAGTACCAAGGAGGGAGGAGAAGGGAGGAAAGCTCAGTCATATGCATAGTGTATTCCACTTATAACTTTATTATTATTACTATTTAATGGAGTCAAGGAATAAAATGCGGTGAGGTTTTGTAAATGTTTTATGCTAACTTCAAAGGGGCTAAAAATCCTACATGCTGGCTTTAATCTTCTTAAATCTTTAAGTCGCTTAATCCTGTGTCTTAATTCTGAGGCTGGAGAGATGGCTCAACAGTAAAGAACACTGGCTACTCTTCCAGGTGACCCAGGTTCCATTGCCAGAACCCATGTGGTAGCTCAGACAGTCTGTAACTTCAATTCCAGGAAATCTAAATCCTTCTTCTGTCCTCCATAGACACTGTATGTGTGTGTGTGTGTGTGTGTGTGTGTGTGTGTGTGTGTGTGTGTGTGTGTGTATGTGTGTGTATAGTGCATTCATGCAGCCACTTATCCCATAAAATAAAATAAATAAAATAAAATGATAAATAAATAAACCTGCTGTATCTACTAGCAGATGCTTTATGATCTCATGCAGTGACCTTCTCCTTTAAACCTTTTCAAGAATTACTGTCACTTACTCTAGATAGTAGAATGGCTACAAATTCACCACTACAGAGCTGAGGTAGAAGCAAAGGAAGAATGTTTTAAGAGAAGTTCATATTCTGCAATAAGAATAGTGGCATATTTTTCCCTGGTTTTCTGTTGAGAGCTTTTCATGGTATTGTTTACTGTGTTTTTATTTCGGTTTTGTAAATGTTTTATGCTGTGTGGTTTTCAGTTGGAGTCCTTCTTTGTAACACAGGTTCATCTTAAATTCATTGTCTTCCCAGCTCCACCTCTTGCATTCTGAGATTCAGCTGTCCACAAAAACACTCAATAGCTTTATGGTTTTGTAGAGTATTTAGTTTATTGTATGTAAGCTATATTGTTATATAACAACAGTTGATCATGGGCTCCTCCAGATCCTGAGGACAAGAAAACATCATTTTTCAGATCATTAGTAAAGTAATGGCCAATAATCCAAGATAATCATGTATACAGATGAAGATAGAGGCCTTTTATGTCTTCCAGGCAATCAGTGTTGAACACCAACCACCTCAAACTCAACCATCACCACACATTTTATTTATCATCTAAGTCACTATTATATTAATGTATAAACTACAAAAGTAGTGCTCAGAACTTCAATCTTATTGACAAAAAATGTGTGCATAAAAGTAAACAAACTCAGTGATTAATAGCACTGGCTTCTCTTCCAGGAAACCTGGGTCCAGTTCCTAGTACCCATATGGTAGGACAAAACAGCCTGTAACCCTAGTTCTCAAGGATCCACTGTTGTTTTCTAGCTTCTATAGGCAACCAGGCATGCATATGATACACATACATTCAGGCAAGCAAAGCACTCATATACATAAAATAAAACCAAATTAATCAAATCAAGTAATAAATTAATATAAGTATATTTTAGAATTTTAAAATATTAAAATTATAATGAGCAAAGGCCCATGCTCATTTGGTAAAGTTGGTTGATATGTTCAGGGTATCTTTCATTAAATGCGTCTTTCTTTTAAATATGAAAGGCACCCTTTCATTATATTAAGGCACCCTTTCATTACATTATATTAAAATATATTTTGACAACATTTTTTTTCACTGTTAGCTCAGGTGAGTTTAATAGTGTAGAAACAGTCATGCACTCACTGTTTGAGAACCTCATCATCAGGCACATAATACTTAACTAACAGAGAACAAATGACAGTAAAGGATTCTGATCTATACATACATACTCAAGTAGATTATTATGAATTAGGGGCTTTCAAGGGAGAAGGCTGTTTTTGTCTCTTGCTTGAAAAATCAAGATTGAGTTCTATGTATTCTGATAATGTCACCCACAGCTATCTTTCCATGGTCAAAGCTACACCACAGCAGACATCTCCTATATCTATGGCACACACAGGGCATAGTCAGCTTGATATTAAGTCAGACCAGTTATGAAAATTACGATGATTCAAAAGCAATTGAAATGCTTTACTTCATGTGCCTGTGGGCATGTAATCCCTGATTTATTTTTCTGCCCTTTATCATTTCAGACTTCAAAAACTAAACCTGAGGAACCAAATAAAAATTGAGGAATACCAAGTTCACTTGTGAGAAGAACACAAGAGTGTTGACATTATGAAGGTCTGTATTAGAGTTAGCATTTTTTATTACAAAAAGTGTCTGTGGGTTTGGAATAACACTTTTATTAAGACTGATATTTTCATTCTTCCTAAGATATAAAAAATGTCTGTATGTTTGGAATAGCACCATTATTAAGACTGATATTGTCTCTTATCCTTAGAATCAAGCTAAGCGATTAATGTAAAGTAATGTGATTAATTCTACAAAATTATTTAAGTTTCAGTTTTATATTATTTGCTACATTTCATGATTCCCCCAAGTGAACCACAGGCTGTCCAATGCCATGATTGTTTCTTACGTTACATGAAGTATGGGAATCTTGCCTGATTCTTTTAGTCTTTGTTCAGGTATTTTTCTAGAGGGTGCCTTTCATATTTAAAACAAGTTTATTCATAATTCAATAATTCATATTCACAATTCAATTCATATTGAATACAAGTTTATTATATAAGATTAAATATCACATCTATGCAATAAATGAAAATAGTGGCATGCATCAAAAACTGCTGATTGCTTTTTCAATTATTATGTTAACAACTATGATACATAATTTAGATTGCCTTAATGAATTTTAATTATATAAATAGTTTCAAAACTTGTTTCTCGCAGTGTTTCCTATGACTTGAAAAGCTCAGGAAAAGCCTCAATATAGATGAAAGAACTCAGAAAAATGTTCTATCGCAGTTGAATCCAGCTCTCCTCCTTCAGAGGGCGCTGTGAGTTGCAGCCGTATGATCTATTTGCCTCTCTTATTCCATTAGTTGAGAGCCTAAGTTCTTAATCTCTGCCCTTAAAAAATATGAATCATGGGTTGTATTAACTCTATTCCAAGGAGAAAAACCTAACCTTTGTGGCTAGAGGTGGCCTTGCTCAGTTAGTGGAGGACATATTTATAAGTAATGAAAACAAAATGCCAAAATACCAATAGACTTTGTAAGTATTATGGATGGATGGCTCTCTCCTATTCGACATGTCTGGAAATGATTTGTCTTCAGTAATATAAAAGAACTTTCGTGTGCCAGTCAATGGTGCTGCTGGGAATTACTTTAAAAGTAGTTATTCCCCTTGGGAGTTCAATGCTTGAATCTAAACAAAAAAGCAATATCTCCCCAAATACTAACAGTTTTAACAGTAGAGCTAGAAGTTTCTTGCATTCCATGTTGAGATAAAACTTAGTGTCCCAAGGGTAACCTTGTAAAATTCAAATAACAACTTAGGCCTCCAAGGTATGTTAATAGGTCCTATAAATGCAGAGCAGGATTTGTATGTGGTCTAAGTGTGTGTGTGTGTGTGTGTGTGTGTGTGTGTGTGTGTGTGTGTGTGTAAAATAGTGATAATTCCAGTCTGTCACTTAATAGATATTAAGAAATTAATGACTTAAAATATTTCTCATTTTTCTATCATGCTTTATTTTATTTAATAATGAATATAAAATGTAAACCCAAATAAAAGTTCCTTTATGTTTATTTTTCTACAGAAACACTGACATAAGGCTTTGTCATTATTTAAATGTCTGGGGATATAAATGGAAGTTAACTCTTAAAAATCCCTGTTTATTGTAGTTCTACATGATTGTCATAATTACCAACAGAGCATACTGATGATTTTGCTTACTCATGTATAATTACATATTCAATAACATGTCCTTGAAAATTGTCGAGTAAAATTTGCTTCCCTGTATGTAAAAATGGCTTGTAATAACATGACTGACAGTTACCAACACCATGCATACACATTGAACTAGATCTGGGCTAGAGAAATGGCTTAGCACCCAGGAACACTGGCTTTTCTTACAGAGGACCAGGGTTTGATCCTTAGCACCCACATGGCTCACAACCAGCTCTACCTTCAGTCTTCACGTATTGCATATTTTTTCTGGCATCCATTGACAACTGCACACATGTTGTATACACATATATAATCAGGTACACACATATATTCATGTAAAATAAATAAAGAAAACTTTTCAAAGTAATAAAATGGTCAATGACCTAGAGTTTCAAAGGCATAATTCATCTCCTCAACTACAAGTCCTTAATTGAAGGAAAAGTATTTGATAGTTTATTTTACATTTATATTACAATTTTGTATAGAGGTTTAAGTGTTTTGTCATTAAATTGATAAATACACATATAGATTTTATGAGCTAAAAAGACAATGCAAATTAAAGGTATAATGAACAAGGAGGTATATCTCTAATATACTGTAACCTCAAGCTATGTTGTCATGGTAAATACAATCAGACATTTCAATAATGAGTTTAGAAAATAGAATAACATTCCCAAATCTCAATTCTCTAAGCCTTAAAATAACCATGATTACATACAATTACAGAGCACAGATGGAATCAAAATGGACAGTGGTAGTATTTCTCAGAGAGGAGACACTCAACTCACATAATTATTCTGCTTTATTTTTCCTCCTAGATGAGATATACATGGTAGTTAGAAAAAACATTTTGATGTCACTATGTTTTTATTTGGTTATCCCTCTACCTTTGGTAATCTCTACAGTCTATAATGTTGACTAAATTTTATTTATTTTTTATTTCTAAATTAGGGATATAGGAACATTTTATGGATACTATAAGGATAATACGTATAAAGCATTACATGTCTAACACAGAGCAAAGTAAGTCCTCATTCATATAAAAAGAGGTGCAAAGCTATAAAAGATTTTCAACATTATATTGAAACAATATTATGACATTGATAATATATCAAGTTGATATTTAATCCACATATATTCTTCATATTTAAGGACAGTTACCTTTAAACATACTAATAGTAGCTGTACTTGTGTCTTATTCTTAAGATTAATTTCTATATCTCTAAGAAATATTCTTTGATCCATCCCTATGAATATGGTATTTCTCTTCATTATGCCCAGGTATTTGGTACTTACAGCCACTTCAAACAAAGACCATTAGTACTCTAGCTAAAAATGAACCAAAAGTAATTACTTTATAAATGAAGGAAAATACATTATCTCTGTATCAGTAGAATCACATATAAATGAGAAAATGGCCTTTCTAAGAAGCAATCTGCATTTGAAGAAGTTCATTCTTTACTCAATAATTAGAGGTGCTTGTATGTCTGGGAGACATGCTGAGAAGATAGGTAACTCCACATCCCTATGCAATGCAAAACGATACCATTAGTTCTGAGCCCTCAGCCCTATGTTGAACTATATAATTGATTTATGCTTAATTCCCACAAACATAGAAATTTTCAAGGCTTACTTGTTTTAATCTCTCTTATTGACTACTGGATGCCTAAGACACAGTATAATATCTGGCTAAAACATGAATCGCTATTTATTGAATCCACGTTTGGAAAGGTGGTTAGCCGAGTACAGGTATAGATTATTGTGGTCCCACAAGCCCTATTATAAACTTCTTCCTACTTTTGTTATGCATAGTAAAAAGAATAAAACTTTATATTATCATAAATATATGCCAATATAAGTACAGTGGGAAAGTTTAAGTTTCTATGGAAACACTCATTCTTGTGTTTTCATAGTGATATTTGGTGATAACTGTTATTTATTCAAACAATTTTACTTCCAGGTCTATGGTTTGACCTACACTCTGAAATGTAGAGAATAAATAACACATTTATTCTGAAGCAAGAGATAAAAGATAGGAGAAGTAAGTAAATACATGAATTTGGAAAAACTATAGTTAATATAACTTACATAAGCATTTATTAAACTATTAAATTTAAAAGCATTTTTTCTTTCTTTCCATTCTCTTATTAAACATATTGGTCCAATTAGCCAAAATTTTTTTCCTTATTATTTTCAGTAAATTTGTTGCTGAAAATATGACTTTTACATTAACCTTCACCAACTATTCAGATGTTAAAGAAATTAAAGTTTATGCAGTGAAATTAAAGACTATGCAGTGAAAATACTTATAATCACTGTATCAAGGACTTACTAGGAGCAAAGAATGGAAGCAAACATTTTATCTCAATATAAAGTATATTTTATATCTTTAGGAAGTGCTAGGTATTTAACACAAAGGTAATGAAAACTTTTCTGAGTTGACTAGGTATCAACTACATTAAAAGCCCTTTGCATTATCTAGTCTGAAATTTAGAAATTAACCTGAAGACATGGAACAAGATGGTGCTGTAGGACTTCCAGGAATCATTTAATTATAGTGACACCAAACTGAACAGCTAATCACACAGCAAAGTACTTTTTCAAGAGTTAATAGGGACAGGTGGGAGACCATAGTACTTGGATTTATTATAACAATAAAATTAGGAAGAATGAGATACGTGGGTGGTCCAGCACCATACAGTCAATACAGAAATAGAACAATAATGAGACTCAGACCTTAGACTTAAAATCCATAGCAATCCTACTGCAATGAAATCAAATGATACCAATATCCAAAATCCACTAGCCTAGCACAACTCTCAAGAACTAAGCCATCAAAGGAGACTTGGCCTCCAGGGAGAGCTCTGATCCTGGGACCAGGAGAGAAAGCCATCTTGTATCCCTTCCTTGATAGGGTCCCTTCAGACTTTCATCTTCAGCCAGGAGGCATAGCTGAGCTCCAGACCTCTGTGCACCTTCCCTGCAAGAGGAGAGCCTGCCGGCAGAGAGTGCTCTGAACACTGAGACTCAGGAGAGAGTTGGACTCCCAGCACAGCTAACAGAGGCTAACAGAATCACAGGAGGAACAAGCTCCAGCCAGAGACAGCTATAACAACTAATAGCAGAGATCATCAGTTGGCAAAAGGCAAAGGTAAGAATTTTACTAACAGACACCAAGACCACTCAACATCATCAGAACCCAGCACTCCCACCACAAAGAGTCCTGGATACCCCAGCACTCACGAAAAGCAAAATTCAGGTTTTAAAATCATATCTCATGATGCTGGAAGACGATTTTAAGACAGGCATTAGTAACTCACTTAAAGAAATACAGGAGGACACTGCTAAACAGCTAGAAATACTTAAAGAGGAAGCATAAAAATCCCTTAAAGAATTACAGGAAAACACAACCAAACTAGAGATGGAATTGAAAAAAAAAAAATCATCCAAGATCTAAAAATGGAAGTAGAAAGAATACCCAAAAAGAGACACTCTGGAGGTAGAAATCCTAAGAAAGAAATAAAAAGACATAGACTAACAGACTGGGTACATAAACAGGACTCAACCTTTTGCTGCATATAGGAAACCCACCTCAGGGAAAAAGAAAGACACTACCTCAGAGTAAAAGGCTGGAAAACAATTTTCCAAGCAAATGGTTCAAAGAATCAAGCTGGACTAGCCATTCTAATAATGAATAAAATTGACTTCCAACCCAAAGTTACCAAAAAAAAAAAAAAAAAAAAAAGACAAAAGGGGGCACTTCATACTCATCAAAGGTAAAATCTTTCAAGATGAACTCTCAATTCTGAATGTCTACACTCCAAATGCAAGGGCACCCACATTCATTAAAGAAACTATAGTAAAGCTCAAAGCATACATTGCACCTCACACAATAATAGTGGGAGATTTCAACACCCCACTCTCACAGAAACTGAACAGAGACACATTGAAACTAACAGAAGTTATGAACCAAATTGATTTAACAGATATCTACAGAACATTTTATCCTTAAAAAAAAAAAAAAAAAAAAAGATATACCTTCTTCTAAGCACATCAGGTTACCTTCTCCAAAACTGACCATATAATTGGTCACAAAACAGGCCTCATGCATCCTATCAGATTACCACGGGCTAAGGCTGATCTTCAGTAACAACATAAGTAATAGAAAGCCAACATTCAAGTGGAAACTGAACAACGCTCTACCCAATGATACATTGGTCAAGGAAAAAATAAAGAAATTAAAGACTTTTTAGAGTTTAATGAAAATGAAGCCACAACATACCCAAACTTTTGGGACACAATGAAAGCAGTTCTAAGAGGAAAATTAATAGGTCTGAGTGCCTCCAAAAAGAAACTAGAGAGAGCATACAGTAGCAGCTTGACAGCACACCTAAAAGCACTAGAACTAAAGGTAGCAAATTCACCCAAGAGGAGTAGACAGCAGGAAATAATCAAACCCAGGGCTGAAATCAATCAAGTGGAAACAAAAAGAACTATTCAAAGAATCAACCAAACCAGGAGCTATTCTTTGAGAAAATCAACAAGATAGATAAACCCTTAGCCAGACTAGATAGAGGGCACATAGACAGTATCCTAATTAACAAAATCAGAAATGAAAAGGGAGATATAACAACAAAATCTGAGGAAAACCAAAATATCTTCAGCTCCTACTACAAAAGGATATACTCAACAAAATTGGAAAACCTGAATGAAATGGACAACTTTCTAGACAGATACCAGGTACCAAAGTTAAGTCAGGATCAGACCAAAGATTTAAACAGTCCCATTTCCCCTAAAGAAATAGAAGCAGTCATTAATAGTCTCCCAACCAAAAAAAAAAAAAAAAAAAAAAAGCCCAGGACCAGATGGGTTTAGTGCAGAGTTCTATCAGACTGTCAAAGAAGACCTAAATCCAGTTCTCCTCAAACTATTCCACAAAATAAAAACAGAAGGTACTCTACCCAATTCATTCTATGAAGCCACAATTACTCTGATACCTAAACCATACAAAGACCCAACAAAGAAAGAGAAATTTAATTTAATTTCCCCCATGAATATCAATGCAAAAATATTCAATAAAATTCTCCCTAACTAAATCCAAGAACACATCAAAACAATCTTCCATCATGATCAAATAGGCTTCATTCCAGGGATTCAGGGATGGTTTAATATATGGAAATCCATCAACCTAAGCCACTATTAAACAAACTCAACCACAAAAACCACATGATCATCTCGTTAGATGCTGAGAAAGCATTTGACAAAATCCAACACCCTTTCATGATAAAAGTCTTAGAAAGATCAGGAATTCAAGGCCCATAACTAAGCATAATAAAATCAATATACAGCAAAACAGTAGCCAACATAAAACTAAATGGAGAGAAGCTTGAAGTAATCCCACTAAAATCAGGTACTAGAAAAGGCTCCCCCCTTTCTTCCTACCTGATCAATATAGTAATTGAAGTCCTAGCCAGAGTAATTAGACAACAAAACGAGATCAAGGGGATACAAATTGGAAAGGAAGAAGTCAAAATATCACTATATGCAGATGATATGATAGTATATATAAGTGACCCCAAAAATTCCACCAGAGAACTCCTAAATCTGATAAACAGCTTCAGTGAAATAGCTGGATATAAAATTAACTCAAACAAATCAGTGGCCTTTCTCTACACAAAGGATAAACAGTCTGAAAATGTAATTAGAGAAACAACACTCTTCACAATAGTCACAAATAATATAAAATACCTCAGTGTGACTCTGACTAAGGAAGTGAAAGATCTGTATGATAAGAACTTCAAGTCTCTGAAGAAAGTATTCAAAGATCTTAGAAGATGGAAAGATCTCCTATTCTCATGAATTGGCAGGATTAATATATTAAAAGTGGCTATCTTGCCAATAGTAATCTACAGATTCAATGCAATCCTAATCAAAATTCCAATTCAATTCTTCACTGAGTTAAAAAAAGGCAGTTTGCAAATTCATCTGGAATAACAAAAAAAAAAAAAAAAAAAAAAAAAAAAAAAAAAAAAAAAAAAAAAAAAAAAAAAAAAAAAAAAAAAAAAAAAAAAAAAAAAAAAAAAAAAAAAAAAAAAAAAAAAAAAAAAAAAAAAAAAAAAAAAAAAAACTAGGATAGCAAAAACTATTCTTCACATTAAAAGAACCTCTGGTGGAATCACCATGCCTGACTTCAAGCTGTAATACAGAGTAATTGTCATAAAAACTGCATGATACTGGTACATCGACAGACATGTAGATCAATAAAATAGATCCATCTCATAATCAGTCACTAAACTCAGATAGAACAGCAAGTGTCTACTTAAGGGACCCAACTGGTAATAAGAACACATGCTCCACTATGTTCATAGCAAACTTATTTATAATAACCATAAGCTGGAAAGAACCCAGATGTCCCTCAACAGAGGAATGGATACAGAAAATGTGGTACATTTACACAATGGAGTACTACTCAGCTATTAAAAACAATGAGTTTATGAAATTCTTAGGCAAACGGGTGGATAAGGAGGATAACATCCTTAGTGAGATCACCCAATCACAAAAGAATGCACATGATATTCACCCACTGATAATTGGATATTATCCCAGAAACTTAGAATACTCAAGATACAATTTGCAAAACTCATGAAACTCAAGAAGAACGAAGACCAAAGTGTGGATTCTTTGTTCCTTCTAAGAAGGGGAAACAAAATACTCATGGAAGGAGTTACAGAGACAAAGTTTTGTGCTGAGACTGAAGGAAGAACCATCCAGATACTGCCCCACCCAGGGATTTATCCCATAAACAACCACCAAACCCAGACAATATTACATATACCAACAAGATTTTGCTGACAGGACCCCAATATAACTGTCTCCTGTGAGGCTATGACAGTGCCTGGCAAAAACAGAAATGGATGCTCACAGTCATCTATTGGATAGAACACAGGGTCCCTAATGAAAAGCTAGAGAAAAGACCCAAGATGCTGAAGGGTTCTGCAGCCGTATCGGAGGAATAATAATATGAACTAACCAGTACCCCCAGTGCTCGTGTCTCTAGCTGCATATATAGCAGAGGATGGCCTAGTCAGCCACTAATGGGAGGAGAAGCCATTGGTCTTGAGAAAATTCTATGACCCAGTTTAGGGGAATTCCTGGGCCAGGAAGTGGGAGTTGGTGGGTTGGGGAACAGGGGGAACAGGGAGGGTATAGGGGATTTTCTGAGAGGAAACTAGGAAAGGGGATAGCATTTGAAATGTAAATGAGGAAAACCTCTAATAATAATAATAAATAAATAATCATTGTCTTACCTTCCTGAGATCATTGCCATGTTGGACTATGTTCCCCCCAAGCTGTGAGCTGGAATAAATACTTGTTCTCAAACAATATTCTTGTCAGAAATTGTTTATAGTGATGGTACACAGATATGTATTATCAGTGTTTACCAACTTGTATACATTTATTTTGTATCTATCTACCCTTTATAAGGAAATACCAAGTGAATATGTTAAGATCCACTTTGAGCAAAGTTATTAAAAGTTATATATAAATTCTATTTCATTATTGTCAAATTAATATTATAAAATAATGTATTACTTCATGTATAACTCATAGGCATAATTTTAAATATACTGTGGAAGAAGAAATTACGATGGGAATAAGGCAAAACAAAATATGAAGTATCTAGAGAAACTGAACATGAAATATGCTTCCTTTCATGATGATAATAAACTGAACCTCTTAATCTGTTAGCTGTCCCCAACTAAATGTTGTCTTTTATGAGAGTTGCCTTGGTCATGGTGTCTCTTCACAGCAGCAAAATCCAAACTAAGGCAGAAATTGGTACTAGGGACTGGGTATTGCTGTGTTAGGCCTGACTGTACTTCTGCTTGGAAAAATTTGAATTTGGGGTCTTTGGAAAGCAGTGGAATGCTTTAAATGGGACTTTTTGGACCATGTTATTAGAAATATGGAAGACATTGGTACTGAGGGTGA
This sequence comes from Mus minutoides, assembly GCA_902729485.2. Lineage (NCBI taxonomy): Eukaryota > Metazoa > Chordata > Mammalia > Rodentia > Muridae > Mus > Mus minutoides. Next base: position 47,714 of record LR749781.1, read on the forward strand.
TTTGAACTGTGCATACATGGCCCAAGAGGTTTCTGGGGTGAAGCATTTCAGCATGTGGCCTAGAGATAGTTTTTGTAATTTTTTTTTTGGGGGGGTGAAGAATATGGCTGCTTTTTGTCTTTGTCTGAAGTTTCCACCTGAGGCTAAAGTAAGCAGATTTATATTAATTGGATTTACAACAGAAGTATTAAAAAAACAAAGTCCAGGACAAATTTTGTTTTCTGGTTTAATCTCATTAAGAGCACAGTGATCAAACAAAGTAAGCTTAAAAAGAAAAAAAAAAAGAACAAAATGTATACTTCAAGTAATAATAAGGGGCACCAGGAAGTAGAAAGAGGTAAATCTTGTGTTCAAGGATATTAAGTGGAATTAAGGAATTAGTGACCTTGGGGCAAGAGCCCATCCAGGTAAACATGCTTTTGCAGTTTAGAAAGAGATAATTTTATCTAAGCATGAGTTTGATCTGGCCATTGTTTTCATTTAGAGTTTTGATCAGGGATGAAGTACAATCCAGAAATAGGTGGCACACCTGTGATGCAGATCTTGAGGAATCGTTCCATGAAGTGGTAGTACACACCTTTAATCTCAGGAGACACAGGCAAGCAGATCTCTTAGTTTAAGGCCTTACTGGGACACAGAAAGTCCCAAGTAGAGGAAAGCTTAGGTACAGGCTCAGTACCTAAGCTTTTCACTCCTTTAAAAGTACAGAATTCTCACGGTCAGCTATTAGATGGAACACAGGGTTCCCAAGGAAGAAGGAGCTAGAGAAAGTACCCAAGGAGCTGAAGGGGTCTTCAACCCTATAGGTGGAAGAATAACATGAACTAACTAGTACCCCTGAGCTCATGTCTCTAGCTGCATATATATAGAAGGGGGTGGCCTAGTTGGCCATCAGTGGGAAGAGAGGCCCCTTGGTTATGCAGACTTTATATGCCCCAATACAGGGGAATGCCGGGGCCAAGGGGTGGGAGCGGGTGGGTAGGGGAGCTGGGCCGGGAGGGGGGAGGATACAGGGAACTTTCTGGATAACACTTGAAATGTAAATGAAGAAAATATCTAATAAAAGTTGAAAAAAAAAGTACAGAATTCAAGAGACAAAGGCATGCAGATCTCGGAATTCAAGGTCAATTTACAGAGAAATTCCAAGGCATACAAGCTTAGGCAGTGAAGGAGTTGGAAAACTGCAAGTTGATGATAATGTAATACAACAAGGGGGCATGTTGCAGGCCCTACAAGCAGCAGAACTTGGCAGCTTTGGTCATGTGGCTCTGACTCTTAAGTCAAGAATAGAAAAGATTGATTCTGGTTAGTTGGAGCTAAGAAATTAGTGGTAATTAAAAAGAGACCAGGATCACTGAGGTGAAATATTCTGGAAAGTGTGTTCTGAGAGCAGAAAGAAACTGTTTTTCAGAGAAAACCAAGATTGTACTTCATGCTAGTAGCTGGACTAGGTAATGTGTGAGAATCACCCAAATCGTACTGGTTTGAAGGTGTGAAGGGGTCGGGAGAGTAACTGAGAAGACCTAACACTGTGAGCGACAGTGGCCATTGTGACGTCCCAGGACTGGGACTGAAGGGGTCATGCAAAGAGGTTGAGGCTTGGCACCATAGAGGGAGCTTCTGAGAGGCTATTGATGCAGCCTAATTGCAACAGAAGAAACCAGAGTATTACAGATGCCCATACCATGGGATGACCACTGAAAACATCAGCAGCACTGGAATGAAGTCACCAAGATCTTAGAATGCTACAGAGGGCAGAGATGGAGAAGTGACCTAAGACCCCTTGAGAAGCCCATAAGATCCTGTGTGGATCTGAGACATTGAAACAAGAAGCTATAAAGTTGAAGTTGCCTGGGAAGCCCCAGAATGTTAGAGATACCTGAGCCATAGGATACCTGCCAATGAAAGTTGCTACAGGAAGGACATCCAACTCAAGAAAAAGAATTGTGTTGCAGTCAGCAAAGCTGGAAGGAGCTGAACAACAGACATGAAGATGCAGAATTTGGAGTTTGTCCAGCACTCGTTTTTGATTTTGCAATTGTCCGATATTTCCTCTTTAGGTCATCTTGGAATAGAAATGTGTGTGTGTGTGTGTGTGTGTGTGTGTGTGTGTGTGTGTGTGTCTGTGTCTGTGTGTCTGTGTCTGTGTCTGTGTCTGTGTCTGTGTCTGTCTGTGTGTGCCTGTATGTATATATAAACTATGATGTTAGAGATATGTGATCTGCATTTTTATTTTGATTTTATGAGGGATTACAGTTAAGAGATTGCATGAATCTCAGAATAGACTTTGAACTTTTGACTTTTAATATTGTTAAGGCTGTTATAAACTATGGGACTCTTGAAGATTGACTGAATGTATTTTGAATTATGCCATGCCTCACTATGGCCCCCATAGACTCATATTTGTACAGGCCTATGAGGGCCAGGTTGTAGAATATGGTGGTTTGAATATGCTTGGTCCAGGTAGTAGAACTATTAGCAGGTGTGGCCTTTTGGAGGAGGTTGGCCTTGTTGGAGGAAGTATGTCACTGTGGGCAGGGCTCTGAGGCCCTCCTCATAGCTGCCTGAGGACAGTCTCCTCCTGACTTACTTTGGATAAAGATGTAGACCCTTCTCCAGCAGCATGCCTGCCTGGATGCTGTCATGGTTCCTGTTATGGTGACTGATAATGGAGTGAACCTCAGAACCTGTAAGGTAGCTCCAATTAAATTTGACCCTTATAAGAGTTGCCTCCGTTATGATGTCTGTTCACATTAATAAAATCCAAACTAAGAGAGAGGTCGAAAACATTCTAGACCTAGATAAGCTTGTTTGGAGGATAGAAGCCTTTAGGACTAAGCCTAGGTTAGCAGACAAAGATATTGTCAGAGATGACGATTAAATCAGGGGAATAAAAGATACTTCTACAAAAGTTTGTAATGGTGGCTTTAATTTGTAACATTGAATTAGCTATTATTTTGCTGTTGTGATAAAACACCTGGACAAAGGCAACTTACAGAAAGAAGAGTTTATTTGGGATTATAGTTCTACAAAGAGAATCTATACTAGGCAGTGAGGCATGGCAGCAGGAAGCTGAGAGATCATATTTTCAACCACAAAACATGCAGCTGAGTGGGAACTGAACATGAAGGGAGAGTATCAACTCAAAGCCCATTTCTAGCGATGTACTTCTTCCCCCAGTAGGTCTACATTATTTGTAATGTAGATGTAGAACAATCAATTAAGGCTGAATTCTTACTGCACCAGTGGGATTTGTTTCTATTCAAGTCACCACAGACCTCTACACACAATATTTACATGTATTTAAAAGAAATTGTTTTATATTCTCTTTTGTTTGTGGATTTCTTTAACAATCTCTCTTGTGCTACTTTTTTTCTCTTCATGTTTTTCTTTTCCCACAATCTTTTCTTTTATTGTCAAACATCAGGAGATCTTAATTATTGGGGGATAAGAAATTTTAGTATTATCCCAGGTTTTCCTGGAAAGTCAATGATTCTGGCTTAGTTATTATTCAGTTTTGGGCGATTTCACTTACTTGGTTCTGTTGAAATGGTCAATTGTCATATTAGGGGTGAAGAGAGAAGGTAATGACAATAAATTCCTTTCATTTCCTGGTGAGAAAGATTCCAGAAATAAGGGACTACAAAGAAAAGTTATTTTTTTTTAATCTATTGATTTGAATATCCAAGAATAAAAAAAAATCTGTGGAACAAGAATCCAAAGAGACCCCTAAAAGACTCTTTCCCAGTAAAATACCACAAATATATGTATATGTATAGTTCTTAATTTATAGGCTGTGGGCATTTATACATGTAGATACTGGATTGTATACCTAGTGATAATAAATATAAGTGTCAATATAGGCTTATTATGTTTCAGCCAATTAAAATGTACAAAAGATGCTGGGAAACCAAGGAAGTGTTTTTCGTGATCAATATAAATCAATGATAAAATATTGGTATAATCATAGAGAACTGAATGTAATATAAATTTCCTCTCCTAAAGTAAGGTTAATGAATTCCTTTGAACATGATAAAATGCAGTATTGCAATAAGGGCTTGTGTCATGATGCGAAGCTCCTCATATGAAAAACTATGTGGACAGAAATCCTCAACCAATTGAGCTATTGGGTTGGCTGGACATCCTCAAGTACTATATAATTTAGGTCATCTGGGTTAATTAGCATATTATTGTTTGGCCAAATGAACACAGTGACATTGTGAAACTTAAGATCTTTAAATAGTAACACATAAATCTTAGAACTTCTACAGATGGCAGCTCACTATCAGATAGAAAGAGATGCTTGAATACAACATTAAGATTCCAAATGGCAAGAGAAGTCCACACTAAACACATTTCACAGGGAAGCAGAAATTTATCACCTTTGTTTTGTCACTGTAACTCACATCTTGCCAACTCAACTCAAAGCAATAACAGTCATACACAGAAGGTAGCAAAAGTGTAAGTTAATAAAAAAAAAAAAACAATTTATGCAAAAGCAGTCAACAATAAACTGTACTCTCAAAAAGGAGTGGTGCAATGTGTATCATTGCTTTTGTTTTATGAACAGTGTTAACTTCTATGTCTCTTTTGTTTCTTTTTTTAATCTTTCTGCCTACAATTATTATACAATATATTTTCAGAAGTATCTGGTCAAGTACTGCTTCTCCATTATATTGTTTTCTGCCTTCTATTCAATTGGCATTATAGTCACCCTTAAGTAAAAACATAACCTTATATAACACATTATGATAGCAGTGTCTGGAAAAATGTTTGATAACTAGAGAATACAGTTTAACCATGCCACATGGGATTGTATAAAAACATATAAAATCTGGATCTGAGAGGGTCCTCAAAACCAGCTTTAGGCTCGATGGGTCATTAAAAAGGTTTATAGGACAGAGAGTCTTTCCAATCACAGCTATTGTTTATCACAGTGTTGCTACATAGATGACAGTTGTCACAGGGTAAAAAGATATAGGGAAAAATCAAGAAGGAATCAGCCATGATATTCAGTTGTCGTGCCCCAGCGGTGGCAGAGTCACCATGTAGCTCTTTCACTGGTCAGTGTGTGACATCCAGGAAAATCTTGCTTAAGCCTTGAACCAGGAATTTTATTTGGGGGTCTGCTTTCTTGAGGTGTTGAGTCTTGGTGACTGACTTTTAACTCATTTTTGCCTTCTTTAGTATTCAAACTAGTACAGTATGGCACAAAGTCTCCTAAACACCCCACTGTAAATAATTCAAAACATGTATTCAAATTTTCAAGAAACCCATATGTGAGCAGATTTACAAATTGTATTGGCACTGAGTCAAAAGCCTGAGACAGAATAAATAGTAAATAGCAAATCTCTAGGTGATAAATATGGGCAAACACTCCAGAAGTTTTGATTTAAACCACTAAAAACACAATCTTGAGAATCTGGCCATAATTTAGGCCATTCTAATGCATTTTTCAGTCATTTCTTATTCTCCTAGAATGAAACATGTTCTCCAGTAACCACATGCAGACAATACAATAGGCTTCCTGTCTTGCCCACAGCAACTGGTTCAGAGTTGGGAATGTTACCCGGGTAATGCTGGGTAAATAAGAAAACCTGTTGATGGGAAATAATATCATTCTTAATCATGGAAGTTACCAAGGAAACTCTTCTCTTTAACTTAGGAAATCTGAGAGTATTAAGTCTTTTTAAAACATGGTGGGTCTGAATCCCAAGAGAGATGAGCCAAGAAGTGCATGTAATCTTAAGATCTAAGTTAAGAATCTTAATGTCTTCAACCTATCAAAGAGGATCCTAAGAACATAGCAGACTCAGAAGGAACGGAAGCAGGACTTCTTTGTGGGAAGATATTGAATGTGTTATTCTCGCAATAATATAAGGCCAGATTTGGAAGCAGTCTATGGCGGTTTGCCAGATAAGGTCAAAAATGAAATACACTAATCCAAACAGTTGGTAAATAGAAATCAGACGGGAACTTTCTTGATCACAGGAACTGACAGGGCACTGGTTCACTGTGATTACTAAGAGGATGGGAAAACACTGGCCATTTATTAGCTGCTTTTCTGTTACTGTGATAAGTACCATTGAGAAGGCATTTATAAAAGATTTCATTTTGAATTACAATTACTGAGGGAAAATAGTCCAATTATAACAACAAACAGCAGGCACAGTAACAAGAGCAGGAAGTTAAGAGCACACATCTTGAACCACAAGTCAGAAACAGAGCATAAAGTAAAGTGGTGAGAGAACTTTAAAGACCCATTTCCAGCAAGGCTGAAGCATCTAAACCTCTTCAAACAGCATCGCCAGCTGGAGAGCACAGCTCAAATACCCGGGGCATAAGGGATGTTTAAAAGAGAACCTTTAAACCATGAGAAAATTCAGTAGTAATAATTCATGATATGATGAGGATATGTATCAGGTCAAAATAAGTAGGGAATGTTAGAAATGAAATCCACCCATCTAATGAACTTAATTTATTAAATGCTAAAGTTTCATAGGGACAGTTCTTCTCACTGCTCCTTAATATTTTTTTAAATTGTAGACTGCCAATGCTTCCCAACAGTTTTAATAAAGGGGAAAATATAATTTCTCACTGCCAATTTTTACAAAGTTTGATTCCACTGTAGTTTTAAAAGGTTTTGTTTTTAATCCAATAATTCCTCCTATTATGAAATTCTAATTTTACTCCTCTTTGTAATTACTTTGGTTTATAACCTTTAATTAAAAGCATCATACTTTAATACTCCTTTTTCTTATTTTTATTACTCCTTTGAGAATTTTTCACAATGTGCTTTGATCATATTTACTCTCTACCACCACCATAATGATTCACCACTTCTATACCTACCAGGTTTGTGTCTTCTTTTTATCAAACTCATCAAGTCAATTTGTGCTGCCGATATATTCTTGGATATTTGGCCTTCCATTGGGAAGCCCCTGACCTACCAGGGGCTGTTTCCATAAAGAAAACTAATTGTCTCTGATCAATACCCAGTAGTTAGTGACCCAGGGGTAAGAACTCGTGTTGGAATAGCTCTGGCTTGAGTTTATATATGTGTTGTGTATGCTGCCACAACTATTATGAGTTCCTACAAGGAACTACCCCACTGTGCCAAGGAAACAGGTATTTTGGTGTTATCCTCCACTTCCTCTTGAAGTTCCCCCTTAGAACAGAGCTAGCCTGGAATGGGTCTTCCCAAGTGCTGACAGTTGTCATAGGAATAAGGCTTATTTGTATAATCTTGTATATATATTTACTTTATATTCTGTCTTAGTTAGGGTTTTATTGCTGTGAACAGACCATGACCAAGGCAAGTCTATAAAAGACAACATTTAATTGGGGCTGGCTTACTGAATCAGGGGTTCAGTCAATTATCAAGTTGGGAGGATGGCAGCATCTAAGCAGGCATGGTGCAGGCAGAGCTGAGAGTTCTACATCTTCATCTGAAGGCTGATAATGAAAGAAATGCTTCCAGATAGTTAGGACTAGGGTAATAAAGCCTATGCCCACGGTGACACACCTACTCCAACAAGGCCACACCTATTCCAACAATGCCATACCTCCAAATAGTGCCACTCCCTAGACCAAGCAAATACAAACCACCACAAATTCCTCCTTCAGAAGGACGTTTCTCCCTGCCAAGGTTAATGAACCCATGACAGTCAGAAACAGCAGGAAGCAAGAATGTGTCCATATATTTTATTCCCTATTCTAGGGAGGAATGAAGTATCCATGCATTGGTCTAAGTTTGGAGCTAAAATGAAAGGATGGACCATCCAGAGAGTGCCCCACCCAGGTGGTCCATCACATAATCAGCCACCAAATGCAGACACTACCACATATGCCAGCAGGATATTGCTGAAAGGACCCTAATATAGCTGTCTCCTGGGAGGCTTTGACAGTCCCTGAAAAATACAGAAATGGTTGCTAACAATTATCTATAGGGAAGAACACAGGGTCCCCAATGTAGGAGCTAGGGAGAGTACCCAAGAGCTGTAGGGGTCTGCAACCCTATAGATGGAACAACAATATGAACTAATCAGAACCCCCAGAGCTCATGTCTTTAGCTGCATATGTATTAGGAGATGGCCTAGTTGGCCATTATTGGCAAAAAAAGGCCCTAGGTCTAGTAATATTTATACCCTCCAGTATAGGGGAATGCCAGGGCCAGGTAGTGGGAGTGGGTGGATAGGGGAGCAGGGCGGGGGGAGGTTATAGGGGACTTATGGGATAACACTTGAAATGTAAATGAAGAAATTATCTAATAAAAAGAAAAATTAAAAAAAAAAAGAATGTGTCTGGTGTTCCTGAGCAAAATGGTAACTGTGACCTTCAGGACAGTCCTTAACACTGTGGAAAAGTACTCTGAAAACATGGGTTCAAGAAGACATTAATCACTGTGAGAAGGACTTCTCAACTATACAAAATATAAGGATGTAAAATGAATTGTATGAGGGGCTTCATAGACCTGAAAGTACAAATACATGTGCCTTAAGGATCCAGCTTTGTTGGAAAGGTATTTAGGAAGGAGATAAAAAGACTTAGGTAGCAGTGATCTCATGACAAGATCCCACCCAGCTATGCTTATTATTTGTGTTTTCAGTTAAACAAAAAAAAAAAAATAGTTTGGTTTTTAAATATGGAATGAACTACAATCCAGAAATGGAAAGCACACTTGTGATCCAGATCTTGAAGCTGGAAGACATAGGCTTTTGATCCAATCTTGAGGAAAATTGGCCATGACAATTTAGACTCAGGCATCCTGGTTCATATCTTTAATCCCAGGAGACAAAGGCAAACAGATTTCTGAGCTCAAGGCCACCCAGGAACAGAGGAAGTTCTAGGTGAAGAAAAGCTTGGTTCCAGACCAGGTGGTATGTAGCTTTAATCCCAGCATCGAGGATACAAACACATTCAGATCTCTGAGTTCAGGGTCTGTCTATAGAGCAAGTTCCAGTACAGCCAAGCTTAAGCAATGAAGGAAGGATTTGGAAAAGAAAAGGCTAGTGATAATATAATAGATGTAGCTATGGGGTTCTGTCTTTCCAGTCAAGGGGCTAAGTTCATAAAATACTGATTTATGCAATAATCAAAAAAGAATCCGTGGTAAGTAATTGAATTGATATGCAATTCCTGAGGAAGTAGCTTATGCAAAGTAAAAGGCGGGACTTTGGTCAGAAAGAGAGAGTTTTCTTAAACAGAGAAGTATGTCAAGAAGAAAACAGAGGTGTCAGCTTACATCTGTCATTAAATACAAGTTATTTTTCCACAAATTCCAAACATCCCTTCCTCAGGACCCTGGACAAAGCCAAGGCTCATTCTCTGCGATTCTCCTTTCTTCACAGGTCCAAGGCTCATTCTCTGCGATTCTCCTTTCTTCACTGGTCCAAGGCTCATTCTCTGCGATTCTCCTTTCTTCACTGGTCCAAGGCACATTCTCTGCGATTCTCCTTTCTTCACAGGTCCAAGGCTCATTCTCTGCGATTCTCCTTTCTTCACCGGTCCAAGGCACATTCTCTGCGATTCTCATTTCTTCACAGGTCCAAGGCACATTCTCTGCGATTCTCCTTTCTTCACCGGTCCAAGGCTCATTCTCTGCAATTCTCCTTTCTTCACTGGTCCAAGGCTCATTCTCTGCGATTCTCCTTTCTTCACTGGTCCAAGGCTCATTCTCTGCGATTCTCCTTTCTTCACTGGTCCAAGGCACATTCTCTGCAATTCTCCTTTCTTCACTGGTCCAAGGCTCATTCTCTGCGATTCTCCTTTCTTCACTGGTCCAAGGCTCATTCTCTGCGATTCTCCTTTCTTCACTGGTCCATGAAGCTAGGAGAAGGGGATTTGATATAGATTTCTTATTCACATTTGAGCATTTTGCAGTTTCTTATTGTCTACACTTTGACCAGTTGTGAGTTTCACTGTGAATCATTATCTACTGAAAAAAAGAAGCTTCTCTGATAAGATTTTAAGTAACCATCAATCAGTGGGTAAAGAGAAAAGTTATAAGGAATCTGTTTAATACTATGTCCATTTAGCACATAGGTAGTAGGTCTTCCTCAAGGGCTTATGAACTATTTACCCATAGTTTCTTGTTCCAATAGGTGTGCCAGTTATGGGTTTCACCTTGTGGAATAATTTAAATCCAATCAGCAAGTGGTTACTTATTCCCATGGTGTTTTTGCCACTATTGAACCAGTGGGCATATCTTAATAGCATAGTACTTTTGAAAGACCCAGAACATGAGACTCCCCCACGTTCTGACTCAGGAGAGGCAACACCCCAAATCACTCACGAGAAAAGGTCTTGATGCAAACTGCAAGAGGACATTTATTCCAAGAGCGCTCTGGGACCCATGGTATATACAGGACCATTTAAAGTCTTTCTAGACTGTTACACCTTTAACTTACTCATTTTCATGTGTTAACATTTAACTTCTTTTCAGTTCTCTTAATTTTAAGATATTTTTATTTTCTCATCTGCTCTATTTTCATTCCTTCTGTCTTCCTGGATCATGCATGATGTTATTTTGTACTCAGAGGAGGTCGTGTGTGCTTGTTGGTGGCTATTTTATATTGAGGGACTTGAACTTCTAAGTTTGATGAATTGATTTTGCAGTAAGAAAAATTATATGTGAAATGCTCTCTGAATATCCTATTTTCAAATCCCTTGAATGCATACAGTGGTTAAGTTGACATGACTTTTCTTAGAAGACTTGATAAATGAACCATGCACAATAAGAAATAACATTACCTGAAATTCAAAAAAAAAAAAGCCCAAAGGAAAGATACAAAGATGTCAAGGACAGCTGAAAACTCAGAGGGCAACACAAATGTGACTCAGTCAATAGTGTACTGTTTACCTGCACCAGAATTAAAGGGAAAATAGACAAGGCCAAATCACTTTTTCTTTTCTAATATTTGCTAGGGGAAAATGTATGTGCTTCAATTTTTCAGTGATAATTTGTTGGGTTATGAAGTCAAGGCAACAACCAAGAACAATATGAGACAGTGGTAAGGGAAAAAATGCCTGGCCCAGTTTTCTGCCTCAGAAAATTATGACAGAAGATAATAAAGGCAAAGGTTGCATTTATCCCTTTCCTGAAAGACAGAACATTTTCACTTTTCTATGGGCTATATTGTTGTATGCAGTAAAGGCTACCACAGTGAAGTCTATTGGTAAGAGAGTTTTTAACCAATATTTTTGAGCAAAATATTTACTGATAAAATAAAAGTCTATATTCAGCAATCTAAGCATCTAAATGACGCAACTGAGAAGATACTATGCCAAACAGGAGAGAAATTTAGCTCCATTTGATCTGATGTGGAGCTTCTCAGGAGTACACTAATAAGGAACTTTTTGTCAGAAAGCATTTATTCTCATAAAAGCTATTATCAGGACAGCTGTTAACAGAATTAGCAGCACCAATAAACATTAAGATGACTCTCCTCATGTTTAAAGTTGGATAAGTCTGTCTACCTGAATTGTATTGCTAAGTAGAAGAATATAAATGCAGCAATACACTCTCATGCAGTAAGCAAAAATGATATGATACAAATCATTTCCAGAGGCTGTACAGCTAAGAACCCATTGAGCACTAAGAAGCAATGTCCCATGTTGTATTGGTCCATTTAGACTATATACACACTGTATCCTCAGTCTAGGTATCTGGAATAATCCCATAGAATGTATCTAGCTTAAACTGTCATATAAAGGAAGAGAATATTTGCAATGGTTACAGGACATTCATGAGACTAATCCCAAGAGCCATAAATGCAGGCTGCAGATCAGAAATCAAGCTAAAGCATAATATTCTTCACATCCTTCATTGGCTTATGTTCTTCAAACTGAGAAGTACAGCAAGCTCTCTCATGAGAGAGCTGAACTGTATGAGACTTCCCCAGCTACAACAATCCTGACTGGAAGCATAGATTCTCTTCTTTCTAATTCTCTTTTTTCTTCTTTATACAATATGATAATTTTTTAACTCTTGGGGAATTTCATCCAAGCCTACAAATGCATTTTGATGAGTTGTAACCCCCATTCCTCTCCTAGATTCTTCTAGAACTATCACTTTTCATTCACTCCCAAATTTGTGTCATGTTTGCCTTCCCTTAATAACTTACCAAGTAGTTTGTTGTGCCCATGTGTTCATTATTGTGGGGCCACTCACTGAAGCATAATTGGCCTACCATGTGCCACACCCTTAATAGAACTAACTTTCTCTTCCCCTATTGGAAGTTCCTCAGCTAGGGGGAGGATCTCACGAGTTCCTCCTTTATCCATGCTGGAATGCTCACTGGTTTGATCCTGTGGAAATATGTGTAAGTAACCACAACTGTTGAAACTTGACGAGTGCAGTAGCCTTACAATGTACAGAGGCCATTGCTGTAAACTAGTCCTTCCTGATGTCTGACTTACAATCTTCCTAGCCCTCATCTGTGATGATCCCTAAGCCTTGGGAAGAGAGCTTAATATAGATGTCCTATTTGTAGCTGAACATTCCAAAGATTATTTCTGTACTTTGTCCACATGTGAGAGTCTATGTCAGACATTCTTCACTGTACAAAGAAAATCCTCTGAAGAGAACTGAGAACAACACTAATCTACAGGTAGAAAGATGTGAACCCAGGACTTGATTAGCAATTTTTCCTGGAAATGCTACTATTTTAATAGGTGGATATAATACAAAATATCCATCAGAGTTATCTCTTTCTGAATCGGACAGTGGTAAGGTTAGGTAAAATAGCTACTACAATTTTAGGAAGTGATTTCAAAAATTCCCTTTAAAAGCAATATTAATCCTATTAGGGAAAAGGCAAATGGTGGTGAAATAAAAGAAAAACCTGCTACTTTTCATTATATAGTAATATTGTCACCCAAATTATATTAACACTCAGAGTTGACTCATCTCTCTCCCTCTCTGTATTTGTATTTTACTCCTGTAGGATTGGGAATTCTAGCTTGGATATTAATTTACAAAAGGGGTAGTGTTCAAAGAAATCAAAGTGGCCCCTTTACAAGAATATGATCTGTACTTCAAGTCTGTATTCTAAAGAAACAAAAAGCAAATACAACAATAAAAATCCCTTAAAATGCATTGTTTCATTTATTTTCAGGTATAATGCTTAAATATTGAAAATCTTTAAGAGAATGAGACTTTCATGTAGTCTGTCAAGAATGAAGCAGGACAGGACCCACTAGCTTAAGTAGAATATCACAGTCTCACTAAAGAGAAAGGAAGCTGGGAAGGGCACACACAATTATCATAACTCAAGCCAAGAAAGCATAGCTCCATGGAATAAATTTTGTACTGAAAATAGACAAGAATGTATTTTCATTTTTCTCATGTGAAATACACTGTTCTAAATATTTGATGCCTCCTAAGAATAACTCCTATGGAGTAGCTTGTGTTTTAATGATAGAGCCATTTCTCCACCTCTGTATACAAGGACATGACTGAGCATCAACCACCTCCACTTTATCCACTTGACAGCATTCATTGAAACAAATTGTGAAATCCTTCATTTTGTATTATGTGAAACTTTTCAGAAGTCAAGGCATTTTACAATGGCCTTATTAATGAACTATGCAAAAAAGCCTTTGTAATTATTCAAAGAAAAGAAAATAAATAGTGGTTCACAAGTAGAACAATTATATATGTTCTTATATCAGTTACTTGGCAATGTTTTATTAAATTGGAAGTGACTAGATATTTTTATGTAAATAGACAACAGCTCAGACTTGATTTACCAGGGTGAAAATTCATTTTTTAAGAGATGTTAGCCCGAAAGTCATTATGGAAAAGTAACTCGGACTCTACTTTCTAGCATAAACGGAAATTACTGCTTTGGCCAATCGGATTTTCCTAGTGGAAAACTTAGCTGACAGCAGGCTTGTTTGCTTGTACACAGGCACATAGTAGTAAATTACTACAAATTCTCACAGGCAGGATGAGGTTGTACCATTTGGCCAAGGTACTGGACTATCAGCTTTGGGGGTCCAGATAGTATTTTTTTCTCAAGCACAAACCCCGGTCCAGTGACTGCAGGAGGACACTGCAGTCCTGAGACAAAGATTAGGGGGAGTGTCCTTGGGGAAGACAAATGGAAAGAGCAGGGAACTGCAAAAGGAAGAACTCTGATAAGGGTAAATGATACTGTGTCAGGGAAGTATAAAAAGGGAAAAATTCAGATAATGGATCAAAGTTAATGTCTGACCAGGCTCTGCCTGCAATACTCTCTCTGGTAGTTACTAAAAAGCCATAAGGAGAAATATAAAAGTAGATAGTTATTGAGGTGACCCAGTGTCTGTGTCTATCTGCACCACTAGCATCCTTTTCACATCCCTGTGATGCCCATGGCCGTGCTGAACAAGGCAGTCAGAATATTACTAAAGTATGTATATTTGCAGCTAGGGAAATGGTCCAAGAGCTAGGAATCCAGGTTTAATTCAAAGCATTCATACAGCATCTCACACAAATCTGTAACTTCTCCAGGAGATCAATGCCCTTTCTGCCATCCATGAGAACAGGCATATACACAGTACACATACATGAATGCAGGCAAAGCACCTATATACATAAAATTATACTGCATTTTCAAAGTTTTAACTCTGCCTATTTGAAGCATGTAATAAATACTTTTTACTGCTGTAATACAACATAATTCTCTAGAAAACTTAAAGTGAAGGGTCTATTTGGGCTTTTGGTTTCAGGGTTATAAGAGTACATGATAGTGGTGGGAGAGACAACAGGTAGGAGGGTTAGTGGCTGTGGGAGGATGCTCACATATTGGAACATGAGGGCCCAAAGCAGGGAAAGCACAGAGGGAATAATTTGAATACTGTAACTCTCAAAGTCTACCTTTAGTGACAGCAAGTCACTCTAGCAAAACTCTTGTGGACTTTAGTGACTCTAGCAAGTCCACACCTCCTAGCCGCCTCAAACAGTGCCAGCAAGTGGGACCCAAAGACTCTGGGGGTATTTCATATTCAGAATAGCACAATAAACATGATAGAAATCGTAAAATGAAGAAATATATGGTATTTTGAGACAGGCTATAACTCTGAAGCTGAGGCTAGACACAAATTTGCTGTGTAGCCCAGGTTAACCTCAAACTTATAATCTCCTCCTTCAATATCCCAAGTGTGGAGATTACAAATAAGTATTAGCAAGCTAGATTAAAAAAATATTGTATTTAGTTTCTGAAGCAAGCAACTGAATATTAGACCATATAAGTTAACTCACTTAGTTTAAATAAAAATAACCCTTCAGAGTAGAATTATCAATAAAATAGGAAGAAAATCATATACAATTTCATAGAGTCTTATAAAAGGTCCAAAATCTAAAGATTTTTATCCTTGTATAACTAGATGTTCAAGGTTCACAACTCAGACCTAGTTATAATTCTTCCTTAGAATAGAGAACAAAATACCCATGGAAGGAGTTGCAGAGACAAAGTTTGGAGCTAAGATGAAAGGATAGACCATCCAGAGAATACCTCACCCGGGGATTCATCCCATAATCAGCCACCAAACCCCATCACTATATGGATGTATCTGGAGGATATCATCCTTAGTGAGGTAACCCTATCACAAAAGAGGTCACTTGATATGCACTCACTGATATGTGGATATTAGCCCAGAAATTTAGAATACCCAATATTCAATTTGCAAAACACAAAAAACTCAAGAATAACGAAGATCAAAGTGTAGATACTTCATTCCTCCTTAGAGTAGAGAACAAAACACCCATGAAAGGAGTTACAGAGACAAAGTATGTAGCTAACATGAAATGATGAACCATCCAGAGACTACTCCACCCAGGGATCCATCCCATAATCAGCCACAAAACCCAGAAACTACTGCATATGCCAGAAAGATTTTGCTGAAAGGTACCCTGATATATCTGTCTCATGTGAGTCTATTCCAGTGCCTAGCAAATACAGAAGTAGATGCTCACAGTCATCTATTGGATGGAACACAGGACCCCCCAATGGAGGAGCTAGAGAAAGTGCTCAGGGAGCAAAAGGGTTCTGCAACCCTATAGGTAGAAAAACAATATGAACTAACCAGTACCCCCAGAGCTCATGTCTCTAGCTACATATGAAGCAGAAGATGGCCTACCTAAACAGAAAAGTAATGGCTTGTGCTGTAAGATAAAACATTGACAAAAGGACCTCATGTAATTGCAAAGCTTCTGTAAGCAAAAGACACTGTCAATAAGACAAAAAGGCCACCAACATATTGGGAAAAGATTTTTAACAATCCTAAATCTGATAGGGGACTAATATACAATATATTCAAAGTACTCAAGAAGCTGGACTCCAGAAATTCAAATAACCCCATTAAAAATGGGGTACAGAGCTAAACAACTAATTCTTAAGTGAGGAATACCGAATGGCTGAGAAGCACCTGAAAAAAATATTAAACATCCTTAATCATCAGGGAAATGCAAATCAAAACAACCTTGAGATTCCACCTTACTCTAGTCAGAATGGCTAAAATCAAAAACTCAGATGACAGCAGATGCTGGTGAGGATGTGGAGAAAGAGAGACACTTCTCCATTGCTGGTAGGATTTCAAGCTGGTACAACCACTCTGGAAATCAGTCTGGAGGTTCCTCAGAAAATTGGACATAGCACTACCAGAAGATCCAGCAATACCTCTCCTGGGCATATACCCAGAAGATGTTCCAATTGGTAATAAGAACACATGCTCCACTATGTTCATAGCAGCCTTATTTATAATTGCCAGAAGCTGAAAAGAACACAAGTGTCCCTCAACAGAGGAATGGATACAGAAATTTTGGTACATTTACACAATGGAGTACTACTCAGATATTAAAAACAATGAATTTATGAAATTCTTGGGCAAATGGATTTATCTGGAGGATATCACCCTTAGTGAGGTAACCCAAGCACAAAAGAAGTCACTTGCTATGCATTCACTGATAAGTAGATAGTAGCCCAGAAACTTAGAATACCCAAGATACAATTTGCAAAACACAAGAAAAATCAAGAAGAACAAAGACAAAAGTATGGATACTTCATTACTCCTTAGAATAAAGAACAAAACACCCAGGAAAGGAGTTACAGAGACAACTTTGGAGGTAGCATGAAAGGATGGACCATCCAGAGACACCCCACCTGGGGATTGATCTCTTAATCGGCCACCAAACCCAGACACTAATACATATGCCAGCAAGATTTTGCTGAAAGGACCCTGAGTTTTTTGAGTGAGGCTATGCCAGTGCCTGGCAAATACAGAAAGGGATGCTCAAATTCATCTATAGGATGGAACACAGGGCCCCCAATGGAGGAGCTAGAGAAATTACCCAAGGAGCTGAAGGGGTCTATAACCCTTTAGGTGGAACAACAATATGAACTAACCAGTGCCCCCAGAGCTCGTGTCTCTAGATGCATATGTAGCAGAAGATGACCTAGTCAGCCATCATTGGGAAGAGAGTCCCTTTGGTCTTATAAACTTTATATGCCCCAATACAGAGGAATGCCAGGGCCAAGAAGTGGGAGTGGGCGGGTAGGGGAGCAGGGCAGGGGGAGGGTATAGGGAACTTTCGGGATAGCATTTGAAATATAATTTAAGAAAATATCCAATAAAAATTTTTTAAAAAGAAATGTTTATAGTACATTTATCAAATAAATCATATATCAGATGTATATGCACTTGGGACAGCATAATAGTGTCCCTCATTTTTAACATTAGGCATAGAGGGGCGTTACTAATATCCACACAACTTAATAAAGCTCAAGGAATTTCATAGGCTGTTGTTTGTCAGTAGGTGTGTGAAAATACAGCTTTATCTGAGATGAGGGAAGAAAATCCCAAACTTTAAGGAAACGGTACAATGCTATGCTTTTATCTGCAATCAGTATGATTTTTCTTTCTTGTCTGTAACACTGGGCATTAATCTTTGCAAGTGGCCAAGTAGAAATCCAAGTTGTCAGTTATGCATAGCATCATGTTCATGGGTGGCTAGGAGCATAATTTAAAGTTCAGCTTACTGAATCACTGAACAGTTTCCTGTCTCTGAACGAAACTTGCTTTGCTCCAAACCTGACAGACTGACAGCAACTGAGAGATCTTTAGTGAATCGAGTTTAGCAGCATCATCAGTTTTCAAGCAAGGAAACATGTTCTGATTGCAGTTAGAAATGCTTTGAAGGATATCAGCCGTGGTCAGGAACAGCATCTGGATGCAACCAGTGGTTTGGGAAAGTAGAACTCAACTTATATTGAGGATAGTCACATTTCTTTTTATAATTATGTATTTTTTCAATTAATATGCAGTATTAGATATTACTGTGACACTTTGAACACAGGGAATTTTAGTGAATTTCTCTCCCCACCCCGTCATCTTCCTCGCCCTTTTTATTGTTCTTTTATTCCTTCCTTAATTTCTTCCTCATCCTCCCCCTATAATCTTGTTCTCCCTGTCTCTCTTTCTCGCATGGCCTCTGTGTCCTTATGCTCACCTTCATCCTTTCTCATCATTTTTTTTACATTTTCTCGGTCTTTTTTCTATTTCTGCTTTGTCAACACCTACAGTCATTTGTATTTATGTATATACTACTAACTAGGAGTCAGATATGACTTATTCTTATTTTTCTGAGTTTGGGTTGTTTTCATTAGTAGTACACTTTCCAGGTCCACTACTTTTTCTACCATTTTCATGATTTTGTATTTTTTGTGAGCTGAGTAAGATTTGATTGTATGTGTGAACTACAGTTTCATTATTCATTCATTGGTTGATGGACAACTAGAGTGATTATATTTCTTTGCTCTCATGAATAGAGCATCAATAAATTTGATTATGTAAAAGATCACTGGAGCAGGATATGGAGTTACTTAGGTAGGGAATGTCTCCTTCTGGCACAGGGAAGCCACAACTAGAAAAGTCACACACAAAGATATCCTAACAGGACAAAAGTGACCTTGTACAGTCAAACACATTTCACTCAAGTTTAGCGGGAAAGCCACTTATGTGCAAGTCATCTAGACACATCTTTATATGTGTATTTGAATTGTTATGAAAACACAGGAAGAAACATGTGGAAACCACAAACATAAGTGGAATTTCACAACTAGATAGCTGTGGGACTCTGACCTAAGAATATGACCTCTCATGGAACAATAGTATCCATTGAAAATGATGTGTTTTGCTCTACCTACCAACTCATATAAAGTTTGAATAAACTGAATGTGCATGTAATATTCAGATCTGAAAGGCTATACAAGAGAAATATTTACAATCTTTGCCTTATTTACCGTCTCGCCCTTCCAGGGTTACCTTCCTCTAAAACCAATTTAAAAGAAGATGTCCTTTTTTTTCCCTCTCCTCTCTAAAGCAGCTCACAGTTTTCTCTCAGACCCATAGGAGTTACTGTCTTGGTTGCACTTGGTAGCTGGTATATGTAAGCTCACACTGCCACAAAAAGGGGCCTTCACTTCTTAGAAGGGACAGCTATTCTTTTAATCCCTTTGCCTTTTGTTACTTGAATTACACATACAATGTCAGGCTAGTATATTGACATACAGGAAGAGCTCTGAATGAACATAAAATTACATAGTTAAGCAAAAAGATTATAAAGAATTCTACAAACATAGAACTTCTTCCATGTGTGCAGATGAAACACACCATCCAGCGCAAGCACACACACATACATATGGAAGAAAACACACAAACATTTGTGTGGACACATGTTACACACATCCCAGTGAAGCTGCTTGACAAAGTTGAAAAACTTGAAAGCGCTCATGAGACAGAGTTTCAAAAGGAATTCATCTCCTGGGAAGACATTCTCGCTATCTGTATATCCCCACGTTAGTCTAGTGTATAGATCCACGTGATCTCATTTAGTAGGATTTCATTATAGTGCTTTCAAAGATTGAATTTTGACCTCGCTAAGCCTTCTGCCAGTGTTCCAACGTCCTAGAAAATCAGACAGGGGAAACTACTGCGGCAGGCGGGACATTTTGCAACTTTGTCTAAAAGAACAGGGAGAACTGTTACATCTATTCCAGTAGTGACTTGCTTGGCAGGCCTGAAAACCTGGAAGCAGTCCTGAGGCAAAGAGTTTCAAAGGAAACCCATCCTCCTGGAACCTTGGCATTCCCATAGCTAGAAAGCCCCAGATTTGTCCCTGCAATATCGTGGAGGGTCTTACATGCTTTCTTACAGTATTTTACTACATAAGAGTTAGAAATCTCAGGGAAAGCTTAGCAAAGTATATACTTAGAATCTTCTACAGCCAGGTATGGCAGACTACATTACTTGTTAGTTCCTCTATACTATCGCCCAGAAATATAGCTAAGTCACTGCCCTACACAGGAATTCAATATTATCTAGGAAGAAGGAAATTTGTGACCTGAGGAAGAAGCAGAGTAGATACTAAAAAAAAAAAAAAAAAAAAAAAAAAAAAAAAAAAAAAAAAAAAAAAAAAAAAAAAAAAAAAAAAAAAAAAAAAAAAAAAAAAAAAAAAAAAAAAACAAAAAACTATAGCTAGTTGACTTACACTCATATACAAGTATTTACAATGGCCTAGGGGGAAGGTGGACTATGGCAAGGGCACAAAGCCCTTGCCCCTGGCTTCTAAATTTAAGCCAACCTTAGGTGGAGTTGTTTTTGATCCCAGTTGTTAACATTGAATTTTATCCCAGTTCTTCCATGTTTGCATTCCTGTGTTTTGTGTAAGGATCCAGTAACCTGGGCTGGAGAGATGGCTCAGTGGTTAAGAGCACAGACTGTTCTTCCAAAGGTCCTGAGTTCAATTCCCAGCAACCACATGATGGCTCACAACCATCCTATGCCCTCTTCTGGTGTGTCTGAAGACAGCTACAGCGTATGTACATATAATAAATAAACGAATAAATAAATAAATCTTTAAAAAAAAGAATCCAGTAACCTCTAGTAACCTCTTTGTATCTTGCCAGTATGTCACCTAACTTCCCTATTTTCTTCTGTATAAAAAGTCTGATGCTCAATATGACAAATTGCATTCAGATCCACACTCCCTTGTGTCTAGTCTGTTTGTCACCCCACTTTCACAGACTCCATGCCCATCTGTCTGAACCCCTTATTCCAACAGATTGAGGGGGGCTGACTAGGCCCAGTCCATGGCAGGCACAAACACACAATTCACAATTTCCTTTCAAAGCTAAGCAGCCATAGGCTTAATAGATCATGTCCCTCTCCCATTTTCTTGCTGCAGGAAATATTAAAAAATAATCCACACTGTGTTGGCAAGCCCTGGTGGGCGTGGCTGGCCTGTTCTCATCTCATGGAGATTGACTCAGAGCTCCAAAATCTCTCCACCCAGCTTGCTAAGTTCCCACTGGAGGGTCACCACCACACCAGTCCCATGCTTCACAATTCCTATGGCTTTTTTAGAGCACACTTCTGGTAAACTCATGCTTTGCAGTTGTACCTTTATCTCTGGAACCCAGTTGAGCAACGATTTGAAGGAAAACACCACACAAACTTAGTTCAGAATCAAGGGTAACTCAATGGCTGGCACAACAACTAGAATACTAATCTTGTAAGCTATATTAAATCTAAATCTTCGAGTGCCAAATCCTGGGGGATTTGCAATCTAAACTGGGGTTCATTAGTAGCTGCATTTTGTCCTCCCGATGTCCCTGTCCAAAAGTCATATCTCTCTCCTGCATCTTCCCTACCTCTCTCTGTCCCCCTGTCTGACCTGGAAGTCCTGCCTACTTGCCCATTGATTGGTTTCTTTATTCATTCTTTATTCACTAGAAGGGTTGTATGAAGTCACCTAAGTACATGACTCATTCCTTGTTCCAGACAGCCCCTCCTGGGGAAACAGAATTAACATCAAAATACAAACAGCACCAGGGCCAACCACAACATTTTCTAACCTACAAATCTCAAATCCAATTTAATTTCTTGCCATCCATTATATTTGTGTCAATTCAGCTCCTGTCACATGAGACTGGGTAGTCTATCAGATGCACAAGAGAGAACATGAAGCTTGGGTGACTAGGGAGGTGGGAGAGATCTCTGAAGAACCAGAAAAGTGAAAGAAACTCTTTAAAATGTATTGTGTGAACACCATTTTTACTAAAAAAAAAAAGTGTGTGTGTGTGTGTGTGTGTATGTGTGTGTGTGTGTGTAAAGAGAGAGACCTTCCAATGTAAATATCAGTAGTGTGCTTCCTAGTGATTTTAATCTACGAAAAGATTACTTTTACTGCCTGATTTTAATACAACAGATTAATACCTGATTCAAATACTACAGAATCATGGAAATCAAAACAGCATCATATAAGAATAAAACTGACAGAGAATCAATTAAAGAATGATAGAAGCCCTTCAAATATGCCCACAAAAGTGTAAGTGATTCTAGAAACAAAACAAACACACACACACACACACACACACACACACACACACACACACACGAACACAAAATAGAGGCAGTAAAAGCTTCACTGGTTCACAGGAAATGACAATGTCTTCGCTACATGGGCATCAGGAAAATATAAGCAAAGTTGGCTGTAAATTAGTTCAGGAATTAATTATGGATAACAATCCTCTGAAGACTAAAATCCATATCTATAATATTATATCATTATATCACATCTGGTCATATATCTAAGGGAAAGGAAATCAGCATCTTAATGTTATGCATTGTCTAAATTTTTTTCTGTGTGGTAATATTCTCAGCAGCCAATTATAGAAACAATCTACGGACCTATTGATAGATTCGTGTATATACAAAAAAATGAAACTTTATTAGATTATATTAACATGTAACATATTAACCACGTTATATTTTTCATTAAATGAGAAAGAACTCTGCCTGTCACTCTTTGCGAGATGAATGGATTAGAGTCAATTATATTAAGTGAAATAAACCAGACACAGAAAGATGAATACATTGTAATGTATCATCAATGAAGGCCCACATGAGTGTTAAAACAGTGATATTACAGACTATGGGTAGAAAGAGATTAGAATTAATCATTTACTACATGTTTTATGCATGTGTTAATATACCAAACTGTGCCAATGAATGTACACAATTAAAATAGGTAAGTAAAAACAATATGTATTTTAAAAATTTAGAATCAATTTAAAAGGATGAAATTGTGAACTTGTCAGATTTATTCAAATACCTTAATAA
The DNA here is from genome assembly GCA_902729485.2 of Mus minutoides. Taxonomy (NCBI): domain Eukaryota; kingdom Metazoa; phylum Chordata; class Mammalia; order Rodentia; family Muridae; genus Mus; species Mus minutoides. The sequence continues at coordinate 70,880 of LR749781.1, forward strand.
TGTCTGAAATATTAAATATAAAAATGTCACACACCTTACAATTAGATATAAATGCTGCATTAACTTAATAGAAGTTCAAAATGCATTTGAAAAGTTCTCACATGTGTAATTCTAGAATACGTGAAAACTTGCGCAATTTAAAATAGATTACATACTGTCATTTAATATATAAATGTTTATCATACATAAATCACACACACACACACACACACACACACACACATATATATATATATATATATATATATATATATATATATATATATATATATATATATATATGATGAACAGGGCATGTTTTCCACACAGCAAAATCTAAATAGAAAATTAATTATTATATTTAAAAAAAACTACTATTGGCTGTGTATGAAACTCAAAGATACAAATACAGAGACACTTAAAATGTGGTGTGTGTTTTTGTATATAAAACAATATTAGAAAAGAGATCATAATTTTGTGAGTGGAGTATTTACATGACAGCTGTACTGTGGATCCCAACCTGGTGTGTTAGTGTGCACCAACAGTCCCAGTGCTGATTGACAGAAATATGAATTGTGACTATTCTCTGACTATTTTGTTCTAGTCAAAAGAGTTAGCCTGTGGTTCGGTGATAGTTTCTGTCTTCAGAAACAAGGTGGAAAAGAAACTCATGAAATATTCTACTAAATTTTGATAACCTCTGGACACCACATCCATTCACATGAGCAAACACACTTACATATATGCATAAACCATACACACACACAAACACACAACTCCACCACCACCACCATTACTAGCAGCAGCACCACCAACAAAAATACTAGAGACTACATGAGTACCAATAGAATAAATTTCACAAAAAAATGTGTTAATTCTAGATAAAGAAATATTTCCTAACAAAAAGGAAACTAAGTAAAAAACTAAATAAAACAATCCATTTAAACATAAAACATAACTGTGCCAACGAGCAGAGCACCAAAATAAAGCAAAAACTGAGGGACATGAAGCAGAAATAAATTTTTCAATCAAATAATTCAAGACTACATTTCTCCAGTTTAATAGCGGACAGTACAAATTACATTTCTAACAACTTCTGTATGTGTGTGACCCCTCCACACACACACATACACAGAAGTAAAAGCACGTTTTTTTGTGTAGTCTATGTTCACTTCTTCGAAAAACAAAGGAGAATACTGAATGTTGAGCTCTAAGATTCACCCCTTTATTTCTTTGAGTCTGGGTCTCACTGAACCTAAAACTTTATTTTCAGCACCCTCAATGGTCCTTTTCTCCTTAGCTCAGCTAGCACACTGTCAGTTACTGTGTAAGAGGCAGCTTACAGTAATTTTTCTTAAAGAAATGACAGACTTTTCAGAATGCATGACTAATTATAACTCATGTTTTGTTAATGTTTGTGTCTATTCTTCCTTGATTCTCCTGTAGCCCATCCTAGTCATGGAACACTAACATACTAAGTAGCAGAAGTTAACCTTGAACTTTTTATCCTCCTGCCTCCACTGCCTGAGTTCTGTGATTATAGTTGAGTGCCACCATATTTGCATTTATGCAGTGCTAAGAATAGGCCATGGCCTCCTCCATGTTGGAAAAGCACTCAACCAAATAAACCATATCCTTAGCTCTCTAATGCACAGTTTATGTCTTTGCATATGTGCTGTCTCTCTCTTGACATCCCACTGGCCAAAGTGCACCATGAGGTTAAGACGCAAATCAAGAAACAGTAATTATCTTTTAGCAGCTTCTGTAAGATGGTGAGTCACTGTAACAGGATTTGAAATGTGAGTAATATTTCTTTTTGCCATCTAACCCTGTCTTCTGGATTTCAATCATTTGGTCTTTCTGTGATTTACCTAGATTTTAAAATTCTTATCTTCCTGCTATTTTTAAGGTATTTCTTCTGCTATATTCACTCTCTTGCCAAATATAACCTCTAAATTTTTAATGTGGATAATTTTGATATTTATGTTAAAATATCTTTGCTTATTCTTCAAAGTGGTTAGCCATATTATAAAATCATCGTGTCTTCTGTATGTTTTGATATATAATATTTATATTTATTTTTTAAAAATCTCTAAAATTTCATGAACTAGTTTATTTTTTATTAAGATTCACTGAATTTCACATTTTACTAGTGAGAATTCCCTAAGGCCTGAGTTCAAGAAGTTACTCCGAAATTCTCTATTAAAATAAGGGTGACATCTTGATATTCTTTTTTCAGTATACTAGGGGACTTAAAGGAAGAAGACCTGCCAAGCTTGATACTCGGCTTGTTTTCTTCCCTGCTTTGTGTCATGTTGTCCAGTGGATGAAGAAAGAATGCATTCGAATTAAATCTACTGTACAAATACAGTCTGTGGAAATCCGTCTAGATTTTACAGAGGAAACGCTAATCCTAGAGAGCTGTATACAATGGTCAGGACCTATGCTTTACCCCCAGAATCTGACTGTGGGATGTTATCAGACCCACGCTTATGAGAAGCTCATCTGCCAGTGCCCCCCGGGGGAGGCAGACTCAATGCACTTATCTTTGCTAGAGCTGTTTCATTTAAATAGTGAGCAGAAAAATTCCCCTGGTGTTTTTTTCTGTCTACTTGCTGGATTATGAGATGAGTTTTTAAAAACCTAATCTTCCAGTAGTATTTATTGCTTTTAGAGGGAGGGTTGATCCAAGTAACCTCAACTTTTATGACCTAAAACAAGAACTATCTTTGATCTGAAATTTGTTTTTGATAGGGCCATAGATAATGTTGATAGCTGTGGGCTAAGATGTTTTCCGAATATAACTAATATCTTTTTCATTATATTTTAAATATACTCTTTTCAGTTGAGTGATAATAACCCCACTGAGAAGCAATCTAGTCAAGCAGCAATATTACTTTGAAATCAGCATTCTTAATGGTATGTTCAGTAAAAGATATTTTGTTCTGTTTTATAACTATTGCACTATAATATTGTGAATTTTTCTGTGACTTATAAGAAAGTGCTATAAAACTGTTATAAAGCAAATATCACAGTTTATAGGTAATTACAAAAGGGCAAATAACATTTTGAAATAATAAATTAAATATTAATTTAAGTCTTCTCTTAGTAACTAGGGAGATGGCTATCTCTTCCTTCCATTTGACTTACAATATTTTCTTTAGAAAATTTTATTTATTTCCTATTACATATGTAAATAACTTTAAAAGTAAGTTTTTAAGCTTATAATTTAGAAACATCTTTTTCAGAACCCTGAAAAATGTTTCTTTACACTGTACACATTCATCATGAAAAACAGAATCCTTAGCTCCCAATTTCCATGCTAGAACAGGGAACTGGATAGATAGTGCTCTCCAAATTTCAAAAGTATCTTCCAATACAAAGATATAAAAGCTGATTTTTTCCTTAAATGAAGCTAGTTAATCAAATCCTAAATTAGTAAATAAATGGATAATGAACAAATAGTGTTGCCATCACTCTTATTTGGACATCTACTTGGGAACAAAGAATAGTTAGATTAATCTCTACTTCTGCAGCCACTTTAGTACCTTCTAGAACTACTAAAGTACACTTTACTAGACTTCCTAGAACATACATCACATTTTGATTTAATACTTATTCAGTAATAGAAACTTCTGTATTTCCCATCTACAAATTTCTGGTTCAGGAAGACACTCTGTTAAGTACATTTTCTACGTAGAATTAACAATATATTTTTGATTGTGATCCTGGCCTTTAACAGCTGAAATTTGTCTATAACAAAAGTGATGAACCCTTAGATGAGCTATAACACACAGAACCCTTCAATGACAGGTAAAGTGTTGACTATAGGTAGGACTAAGCGTTTTTTCTGCATCTAGAAATATGATTGTTTAATATACATTAAAGGTATGCCATTTTTAGATTTCTGACTGATAGAGCTTCTCTAATAAAGGCCTATATTTTGTGCTTTTAAAGTATCATCTACAATTGTGTTTTAATTTTACAAACTTGTAACAGATTTAATATATAAAATCATTGTTGTGTTCTATATTTACTTAAAACATATATTTAGAACTTAATAATGTTATTATCTACATTCTTATAAATTAATAAATAGTGATAAAATATAGAAAACTGATTTGTACCATAATACAAATCACAAGAAAAGTTAAAAATTACTTTAGCAGCCATCACACTTCCCAACTCTCAGTCTTTAAAATTCACACTATGTCAGCATTTTCTTCATCTGATACTTACTTTTTATTGTGACCTTACTGGATTGAGAAACACTTAGGAGAGTAGGAAACCATGTCTCTGAGCATATCTGTGATGTTTCCAGGTATGATGGAATCATGGAAGATCCACTGCAGAGAACAATTTAATCCATTGGTCGACTCAAAATAGACAATTGGGGGGATGAAACTGTTGAGAGTAGAGCCTTCTTAGAAGGTGGGGTGCCAGTGAGGGCTTGTTTTTGTTGTCTAGATCTTGCCTTGTTTCTTTTCAGTATTCTATTTGTGTCTTTCCTATCTACTATATGGTGTCAGAGAGTGTGTGTCTTATATTTTTGACCCCATGATATTCTTTTGCCAGTAAAGACATGTTATAGGAACAAAGCCCACTGAAATTATGAGTGAAAATAAATATTTTTTCTTTTGAAAACTGGTTACATAGCTAACTTTATTGTAGTCATCTAAAAGCAGCTAAAATAAGCTTCAAACACAACACAAACAAGTGTTGCTATTTTCATCCTCTATGAAGACAAGGTTCAATTATTCCATTTCATCAGCTCATTACTATTTAACAGGTTTGTGCTGTTTAAACTAGCTGTTTATAATTCCACGACTCAAGTCATGTGATTTCTGCTGGTTTTCTTTTAGCTACATATTTGTGTGTATGTATGTCTAAGTCAGGGTCATCAAACTGTTAATCATGCAACTATATAGCCTTAGTCCATTTAAGTTGTTATAACAAATTATAATATACTACATGGCTTAAATAGCAAATATATCTGATACTTCTAGAAGCTGCAGGTTTAAGGTCAAAGTACAACAGCAGTTCTATCCAGTAAAAGTCTTTTTTCTGGTGCATAGAAAATAAAAAATAAAAAAAAAACTTATCAGCTATATTTCTACATTACAGAGAGAGGTTGTTTTGATTTGTTTGTTTGTTTGTTTGAGAACACAAAACTCATATCTTAGCGGACCCACTCTGGATGTAATTACCCCAAGGATAGAGCTTCTAACAAGCATCACATAAAGGATTAGAATTGAACATATGAATTTAGGGGATTACAAACCTTCAGACTAAAACTGTAAAATAAAATTTATTTAATGGGTCTTGAGTTTTAGTTTCAGATTTTAGAAAAATGTGTTTTGCATTGTGCACTTTAAAACAGTGGAGGCTGCTGGTTATGATTATATATACCTTTAATCCTGGCACTCAGGAGGCAGAGGTGTTTTCCATTTTTTGTCTACATCCCCATAGCACTATTACAAATTATAAATGCATAAGACACAAGGCTGAAAATCTGTAACATGGACTCATCCATGTGTTCTAGATTCTACCACACAGATAAGATTTTCTCCTCATTTCAGGAACCAGGACTTATTGGATATAGGTCATGATGTCACTCTTCTTTTTTTTTTTTTCTTTATTAGATAAATTCTTCATTTACATTTCAAGTATTATCCCAAAAGTCCCCTATACTCACCCCCAGCCCTGCTCTTCTCCCCTCCCCCTCCCACTATTTGGCCCTGGCATTCCCCTGTACTGGGGCATATAAACATTGCTAGACCAAGGGCCTTTCTTCCCGAATAATGGCCAACTAGGCCAACTACATATGCAGCTAGAGACATGAGCTCTGGGCGTTCGAATTAGTTCATATTGTTGTTCCATCTATAGGGTTGCAGACCCCTACAGCTCTTGGGTACTCTCTAGCTCCTACATTGGGGACCCTGTGTTCTGCTCTATAGATGGTTGTGAGCATCCACTTCTGTATTTGTCAGGGATGTCAAAGCCTGCCAGGAGACAGCTATATCAGGGTCCTTTCAGCAATATCCTGCTGGTGTGTGCAGTAGTGTCTGCATTTGGTGGCTGATTATGCGCTGGACCACCCGGGTAGGGCACTCTCTGGATGGTCCATCCTTTCGTTTAGCTCCAAACTTTGTCTCTGCACCTCCTTCCATGCATATTTTAATGATGTCACTCTTATTAGTTTATTTTCTATATGGTAGTAAAGATATCAGATTGTTTTTTTCAACCTAACATAGAAGGAGCACCATTATGCTAACATATGCTCAATTCTCTGAACTAAATAGTCATTCAGAAATATGCTTCCCTGCCCTTTCTTCTGGAGCACTTTCATCTGCTAAGGCTTAATGTGTACATCATTCTGTGCTAACATCTACCAAAGATTTATACAAGAATGTGAAGAATAGGAGACACGGAGAAAATGGTAAAGAAAATAAGGAATAAAAAGGGGATACAGGTTTAGAAATTGCTATTGTCAAGCTTCAAGGTCCTTCTTTGTTATTAAAGTCAAGATTCTAGTGTGTTTTACTGGTCCAAGGTGATAAACTCACCCACCCCTTCAAGATGGCCTAGTTGGCCATTATTCAGGAGGAAAGGCCCCTGGTCTAGCAATGTTTATATGCCCCAGTACAGGGGAATGCCAGGGCCAAATAGTGGGAAGGGGAGGGTAGGGGAGCAGGGCGGGGGTGGGTATCGGGGACTTTTGGGGTAACACTTGAAATGTAAATAAAGAATTTCTCTAATAAAAAAAGTAACTTTACTGAAAATGCATTTTATTTATTTCTGGTAAAAAAGCAACAAACACTCTCTAGCTTGACTATTTTAACTTTACTTTAAGATTTAAACATGGGGACACTCTATCAAGTTTCTACTTACCTGGGAAAATAACTCAGACCAGTTTTTATGATTTTTCCTTTACAAACTATATGACATATCATGTTTTGGATGACTCCTATCAAGTTCTAGAATATTCCTCAGGGATTTACATAAATTAGAACCAACCACTTATCTTGAACAGCATCAAACCCTTAGAGCTTCAACCTGTAGTCAAATCTGATAACTGAATGAATGAGTGATAAAATTACTGCTTCTCCTTGTACTGGTGGGAAGCATATAGCAGACTCCTAAAAAGAATGACTGGGGCTGGAGAGACATCCAGCAACCAAAGCTTAGCCATACACATATGAAGACTGGACTCTGGATCCGCTGATTTGACAAAATAATTGGGTGGATGTGGTTGTAATATGGGAGATGGAAACATGGAGTCTCTAATGTTCGAGGCCAGCCTGGTCTACAAAGTGAGTTCCAGGACAGCCAGGGCTATACAGAGAAACCCTGTCTCGAAAAACAAAAACAAAACAAAAAAAAAATAATAATAAAAAATAAATAAACTAGAAAAATCACCAAGGTCTGGATTCAACAAGCGACCTTGTCATAAGGTAGAAAATGATTGGAAAATATACCTGACAGCAACCTCAGACCTTTTTATTCATATGCAAAAACTTGGGCATGTCCTTACACATATATGTATCACACACATGTATCACACACACACACACACACACACACACACACACACACAGTCATTTATATATGGCTTAACAAGGTTATAGACTAATGTAAAGTTAAGTGAGTGTCAGGAAGAGTTCTGTTTCTATTTGATGTACATACACACACACACACACACACGCACACGCGCACACATGTGCACACACGCGCATACACACACACACACACACACACACACACACCGTGGAGGGAAAGAGTTCATTCCCATTCTTATCAGCATGAGCTAAATACTTGGCAAAAATATAAATACTTGAAGCTTGTCACAAAGTCACACATAATCAAGTGAACTAAACTCTGGAAATTCACAGGTCCTTCAGGAAAAGGAGGGGTATATGTGTAGCTCACTTTTGATAGGGTGACACAGGGTGAACAAGTCACCCCCAAAACAGGAATAAGAATGCAATTGAATATTTATTGTGTACTTAAAGACCAATTATAAGTGTGCCTGGCCAACAAACAGCCGGCTGCATAGTTGACCAAGAAAAATGAAGAGGATTTGAGCCAGAGTAAAGGTTAAATATGTTCCTCAATTCTTGACTGTGGAGTCTAAACAAACTGAACAAAAACTGAGCATCTGATGTTCCAATTGGAAAAAAAGATAATATTAAGTCCATTTTGAGATTAAAATAGATAACATAATAACACACACCAAAGCAGACAGTAAGAGACATATCAAGGATATCAGTCACTGTCAACGCTATTAAAACTCAGTCTTTAGATTTTAAAGCTCGTATTTTTTGTTTTGTTTCATTTTGTTTTGTTTGTTTGTTTGTTGTTTTTTGAAACAGGGATTCTCTGTGTAGCCCTGGATGTCCTGAAACTCTCTCTGTAGACCAGGCTGGCCTAGAACTCAGAAATCTACCTGCCTCTGCCTCCCAAGAGCTGGGATTAAAGTTGTACACCACCCACCACCCCCAGCTAAAGCTCTTCTTTGCTCATTGGATGTTTTATAATCCTATTAGTATCAATTTCTATTATTTTACATTTAACTCAACTGAGCCATGTTCATCAAGGACCTTAAGACTATGAATATTCTGTAATTCTCTCACTGCTGCTCTCATGAAATGTGTTTATGCTGGGGTTTTAAGGCTTTTATAGCCTACAACAAAAATTCAACACACTTAAATCCCCTAGTTAGCACATGAGATCCTGAAGACATAATTCTACCTATCTCTACCTACTATAATTTGAGTTTACTTTTAAAAACTATTTCTTTTATTTTTTAGAGGTAAGAATACGATTGCATAATTTTCCTCCACCCTTTCCTCCTATACCTTTCTCCCTGATGTTTCAAATTCAGAGCTTCTTTTTTCAATAATTGTTGTTATGCACACACATCTAATATGGATATACATATGTATTTATAAATGCACAAATACAACCTATACCTTCTCTATAATATTTCATGTATGTATGTTTCCTGGACTTTTTATCCTTACCAAATTTGACAAGCAAAAAGGCAGAAGTCCTTTCTTGCAGTATCTTGCATTAAGTCTGTCTTTTTAAAATTCTCATATCACACAATGTTGACATTCATCCAACCATATAAGTTGAAGGACACAAATTTATATCTTCCTATTTTCAAAGCAATTTTCTTTTAAATTCTTAGATGTGGCCATATAGCAAAGAAATCTTTCTGCATCACTTCCTTTATTGTCTCCAAATGTTCAGTGTTTTATTCTGTTTTCATTTAAGATTCCATGTTAACAAGAAAGAACTTATATACGAAAAAAGTCCTAAAAATATGACAAAGTCTATCAGTAACGATGGATTTGCTTGAATGCAACAGAACAGAATGTTCTTCTAGAATGCAAGAAAGAAAAACCCAATTATCTTTTATGATAAATGTGTGTGAATTTTATAGAAAGCATCAAAAATCAAAATGACAAATATAATTTGATAGAAAAATAAACACATCTATATTTTATTCACATTAAGAGAAAAAGATTTGACAGGCAGTACTCAATAGCTATGACACTGGCTGTCTTCACAGATGTTACTAAGGGCTAAGCCTGTTAGCACTTAACTGTAACATATTAAAAACAGACAGTAATGCCATCAGATTATGCAACCTTGGCCGTTCTTTATCCACATCACTGATACTCATCTAAGTACTACATTTTAGGAAGTATTTTATGTTTTCTGGAATTTCAGGTAAAAAAAAGCTGAGAGCTTTCTTCAGGCTTTCTATTTATTTATTTATTTATTTATTTATTTTACATTTTCACTTTTTATTTCTTGATGAAGTCTAAGGTAAACTCAATTTCTTGAAAATCCTTTAACTGGTCTCTGAAAATTCAAGCTTTGCTTGAACTAATAGCACCATTTTAGACCTGAGCTTTTGAGAGCAAGATCCTTGCTCTACTCCCCAAATACTCACACACAATAAGCCTTGAATAAACATTCAGTAAGTCAATAATACGTCCCAGAAAATACCAACTCACCTTTATTGAACAAATAAAAGAACTAAAGACACAGGATAAGCTCAAAGGGAGGTGATAAGAAAATGATGGATAAAAAATGGTTTTCTAGATATCTGTCCAAAGATGCCTTCAAATATTTTGAGCTGTCATATACAACCTTTCGCATAAGTGTTCTTAATAACCAGGACAAACATCCTAGAATAAGTCCTGAGATATGAAAATATTGATCTTGCCAGGAAAAATGTATTATTAATACCCAAAAGTCAGATGAATTCTTTCTTCCCAAATGACTGTAATTTGAGGGAGGAGAACACAATAGACACAACTTTAAACAAGCTGTACTTGATATTGACAGAATCCACTAGAATGTTTAAAATACTCAAGCCAGTAGGGGAATTAAATATTTTTTCACTCATAAAATCTTTTAAAAATATATAACAATAACAAAACAGAATAAGGACAAGAATCAATGATAAATTTCCTTGTGTTTTGGTAATCCATCTAGTTTATTGCTGAATGCTTTTAAATACATTTGATATCCATATTTATATAAGGATATCACATATGTCATAAATATCATAATTTCTTCATTTTTCTTGAGCTAAATCATCCATACCCCAGAGCATATCTTGTTCTTCCAGGACACATATGATTATTGGAGATGTAGGGACAAAGACTACTAAAAAATACTAAGGATTCAGCTATATAATGGCAGGCTTATATATTCACAGTAATTATGAGATAAAGCTGAAGGATCAGGCATTTAACATTATTGTCAACTAC
>LR749781.1:81748-164247 GCA_902729485.2 Mus minutoides
ATATATATATATATATATATATATATATATATATATATATATATATATATATGTTCCCCTATTTCTTTTCTATAGCTTTGTGCCCCAAAGCTGAGCCTGAGATAGCATCATATTAGCATTTTGTAAAATACAATGTCCTCAGACAAAACCTATCAAGGAAGCAGGATAAGAGAGAAGAAAGAAATCTGAGCATGATTTTCCTACAGGAAAACTAGCTCAGTCTGATCTCATGGCCAAGTTCTGCAAATCAATTGAATCCATACAGCAAGTTTCAACTTGAGTCAGAAGACATCACAGCCCAAGTCTTTGGCCTCTAAGATGATGCTAAATTTCTTCCATCAAAGATTCACTATCTGATCATAAATTCAATGTCATTTTCTCAATTCATACCCTGCTTTATATAGAATTCACCATAACTGCCTCACTCCTTTTGAATTTTCTCCTATTGAGTGAAAAGATACAGAAAAATATTACCTCTTTTTTTTTTAAAGAATTTTCATAGAGGGAAAGCACCATTTATATTTACGGGCAACTCATAAATGAACCCATCTTAGCAACAAGAGAAATGAATCCAATTCAAGGACCACGTGCTGAAGGTGAATGAGTCACAACGACGTAAAACCACCTAGTATGTTTATTCAAGCCAATGTTTAGAAGATTGTTATTTATAATAAAACAAAGAACGACTTACCTATGGTGAAAAGAGAAAGAGTCAGAATAATAAATTTAAGGAGTAGAAACTTTGGGACAAAAAACATTACGTGATTATTTTTTTCTTTTTCTTTCTTTTTGTTTTTTTTTTGTTGGTTTTTTTTTTGTTGTTGTTGTTTTTTTTTTGTAAAATGTATACTCTAGGATGTACTTCTTTGTGTCAGTATCACTAATATTCAAGTTATGATCACAACAGTTTTAAGAAGCCTACTAGACTTAATTTCTGGCAGAAACCAGCGCTGTGTGATGGATTCAGACTAGCACACAAACATTCCTGGCTTCTGTGGCATTTTACTAACTCTTCCTTCTTGAAGCTACTCTTCAGTTACACTTAGAAGTGACAGAATTGTGGTGGTGGCAGAATCAAGAGGGGAAAAGATAACTTTAAGGGATTATTTCTAGGCACTGTGGTGAACACAGCATGAGTTACCTCATTTAATACTGAAAAATCAAGATGGCAGCAATACTATTAACTTCATCTTTCAGAGAAAAAAGATGAAGAGAATCATTATAAATTTGCTCAGCACTGTCTCCTTTCTGACAAGTCACATTTGTATTAAGGAACATTCTCGTATTTTAATTTATTCTTAATGAATTTCCTCTAAAAATACTTCTATGGTCTGTAAAACAAAGGCCTCCTGTATTTCTTTTGTCAATGCAAAACATAACCAAAACCAAAACCAAAACCAAACAAAAAAACATAGCTTTCACCTCAACAGAAATAAGGGCTAGTTTATTCTGAAGCCAAATATTAGTGGCCATAGCCCAGGAAGAGTGATGTGGGTTAAGAAAAATTCTATGTTCTGACATGTCAACAGTTTGAAAAAAAAAAAAAAACTTTTTTTTTTAATAACAGAGCAAAGAAAGTCGAGTTAACTCATTTTCAAACACCTTTGTATAAAAACCAGGGAGTTAGGTTATACCCAAGTGTGAGACTCTCCGCTATGAGTCTCAAACCCTCTGGTTAAATTTTTGGTTTGGTGTTAAGTTTTGAACGGTTTATATATTCCAAATGATTCACAAATGTTAGGTCATACAGAGAGGAACCAATCAATGATTGTTATGTGCCATAAAGATAAATAGTAGACAAAAAGTCTCATTTCTAATCAAGATTCCCATTGCTATGAACAGACACCATGACCAAGACAACTCTTATAAAGGGAAATATATATATATATATATATATATATATATATTCAAAGCTAATTTGCCTCTGGACTTGCAGAATTTGACCCCTCTGCACAACACTGATGTTTTAAACAGCCAATTAGACTTCATCTTCTCTTGCAGCTTCTTTCAGGAATTTCCATTCACATTTGGTGACATTAATGTCTAGGCAAATGTATGGGGTTGAGAGTAACAATTTAGTTCATGCCCCTATATTTATAAAGTACTTCTTAAAAGATCCCATACAAACAGTATGAGATAGACATGCTGCTTACATTTTCAGTTCCTTTTATAAGTTATAATGTAGGAACTGCTTATCATCCCTAAAAATGATCCTATGGACCACTGATTTGAATAGAAAATATATGACACAATATCTTTGATATGATGCAAAAACTGTACATACTGGAAACATCTCTGATAAATCTATTTAGTATCAATAATGATAAGTTAATAATAACTATTTGTCTTTTGTTACACCTGAATAATTGAAGAATAAGCCATACAGAATGAAGAAAGGGGGGGCAATAGAGGAGGAGGGGAAAGGAAGAAGGATGCTTGAAGACTTACTCTACTATACTTATTCTAAAAGGCATTTGTTAATGTGTAAACCTCTTCCTCCAAAGGACACAGAAAAAATGTTCGTTTACAATGTTTCTTTATAGTAGTTATGTTTTACCTAGAGGCAAGTATCTACAGCTAATATTTCTGTCAAACACGTTAGTTTTTTTTCACAAAGGCCCATTCTATCCACACCCAACAATTTGGCATCTTGAAGGGCCATTTTGTTTTTACTAAAACTCTAAAGCATTTTCCATGCCTGAAAATGGTGCTTTAGGAATGAAGCGTTGGGAAAATCATCTTTAGCCTCCCTTAATATATGCACATATTCTCATTGCAAATAACATTTGGAGAAAATCCACTTTATTTATTGAAGAAAGTCCCCTTTAAATATTAAGGGAGGTTAATATTTAAGACCAGAGGAGATTTACTGGTAGCACAGCTCTTACCAGCTTCTTGTCAGAAAAAAAATCACATGTGCTTGTGTTTCGAAACTTAACACATCTACCACAGAAGTCACAGGGATGGTTAAATGGACTTCCCTGATTCCATTTTTACTCTCTCCATTTTGTGGTTATAACTGCATTTAAAAGTCAGCAAAGCTGTCACACTGATCCGTCTTGGCACTCTGGCTGCTCCACTGTGAAGCTGATCCTGCAGCTCTCCGCATCAGTGTCTCTAGTGTAAATGTGTGGAGCAACAGGAACGGGGAGTTCAGCATTCACTGGATGTCTAAATCAATCATCTTTTGAGCATGAATAAGTCATGCTTTAATGGATAGCTTCAATCTACATTAGGAAGCACTTGTGTGAGAAGAAGTTTTAAAAATATAATAAATTTAAGTTTGGGGAAACCATATTGAATTCTTCTTTAGCTAGTGTCATTTCTTTTTTCTCCTCCACCCAAATGCTCGATATACCAATGTTGTAATAAAAACCCTGCTTAAGTCTCCTGAAACTGATCTAATGGAACAGCTTGTGATATTGTAGCAAAGAACTCATTAAGGAGGTTCAGGATTCTAAAATCAAAACAGCATTGCTGCCTTTCAGATGTGGCATGATAGATGGAAATGTCTCGCTATGCATGTTTACCAGCAGGTAGATGTATTTCACACTCTTGATCCCTGAAGGAAGAGCTGAAGGATTATTTTTTTCAACGTTGATGCATTGACATCTCTCTTTCAAATTCAATCATCAGTTTTTAATTTATTTTTGGAACCCTTTTAGCTGGACAGCTGTCTCCAAGGGTTTTTGTTGATCTTTTGAAGGTCATATTTTTGTGAGAGGTTTTGGTGGATCTTTTACTCCCATAGGAAGCTTAGATTTTGTCAACAGAAGGAGGCTGTATGGTGAGGGACCAGCCTCTATCATCTTAGTATCAAATATGTTGTTCCCTCTGGCATGCTTATATTTATATGCATTTCTAATTTATGTATATGAGTGTTTTGCCTGCACATATACATATGTACCATGTGTACTCATGATGCTCATGAAGGCCAGGAGAGGTGTCAGATCCACAGTGTTGTAAGTTTCCACTCAGGTGCTGAGAAATAAATCAGGGTCCTCTGCAAGAGCAGCCAGTGTCCTTAAGCACTGATCTATCTCCTCAGGCCTCTATACCATGCTAATCACATGACATTACAAGAGGAATTCCATGTCCCTTCCACCACAATCCTTAATTATAGGTATTATATAAATATAAAGATGAATATTTAATTAAGGGGTTTATCTGACTATGAATAATGAAGAAAGAATGAATTCCCATGCTGTAATGCATGTCCTAAAAACTATACATACTATACAGACAACATATTTAACTTCAAGATTTCAAATTTTTACTTTCAATATTCCTCCTTTATATTTTGGTCTCATTGTCAATAACCTTTGATATAATGTTCCGTCCATATCACAAGGATCAAATTTGAGAACATGTGGGCGAAATAGAGAAGAAATCCTAAAACTGTATGAGAACTGTATGAGTGGTCAAACCGAAGAAGAAGAAGAAGAAGAAGAAGAAGAAGAAGAAGAAGAAGAAGAAGAAGAAGAAGAAGAAGAAGAAGAAGAAACAGAAACAGAAACAGAAACAGAAACAGAAACAGAAACAGAAACAGAAACAGAAACAGAAACAGAAACAGAAACAGAAACAGAAACAGAAACAGAAACAGAAACAGAAACAGAAACAGAAACAGAAACAGAAACAGAAACAGAAACAGAAACAGATAGCAAATCTTTCCTGTCTCAGGACCATGTGGCTTCAAGCACACTACACACGTTATCATTTCTAACCCTAAGCTTTATTCCATAGCTTATTCCAGTAAAGCTTTATTTACAAACCAATCACCTAACACAAGGAGTTCAATAATCACTGGTGATAAATTTGGTGAGAAAGTGTGGACATATTAAAGCATAATCACATGAACCTCCACATACATACACATACACACACACACACACACACACACACACACACACACACACTATTGAGTGTAATACTTAAGTTTGGAGAGAAAGTTTGCAGGTTAGGAATTAATCATATTTTAATAATTCTTAAACATTTTCTTGAGTAGAAACATAACTCAGTATATGTCATGTATTACACATTTCTCTATGCCTATATTGTGTCATAACCAAAGATAAGGATGTTAGCACAAACCACATGACATAGTAACTCACTTTAATAGAAGTAAACAGAATTGTTCAACTTTAATATCTCTGAATTTAAGAGTTTGCATGACTCAACCATTTGAAATGCAGTGACCATGAACTTGCAAGAATAATAGAAAATTCAAGCTTAGTAAGAATGTTGTTAAAAATTAAGATACATTGAAAATGTAATTTTAAAGTAAAAGTAAATATTTCAGACAGTAATGTATTAATATAGTGTTTTCTGCTTTAATAGCCTCTGTGAAATGATTATCTGACTTATCTTGTAAAGTGTTTAATATATTACAATACTTTAATCTAGCAAAAATTGTAGTTTATATGTATGTCTGCATACATCCTTAGATTTCAGAAAGTCTCATCCTAAATACTCGACAATAGAAGGGGAGGCCCTGGCCCTGTGGAAGCTTGGTGTCCTAGCATATCGGGATGCTAGAACGGTGAGGCAGGAGTGGGTGAGTGGGTGGAATAGCAGCTTCATAGAGACAAAGGGGAGGTGGATAGGATGGGGAAATTAGAGGAGAAATCAGGAAGGAGGATATCATTTGAAATGATAAATCATAGTAAACTGATAAATGATTAATTAAAAATAAGTAACTATAAAAACAGAGAACTATATATAATCCTCCTGCCTACACACTCCCCGACAAGCTAAGTAAAATTTAAATCTGATTTATATACTAGCTATGATGTTCAGGGCTGTTTTGGGAAGTTACATCGACTTCTTTAAAAAAATTAAAATCTTTATATTACATCATATATATATATATATATATATATATATATATATATATATATATATATATATATATATATTCATATTTGCCATCTTGCTTTCCAAAAACCCTTCCCAGTAAATCTCCTACAAAAATTTACAACCGGGTTTTTTAATAACCTAGTGGGTCCAATTACTTTTATCTATGTGCTCATGGGATTGGGGACACACTTTGTGCACTCAGCATGACCATCATACAAATGGCCATTCCATCACGGAAAAGTGACTCTCCCACTCAGTAGCCATCAACTGCCAATAGATCCTCAGGTAGAGGTGGATTGTCTGGAAGCCCTACCTGTTCCAGGCTGGACTTTTAAACTGGTCTGTGCAGGACTTGGGCAAGTCTCCACACTGCTGTAAATCCAGTGTGTGACAGCCATAGTGACGGACGGCATTTCACACCAGGCTTCCCAGTCTGTTGACTTGTAACTAATTACTCTGCTTCCTTTTTTGTGATGCTCCTGAGCTTTGGGTTGGTTCTTAATATACACATTCCTTCTGTGACCAGGCACTCAGGATGAGTTTTCCTGGGCATTTTGCAATGCTAGAGTTGAACCGAGGGCCTGTGTATGTCAGGCAAGCTCACTTCTATTCATCTACATACCCAGCCGTTTTGACAGTCAGTCTTAGGAATAATCTAAAAGTCATGTAATTTTTAAAGTTGGGGGGATTTTCAAGAGGCATTTAAGTCTTATTTGTTCCATGAGTACCTTATTACCATTAACAAGCAATGCAATCAGTAGCCACAGTAATAAGCGTGATCCATGGGCAAGAATGTCTTTCTACAAAACACACAATTTTAAAGATTGTCTCTTGAAGGCGTTATATGTGTTTTCACTTAGTAAGAGTCAGAATAACAAACGTACAGAGGTTATAGCCTCACAGAAAACCAATAAAGAGGTTATAGCCTCACAGAAAACCAATAAAGAAACCACTTTGCATCTTAGTATACTTTAACCATAGTAATCAATAATAGATAATATTTTAACTCCTGAAAAGGCAATTATGTGCACATGTATATTCCCTTAATCTACCAGTTGATAAGACCTACAAGTAGCCAGCCATTAGCAATACCCATAGCCAGTACCAAAAGGCTAATTTGCAATGCTTTTCTTTAGTAAAGTGGTTTCTGCTGCATTATACAAATAACTGATAACTGGAATTCCAGTTTGGACAACAAATGCAAAAGATGATTTTAGAGCATTTCAGTGGGTCACATAGGAGCTAAGTATATGTACAACACACACACACACACACACACATATACATGCCATGCACATGTACACACACACACTCATGCATGCACATTCATAGGCACACATGCACATGCACACATCATGCTACTTTGATCAGGTGGCCAAGGTAAGTCCTCTAGATACCACGAACCGTCAATGTGACTAGAGGGATATGTTAACTTTGCAGCTTCTTTCCTCCCCAAAATTCAAAACCCAGGAAAATATCAAAACCTGAGGAAAATATCAGACAAATCTAAGTGGATTTGTGCAAAATAACTAAATAGTACATCTCAAAGCTTTGTATGTCACTCAAACCTAGGAAATGCTGAAGACATGGCAGAGTAAAGATCATGCTGATGAGACATGAAAACTAAGTCAAGCATGGCACTTGCATAAGATTCTAGAACAGATCAATTACAGAAGGTAAAAATTAAGGACATCAGAATAAGTATGGACTACACAGTAACTTATCATTAGTGGTTGACTCATTGTAATGAATAGTCCATACAAACGTAAAACATGAACAAACATGGAACTGGTGTGTACTTTGAAGAAGAAGTGATTACTGACAGGAGCCTGATATAGCTGTATACTGAGAGGCTTTCCAGAGCCTGACAAATACAGAGGCAGATGCTCTCAGAGAACCATTGGACTGAGCACAGGGTCCCCAGTGGAAGAGAAAGGGCTGAAGGAGCTTAAGGAGTTTGCAACCCCATAGAAAGAACAACAATATCAACCAACCAGACTCCACTCCACCTCCAGAGCTCCCAGGGACTGAGCCACCAACCAAAGAGTACACATGGAGGAACCCATGGTTCCAGCTGCATATGTAGCAGAAGATAGCCTCATCGAGCATCAATGGGAGGAGAGGCCCTTGGTCCTGTGAAGGCTTAATGCCCCAGTGTAGGGGAATTGCAGGGCAGGGAGGTGGGAGTGGATAGGTGGGCGGGGAAGCACCCTCATAGAAGCAGGTGGAGGGGGAATGGGACAGGGGATTTCCGGGGAGAAACTGAGAAAGAGGACAACATAGGAAATGTAAATAAATAAAATAGCTAGTGATTAATAATAATAATAATAATAATAATAATAATAATAATCACTCTTAATGGTAGGTACCATATCCTACAATAAAATGCAAAACAGAACTCAAAAAAATTTTTTCTTCATAAACCCAAGTCAACATCTATATTATAAATGGTATGGCCGTAGAGGACAGAAATAAAGGACATTATTAGTATACTCAATTCATCATAAGGACTAGAATACTGCAGAGCCCTGAGAACAACTATAAATACTTGTAAATTCAAGAATGAAATGTAGCTTTCTTATTATCAAAACATCTGTATGTACTGCATCTCTATATGAACACATATACACAGCACATATGCAAATATAATTTCAAATACAGTAAAGAACATCCCTCCATGGCTTCTGCATCAGCTCCTGCTTTCTGACCTGCTTGAGTTTCAGTCCTGTCTTCCTTTGGTGATGAACAGCTGTATGGAAGTGTAAGCTGAATAAACCCTTTCCTCCCCCCACCTAAAAAATAAAAAATAAAAAATAAATTCAAATAAACATCAAAGCAGTTTTTAGTAAAGAATCATATATTTATCATTTCCCATCATTGATGTATATATGTGTACATCTGTGTGTAGGATGAGTTTGTATGTGTACATCAATGAATCTATGCTGATTTGTATGTGTTCATAAATGTGTATTTGCATATATATTTATATGTTTGTGTTTCTGTGTATATAAGTAAGTATATATGCACATATGTGTGTGTATATCTGGACTTAATATATAATTATTCTGATTTATCTACATTATGTGGTTATCTATAAAAATTTAATTATTCTTCTTTTAGAATAAACCTCAATATCTTGTAATATATGTCTTCTAACTTCATCTTCAGCAAGATCACTGTATTAGTGTTTTACTGCTGTGAAGAGACACCATGAACAAGGCAATTCTTATAAAAGAAACATTTAACTGGGGCTGTTTTAAAGTTTCAGAGATTCAGTTCATTATCATAATGGCAGGAAGAAGAGCAGCCTACAGGTAGACATGATTCTGGAGGAGGAGCTGAAATTTCTATATCTTGATCAGAATGCAGCCAGAAGGAGATTGTCTTTTACAGGCAGCTAAGAGGAGACTGATTTACACAAAGTAAACTAGATATAGTTTCAGGACTGGAAGATCTCAAGGCCCAAGCCCATAGAGACATACTTCCTCTCACAAAGCCATGCCTCTCAAAAGTGCCACTCTCTATGGGTCAAATATTAAAACATATGAGTTGGTGCAGGTCAAAACCTAGTTAAACTAAAATAATCACTTTGCCTTGGCAATACATTTTTGGCTCTTTGCCATTCCAATACATTACGATTGACTTTTCATTCATAGGAATTGAATTTGATGGATGCAGTATTCAAGCTATAAATTTTAGGACGGAATTGATCTCTTTACAATATTATAATATATGATTACAGAATATCATTTTATTTTTCTACATTCTCTTTGATACAATTTTTTACTTTGCATGTAGAGATTTCCTTTGATTTTTCTTCTAAGTACATGAGAGTTATTGTTACTGCTATAAATACTATATTTGGAAATCACTAGTACTATTTAGAGAAAAATAATGACAGAATGATCATGTATATATGTGTGTAAATATATACATACTTGTATATTATACAATATTTATAATAGTATATAATACACACACACACACACACACACACACACACACACACACACACATATATATATACTTGACTTCTGTCTGTGTTGAAATCCTGAAAAGGTTCTAGCACCAGCAAAGGAATGCCTCAGTAGGGGGATAGATTAACTTCTCAGTGATAACAGAGGCAAGCAGGCAAAAAAGCAAAAGGTTCTTTCTTCGTTGTTCTTTTCTATAGGCTGTCAACCGAAGATATAGTGTAGATTTTCCCACCTTAATTGAATTGAATTTACGGTCAGTTCTCCCACATCATTTACCAAATCAAGAAAAATTCCTAACAGGTATATCCAGCTGCTTGGAAATTAGTTAATTCAAAATATACTAAAGTTGTCAACCAAAATTACCCATCACAACTTTCTATTGCTATTTTCTGAACTATAAATTTAAATTTGATGTAGTATATTTATACAATGGATTATTTAGCTATTTAAAAATTATGAAAATTGCTGACAAATAGATGTAACTTTAAAAAAATCACCCAAAAGATAGGTATTTAACACCAAAAACAACAATATGGTATGTATTTGCTTGTGTGGATATTAGCTGTTAAGTCAGTGATAGCCCAACTACAATCCATAGAACCACAGAGATTTGATATAGAATAAGGAACTAGAGGATACAAGTACATCTCCTTAGAAAAGGGAAATAGAATAAATGTAGGGGGGTCTGGAATGAGAGGGAATATGCAGAAAATACATTGTTTATGTAGACTTTACATCGAGCTCATATACTTAATACATTTAATTTTTACCCCCAAAGTTTTTACTAGTTATACTGTAGTCACAGACATTATTCTAGGAATACTGACTCTTCTTTTTAACTATAGATATTATAAATATATGTGAATGTTGTAATAATTTTTGTCTTTTTTCCTGAGTCATAAGTAAACTTTCCTGCCATTTTATTTTTCTTTCAATTTCATCATTTTTCAATTCATAACCGTAGATCAGTTCTTCTTAGTTAATCCTTGAACTATTCATCTATATCTTTCTCCTTTTCACTTCAATAGTCACTGGCACTGTATTCCTTATGAACTTTTGTGTACACACAATCACATTTTCCTAAGTGTTGCATTCTAGATGCTGTAATGCTTTTTCTTCTTCACTCCTCTTCAACTTCTCCATTAAATTGTTTCATAATGGTGAATAAACTACTGGCCCAGTGTCCTGTGAGTGCACTGACTCTTTGTGGCTCTGAAATTCTTCTGCACAGTGTTTAAAATGCTGAAAGTGCTTCCTACCCCTGAATTTGCATTTTCTTCATCCTTGAACTGTGAATTGGTCAAACTGTTACTTAATTCATCTAAACATTTTAATTTTTCTTCTAGAAAACTGAGCTTCTCTTTTCTCTCTTGACATATTATCTATCTTTTCTTGCCAATTAAAATTTTTACCTTTTTGTCCTAAGGCTTTACAACTCTCTGACTGACTATTTCAGATGAATTTTAATTAAGTACTGCTTTGCAATATTTCTTATATTTCTCATGAACCAACACTAAAAATTTTATGAATCAGGAATTCTCTTTTTTATTTATTTATTTATTTATTATTATTATTATTATTATTATTTTGGTTTTTTCGAGACAGGGTTTCTCTGTGTAGCCCTGGCTGTCC
This sequence comes from Mus minutoides, assembly GCA_902729485.2. NCBI lineage: Eukaryota > Metazoa > Chordata > Mammalia > Rodentia > Muridae > Mus > Mus minutoides. Next base: position 93,214 of record LR749781.1, read on the forward strand.
TGGAACTCACTCTGTAGACCAGGCTGGCCTCGAACTCAGAAATCCGCAAAATCTACTCTATGTTTTTATGATTCAGATTTTAAAAATATTTCATTAGTTTTATGTGACAGGCACTATTGAGACATGGTAGCTTCCTACCCTAAATATAAAACCTAACAATAAAGCACACAAAAATTTTTAATTCAGAAAAACTCAAATTTTAATAAACTCTTAAGCCATGGGAAGTGTTAGGAAAAAATAGAGAAAAACCAACCAAACAATTCAATATTGTTCAAAAAGTCATTCCTTAGGAGCTATTTGTGCCTAAAAAGAGAGCTGAGGAGAAGAAAGCACAATAAATAACCTTGCAGTGACACTCTGAGTGGAAAGACAACTGTGAACTGCAGATCTCTGAGTTATGAAGGTTCATGTGCCTGTCAAATACAGAAGTGGGTGCTCACAATCATCCATAGGACAGAGCACAAGGTTCCCAATGAAGGAGCTTGCAGCAAGGACCCTGATATAGCTGTCTCTTGGGAGGCTATGTCAGTGCCTGGCAAATACAGAAGTGGATGCTCATAGTCATCTATTGGATGGAACACAAGGCCCACAGTGGAGAAACTAGAGAAAGTACCCAAGTAACCGAAGGGGTTGGCAATCCTATAGGTGGAACAACAATATGAACTAACCAGTCACCCCAGAGCTTGTGTCTCTAGCTCCATATGTAGCAGAAGATGGCCTTGTTGGCCATCATTGGGAAGAGAGGCCCCTTGGTCTTACAAACTTTATATGCCCCAGTACAGAGGAACGCCAGGGTCAAGAAGTAGGAGTGGGTGAGTAGGGATGCAGGGCGGGGGAGGGTCTAGGGGACTTTTGGGATAGCATTTGAAATGTAAATGAAGAAAATATCTAATAAAAAATTGAAAAAAGAAAGAAAGGTAGGACAGAAGAAAGGAGGGAGGGAGGGAAGGAAGGAAGGAAGGAAGAAAGAAAGAAAGAAAGAAAGAAAGAAAGAAAGAAAGAAAGAAAGAAAGAACCCAAGAAGCTGAAGGAATTGAAGCCCCATAGGAAGAATATCAATATGAATTAATCAGTAACCCCACAGTTCCTTGGAACTAAATCACCAATCAAAGAAAACATGGTGAGACATGTGGCTCTAGCTGTATATGTAGATGAAGATGGCCTAGTTGGTCATCAATAAGAGGAGAGAGCCTAGGTCCTATGAAGGTTCTATGGCCCAGTATAGGGGAATGACAGGACTGGGAATGGGAGTGGGTGGGTTGGGGAGCAGGGGGAAGGGATGGGGGATTTTCGGAGGGAAAACTAGAAAAGGGGATAAAATTTGAAATGTAAATAAAGAAAATATCTAAGAAAGAAAGCTAAACACATGAATCTCAAGAAGAATAAAGTTCAAAATGTGGTCTCTATGCCCCTTCCTAGAATTAAGAACAAAGCACACACTGAAGGAGATACAGAGATCATGTGTGAAGCTGAATCAAAAGTTTGGACCAACCAGTGAAGGCGGCTGCCAGGGATCCCTCCCATAATCAGCCACCAAAATAAACACTATAGCATATGCCAGCAAGATAATGCTGAAAGGGACCTGATATAGCTGTCTTGTGGGAGGCTATACCAGTGCCTGGTAAACACAGAAGTGGATGCTCACAGTCAGCTATTAGTTGGAACACAGGACTCCCAAGGTAGGAGGTAGAGAAAGTACCCAAGGAGCAGAAGGGGTCTTCAACCCTATAGGTGGAAGAATAACATGAACTAACTAGTTCCCCCTGTGCTCATGTCTCTAGCTGCATATATGGAAGAAGATGGCCGAGTTGGCCATCATTGGGAGGAGAGGCCCCTTGGTCATACAGACTCTATATGCCCCAGTACAGGGGAATGCCAGGGCCATTACTTGGGAGGGGGTGGGTAGGGGAGCAGGGTGGGGACGCGGTAGGGTAAGGCAAAATTTCTGGATAACATGTGAAATGTAAATGAAGAAAATATCTAATAAAGAGAAAAAAAAAAAAAAAAAAAAGAGACCAGCATCACTGAGGTGAAATCTTCTGGGAAGTGTTTTCTGGGAGCAAAAAAAAAACATTGAAATTGCCTTGGAGACTCAAAGATGTTAAAGATGCCAGATACATGGGATACATGCTAAGGAAAGCTGCTAACAGGGAGTGGAACTAGCCCAGGAGAAAGCAGTTTTTTGCAGTCAACAAAGTTGAAAAAGGGATGGAGATCTGAAGACTGCTTTGACATCATCCATGGAGATGCAGAGTTTGGAGTTGGCCCAGCTGGTTTCCTGCCTTGCTTTGGAGATTACAGTTAATTAGTTGGATGAATCTAGGAAGAGACCTTGAACTTTGGACTTTCAACATTGTTAAGACTGCTATAGACTATGAGGACTTTGAAAGTTGGACTAAATGCATTTGCATTATGCTATGTTTAAGTATGGCCCCCATAGACTCATGTTTTTGAACAAGTTTATGAGGGTCAGGGAGTGGAATGTTATGGTTTGTATATTCTTGGACCAGGGAGTAGCACCATTTGGAGGTGTGGCCTTGTTGGAATAGGTGTGACCTGGTTGGAGAAGGTGTGTCACTGTGGGTGTGGGCATAAGATCCTCACCCTAGTTGCCTCGAAGTCAGTCTTCCACTATCAGCCTTTGGATGAAGACATAGAACTCTCAGTTCTGCCTACACCGTGCCTGCCTGGATACTGCCATGTTCCCACCTTGATGATAATGGACTGAACCTCTGAACCTGTAAGTCAGCTCCATTAAATGTTGTTTCATAAGGAAAAAAAAAAAAAGAAAGAAAGAGAATCAAGTTCATGGTTGGTATTGGAGACAAAGCACATACAAGATGAAATTAGAGAGGCATACTATGTTAATCAATGACTAAGAAGATATTAAAGAGACTTGGATTTCTTTCTTCAGATAGGATGAAAAGCCAGGTATAGTGGGCTGGATTAGCATCTTTAGTTTCTTAGATTTTGCAGTATATTTGTGCAGGCCTTTCAGGTTTTTAAAGTTTCCCTTGAGAACTCAGATGTGATTTAATAGGTCTACATCTGTATATTACTTTCTTTTTTCATTGTAGCCTTTAATTTTCTTTGTTTTGTATGTTTAGTGTTTTGATTATTTTTTGGTGAGAGGACTTTGTTTTCTGTTCCAGTCTCCTTGGTTTCTGCATACTTCTTTTATGTTTATAGACTTCTCCTTTTGTAGGTTAGAAAATTATTTGTTCATGATTTTTGGCTAAATTTTGTTCTGGGATTTTGAACTGGATTTCTTCTCCTTCCATTCCTGTGTTCTTGGGTTTGATCTTTTCCTGCTTGAAACATGTGCTGGGGCAATGGTGGCTCAGAACTTGTGGAAGTGGCCACCAAATGATTGGTCTAACCTAATGTCCAAGCCATTAGAGGGGGAGATACCTAGATGTCCAGGAACTGGAAGATGAATAGCTCAGAGACCTAGGGTAGAACTGAACATGAAAAGAAAAAAAAAAAAAANCCAGGGCCAAGAAGTGGGAGCTGATGGGTAGAGGAGCAGGGCTGGGAGGGGGGAGGGTATAGGGAACTTTCTGGATAACACTTGAAATGTAAATGAAGAAAATATCTAATAAAAGTTGAAAAAAAAAGGAGATGGATAACTGATGAATGGATATAAACAGTGGAATAATATATGACTTCTGTTTAATCTCACAGTGCTGATGTACAGAGAGTAAGTTGGACAAAGCAAGAGAAGGATCAAGAAGATAAAATTCCACTTTTCTAGGTGATTTATAAATACATACATTTGAGAGGTGTTGCATAGTTATGCATGAATTTTTATATATAAAAATGGAAGACACATTACACTTGAAATTCCTGAACAGCAGTGATAGCTTTCTGATTGGTGTGTTTCAATTCATAATAATGCTCATCTATCTATAACACTCCCCAAGTGAGCTTTTGAGTATAAGTACACTAAAAGAATTTACGTATTAGAGACTAAAGCCATGAGGTGATATATATAACATAGGTTTGTGTAAGAGAGGTACTGACAAGCTCCTTTAGGCACTTCAGCATTTGAAGTTCTGACAGAAGGGATGCTAAGAAAATGGTGAAAAGAGCAATCAGAAAAGAATTAAGGAAACTAAGAGGGTATGATGTTACAAACCAATAAAAGACTGTGAGAAAGAATAAAGTCCTAGGTAGAAAACTGCTAGGAAGTTGGTAAAATGGGCAAACACTTCTAAACTTTGGCTACATAGCAATAAATGAATTGTTTAAGAGTGAACATTGAAGAGAAAGTCAAATTGAAGTGAATTCAAGGGGAGGAGGAAGGTGAAAATTGAAACATTGAACTTAAATCACAATATTAGAAGATTTTCTCTGTTTTTAAGAGGGGTAAAATGATATGCAGTATTGACTCCAAGGATATAAAAGCCAAAGTAAAATTTTAAGTTCAGCTCTTTTGTCATTTGAGTTTGGATTGCATTATGCATTTTCAAAACCATGTTTCTAGAATATATCTATGCTGATGGAGATCTGAAGATTGAATAAGAAAGACTCATGATACATGAGCATGAATCTCTAAGTAGAAGAGTGATGTTTTAAAATGCTCCTGAGCTGATATGACCCTCAACTCTTCAGGCTATAAATACAGACTCCTTATTGCCCATATTAGCAGGGACCTGGGTCAGCACAGAAGCAAAGAACTTGGCAAAGCACCAATCCCCATGCAGGCCATTCATCTCAATCTGCCTGCTTCTCCTTCACCTACTAATTTATATTATATCCTTAGCTGTTAACCAGTTTTGGAATATCAGTAATGACATCCTTCCTACAGTTCTTATTGAATGAGAATAATGTCTTTAAAAGCAAATGACTGAAATTATGCACTCAGCAGAATAAAGAAACAATAACTATCAATCTAAAAATTAGCAGACCATTTTTTTTTAATTCGAGGAATTTAATTATACATTTTTATGTTTTTTTTTTCTTATACATACTCTAAGTGCCACTATGCGGAAGCTCTATGATTTTATGCCAGGTGACCTGATTGTATTAGGAAGGGAAGTGGGCCTCTGCTGAGAGGGAGTGACAAGCTATATGAAAAGACTGGGAATAGGAAATGGAACCAAGATGCTAACGGGTACAGGAAGTGCCTCGGGCCTGCAGACACTTCAGTTAGACTCCTCTGACAGTGCATGTGAGCACATTTACTCACTTTTATCAACTTGGGCAGGTTTCCTATCTACAGTCCTGCTTTAGAATTTTCAGAGAGCCATAAAAGTTAAAACTTAAGCAACCTTAGCTTTTGCCAGCTGATACTGCAACTCAGACCAAATGCTTGAGGAAATGAAGACAAAATTGAAGTTTTTTGAAGTATTTTTAGATTCAACAAAAATAGGTAAAGTGAGATCCTGTGTCAGTTAGAACTAAATTCTGGCTTTGACTCTGAGACTCTCATACTACATGAAGCCTACATACATTATGTCATCTCTTTGAGGCTCTGGAAATGACACTAAGAAGAGGACTAGCCCATTAAGCTGATAATGCTATGCTCAACTATCTCAGAAAATTGGACATAGTACTACCAGAGGATCCAGCAATACCTCTCCTGGGAATATACCCAGAAGATATTCCAACTGGTAAAAAGGACACAGGCTCCACTATGTTCATAGCAGCCTTATTTATAATAGCCAGAAGCTGGAAAGAACCTAGATGTCCCTCAACAGAGGAATGGATACAGAAAATGTGGTACATTTACACAATGGGGTACTATTCTGCTATTTAAAAAAATGAATTTATGAAATTCTTGGGCAAATGGATGAATCTGGAGGACATAATCCTTAGTGAGGTAACACAGTCACAAAAGAAGTCATTGGATATGTGCTCACTGATAAATGGATATTAGCCCAGAAACTTAGAATACCCAAGATACAATCTGCAAAACACAAGAAAATTAAGAGGAAGACCAGCATGTGGATGCTTCATTCTTCCTTTGAATAGGAAACAAAATACCCTTGAAAGGAGTTACAGAGACAAAGTTTAGAGCTAAGATGAAAGGATAGACCATACAGAGACTAAAACACTGGGGATCCATCCCATAATCAGTCACTAAACTCAGACACTATTGCATAGGACAGCAAGTGTTTACTGAAGGGACCCTGATATAGCTGTCTCCCACAGAAGTGGATGCTCACAGTCATCCATAAGATAGAGAACGGGGCCCACACTGGAGAAGCTAGAGATAGAACCCCAGGAGCTGAAGGGGTCTGCAACCCTAGAAGAGGATCAAAAATATGAACTAACCAGAACCCCCAGAATTCCTGTCTCTAGCTCCATATGTAGCAGAAGATGGCCTAGTCGGCCATCTTGGGGAGGAGAGGCCCCTTGGTACTGCAATCTTTATATGCCCCAATACAGGGGAACGCCAGGGCCAAGGAGTGGGAGTGGGTGGGCAGGGGAGCAGGGAGGGAGGAGGGGGGAGGGAACTTTCAGGATAGCATTTGAAATGTAAATTAAGAAAATATCTAATAAAAAAATTGAAAAAAAAGTAGACCAACTATGAACCTCTTAAGTAAGAGAGAAAAAAATCCTCCTACTTTATTCATTGAGTCTTCCAATCAGTAAATATAATGATTTAAAGTACCTAGTTATTAACACAGAGAAAGGCTGTTACAAATATCCTAGATATTATGAATTTGGTGCTCATAAAACTGGCAATTATTAAACAAACACTTCCTCTGAAGAACAGATACAGATTCCGGTGATTGACACAGTTTTCTTGAACAGTAGACACATATAATTATTTTTACAAATTAAGTTTATTCTTCATTTCTACTAGAGCAAGATTAAATTCTATGTGGTATACTTTTGTAACACATAGTCATACTAGTTGCCATTAAATACATGTCAGAAAATGGTCAAAATAGTGACCAATGCTATGCAATGCCTTGGGGAATTGTGAGAGAGACTCGGGAGGCAGGGTGGGAAGAGTGTCTTTATTTCAAGTGCATTTAGTTTCTTGGATTGGTCTTGGGTGTGATTTCCTGCCTTCTGTGACAAACATTTACATTTAATTCACAAGACATGTTTATTCATCTTGAATGCCTGAACATAGCTATAGAACCCAAACTGGTCACTGTGTCCTGAATCTAGCTATGTCCTTCTTCCTCCCTATTGTGTTTTCCCAGATATACTCTCCATATTCCAGGCATTTGTGTTTAAGTTGGTCTGTCTTGAGAAAGTTCTGGGAAAGGACTGCTCAATTAATATTTAGTGTGTGCTTACTGGGGTTTATCTGAATGAATTCAAACCACTTCCCTTAGATACTGCTCTCTTTGTTACATTCGGTTGTTTGTTTGTTTGTTTGTTTGTTTTGTTTTTGTTTTTTGAGACAGGGTTTCTCTGTGTAGCCCTGGCTGTCCTGGAACTCACTGTGCAAACCAGGCTGGCCTCGAACTCAGAAATCCACCTGCCTCTGCCTCCCAAGTGCTGGGATTAAAGACATGTGCCACCATGCCCAGCTTTTTTCTTTTTGCATTCTTATGTTCTACATTCTTATCACAATCTAATTTCTATTAGTTGTCTGTCTGTGTGGGTAAGTCCTGAACCTTGGTGCCTTCATTCTTTCTGTGCTTGCATAACAAAAGTGGAACTTTTTCTGGTAGCATTCTTTATCCCTAAAATTTCTAAACTTATAAAACAAATTTTCTGCAAAGGTTATGAAAGGCAATATTTTATACATTTATTTTGTGCATTATTACTTTTTAAAATTTTAATATCAACTCAGTGTAGTATACAGGTTTGTAGTTTGGTTACATATATGCTTTATGAATACTACACATGTATAAATCTCAAGCATTTTTATTTGTTGATATATGTTGTTAATTACAATAAGATGAAAACAACTTTGAATAAATTAGTCAAAGAAAAAACTCCTGAAACACAAGACTGAAGTTGAAAACAGATACATTAAACAATCATGAGAAATATCAAGAATCTTTCAAAATTATGAATTTCTGCAAATTTAGAGGGAAATAAATGTTTTTTTAATTAGAGACATTTTCCTAAACCTGTTACTATCACCCATCAAATTGTCCAATAATTTACAAAACTTCATGAAGTTAAAGAATCTTGGTTATGACTGGCTCCCAGCTTAATGGGATTCTTTTTTTTAATTTTTAGACTCTTCTACCACATAATATTTGTATAGTGGATATGATTATAATCTAAAGGAGGAAAGGGAGGGGATGTCTGTCAAAGTGACTACTGTCTAAATACCAACGCCTTATCTGACATGATTAGGGGATACTTACCAGTCTCTCCATGACTATGAGGTTGTAAGTTAAAAAAATAATAATAATGAAAATGGTGTCCACAGAAAAGCCTGTCTACAAATGTCAGCATTTCTAAAAGTCTGAATGATGTCTTAGGAACATAGTTTTTATCTAATTTTTTTCTCTAAAACTTGCAAAGTTACATGCTCAAAGACTTAAAGACAGAAAATTATGAATTCTCTTAATTATTTTGGTATAAACTCAATAGAAAATTTGAAGAAAGTTGACTAATGTGATTGACACCACTTTAGAAAAATCTTACCTGTAGTTGGCCAAAATACTTATATTCTGGGTCTCATCAAGATTTGTCATGGATGATAAAAGATAAATTTGATGTTATACCTGTGATTTAGATTTATTATTTAGGTTTTTTTTTAATTTCCTTTTTTTTGCACTCCAGATTTTATTATCCCCTTCCCCATCCACCTTCCAAGTTCTACATACCATACCTCCTCTCCACCCCTTGTCTTCACGATGATGTCCCTACCCCCCCCCCCAACCCCCATACCACCTGGAATCTAAACTCCCTGGGGCCTCCAGTCTCTTGGGAGTTAGGTGCATCATCTCTGATTGAACACACACCTGGCAGTCCTCTACTTTATATGTGTTAGTGGCCTCATATCAGCTAGTGTATGGTGCTTCTTTGGTGTTCTAATGTTTGATAGACCTAGGTGGTCCAGATTAATTGAGACTGCTACTCCTCCTACAGGGTTGCCCTCCTACTCAGCTTCTTTCAGTCTTTCCCTAATTCAACCACAGGGGTTAGCAGCTTCTGTCCATTGGTTGGGTACAAATATCTGCATCTAACTCTTTCACCTACTTGTTGAGTCTTGTGGAGTGAAGTCATGCTAGGTTCCTTTTAGTGAGTGCTCCATAGCCTCAGTAATAGTGTCAGGCCTTGGGACTACCCCTTGAGCTGGATCCAACTTTGGACCTGTCTCTGGACTTTCTTTTTCTCAGGCTCTTCTCCATTTACATTCCTGTAGTTCTTTCAGGAACAATTATGGATCAGAGTTTTGTCTGTGAAATGGCAACCCCCTCCCTCATTTGATGCCCTGGCTTCCTGCTGGGCTTTATAGTGGGTAAGCTCCCTTTATCTACTATAGGGCATTTCACCTAATGTCCCTCCCTTTGAATCTTGAGAGTTTCTGAGATATCCCAGGTCTCTGGTGCACTCTGGAGGGTTCTCCAACCTCCTACCTCCGGAGGATGCCTGCTCCAATTCTATCTGTTGGCCCTCAGGGCTTCAGTCCTTTTCCTTTACCCAATTCTAAATCAGGTTCTCCTCTCCCTCCCACCTCTGTCCATTTCCCCTGCCTGGTCCCTCCCTCCCACCCCAATTGTGATTGCTTTCTTCTCCCTCCAAGTGGAACTGAGGTGTCCTCACTAGTAAGTGGATATCAGCCAAGAAAAAAACAAAAAGTACAGAATACCCAAAATATAGTCCACAGAACTCAAAATGGTCAAGAAGCTGAAGGGCCCAAGTGATTTAGAATTTTAAGAATTTTATGGCTTAAGAAGATTGGGGAAAAGATCAGCTTTGCTTATATAAGCAAAAACTGAAAGCCCCAAACTCTAATCTCTATACATGCACACACATACACACATAGATGACAACTGAAGAAAACTGCTTGTTCTTTGCAATATAACATTTTTTTAAAAACCTTGAGAATTCGCCAAATCAATATTTATGTCACTTGATTGAAGTTTCTGTATTTTTATCTGCATTTTACACATATCATTTGCATTTTCTGTCCTAAGATGAATTTTTGTAAGAAATACATTTTTTAAACTGTTTAGAGAGAGTAGCAGAGACAATTAACAGTAACACCCCAGATCAGGTATTGAGGATACTAAACCAAGTACACCTTAACTGACCACAAGATTCTTCATTTGCATGTCCATGAAATCCACAATGAGTTAGTCTCTCCCATTATGAAAATAGATTTTATATTTTTAAAATAAAACACACCTACAACGCTGCTATTCTAACCATGAAAGTATGACTTGGAATTATTACAGAAAATTTGGAAAGGCTAAAATATTATTAGCATCCATCTCAGGCCCACCACACAAGGAAATTCTTGATTATTGACTGAAAATCTATTTCTATTTCTTGTATCCTTTGTTTCTAGCCTCAAATCCACATGAAAAAGCAGATACTCCTTCTAGCTTCAAGGAGCACACAGCCAGTGCATCTTTAATGCCTTTAGCTATCATCATGACTGAACAAAAACTTACTGGTAAAATGCTTCTTAGCCTAAAGGGAACTGAGTCATCATATTTATTCCTAATATTTCACAGTAAAATTTTGACTTCTTTGTTTATGGTGCATTAACACTTTCTTTCAAAGTTTTTATGCATGCAAACACATTTTTCCTTCAAAGTTATGTAACCATTTTTATACTTAAAAGTCTACTCTGGTTTAGAAATGAGCCATGCCTACTTAAATAGGTGGCCAGGATTTACGATGGCATTATGTACATTAAGGAAAAGTGTTAATGCTAGTTCTAAAAGCAGCTGGGAAAATAGAAAATGTGCTTTCTTTTCATTTGGTGCTGAAGCTATTCTGCATCTCCATGCTATCCCAATTCCTCATTATTCAGTGCTCACCGAATTTATTGATTTAATACTATGGGTCGAACAATGGGAAAGTTACAAAATCAGGGCTCCTGCTAGAATAAGTTCACCATTATAATATTATTCCTCAAAACCACACTATGGAGAATTGTAGGAGAGACTTTCCTCGTGTATGGAGGAGGTATGAAGGAGAAGGGAGGATAAGGAAGTTCAAGCAATAGGAGAGAAGGTGATAAGGGATGACATGAAAGGGTGTGGAGAAAGAGCAGAGCAGAAACAGTGACTCCCATGGCTGGAACTTGGACAAGAGAGTGAGAAAAACTAGTCAGAAGGAGGACTACAGGGAAGGAACTATCACAATGCACAGCCTCTAAGAGCAAGGATAAAGAATGGGGCCCTAAATCTGATAGGAGGCTAATATCCAATATTTACAAAGAGCTCAAGAAGCTGAATGCCAGAAATTCAAATAACCCCATTAAAAAATGGGGTACAGAGCTAAACAAAGAATTCTCAACTGAAGAATGCCAAAGGGCTGAGAAGCACCTTAAAAAAATGTTCAAAATCCTTAATCATCAGAGAAATGCAAATCAAAACAACCCTGAGATTCCACTTCGCACCAGTCAGAATGGCTAAGATAAAAATATCAGGTGATGGCAGATGCTGGCGAGGATGTGAAGAAAGAGGAACACTTCTTCATTGCTAGTGGATTTGCAAGCTGGTACAACCACTCTGGAAATCAGTCTGGCAGTTTCTCAGAAAACTAGACATAGTACTACCGAAAAATCCAGCAATACCTCTACTGGGCATATACCCAGAAGATATTCCAACTGGTAACAAGTACACATGCTCCACTATGTTCATAGCAGCCTTATTTATTTTAGCCAGAAGCTGGAAAGAACCCAGATGTCCCTCAAGAGAGGAATGGATACAGAAAATGTGGTACATTTACACAATGGAGTACTACTCAGCTATTTAAAACAATGAATTTATGAAATTCCTGAGCAAATGGATGTATCGGGAGGATATCATCCTGAGTAAAGTAACCCAATCACAAAAGAAGTTACTTAATATGCACTCACTGTTAAGCTGATATTAGCCCAGGAACCTAGAATACCCAAGATACAATTTCCAAAACACAAGAAAATCAAGAAAGTCCAACACGTGGATACTTCATTCCTCCCTAGAATAGGGATTAAAATATACATGGAAGGAAGTACAGAGACAAAGTGTGGAACTAAAATGAAAGGATGGACCATCCAGAGAGTGCCCCACCCAGGTGGCCCATCACATAATCAGCCACCAAATGCAGACACTACTGCTTATGCCAGTAGGACATTGCTGAAAGGAACCTGATATAGCTTTCTCCTGTGAGGCTTTGACAGTCCCTGGCAAATACAGAAGTGGATGCTAACAATCATCTATAGGGCAGAACATAGGGTCCCCAACCTAGGAGCTAGAGAGAGAACCCAAGAGCTGTAGGGGTCTGCAACCCTATAGTTGGAACAACAATATGAACTAATCAGAACGCCCAGAGCTCATGTATCTAGCAGCTTATGTATTAGAAGTTGGCCTTGTTGGCCATTACTGGGGAAGAAAGGCCCTAGGTCTAGCAATGTTTGTAAGCCCCAGAACAATGGAATGCCAGGGCCAAGTAGTGGGAGTGGGTGGGTAGGGGAGCAGGGCGGAGGGGGGGGGTATAGGGGACTTTTGGGATAGCACTTGTAATGTAAATGAAGAACTTATCTAAATAAAAAAAAACGAATGGGGCCCCCTTTGGTTCTGAGTGGGCCATTTTAGTGGGTTTGGGAGACATATTAAAGAGATGTGTTCTAGAACTGTGTAATTGTAATTACATATTTCTATATCTCATTAGGAAAACAACCTCATACCTTTACATCTTTTAGCACCACAGAACAGCAATGGCCTGTGAGGTCATATCAAGAATTGACAAATGGGACCTTCTGAAATTGCAAAGCTTCTGTAAGGCAAAAGACACAGTCAGCAAGACAAAAAGGCCACCAACAGATTGGGAAAGGATTTTTACCAATTCTAAATCTGATAGGGGATTAATATCCAACATCTACAAAGAGCTAAAGAAGCTGGACTCCAGAAAAACGAATAAGCCAATTAAAAAATGCTGTACAGAGCTAAACAAAGAATTCTCAACTGAGGAATTCCAAATGGCTGAGAAACATCTGAAAAAATGTACAACATCCTTAATCATCAGGGAAATGCATATCAAAACAACCCTGAGATTCCACCTCATACCAGTCAGAATGGCTATAATAAAAAATTCAGGTGACAGCAGATCCTGGCAATGATGTGGAGAAAGAGGAACACTCCTCCATTGCTGGTGGGATTGCAAGCATGTACAACCTCTTTGGAAGTCAGTATGGCGTTATCCCAGAAAATTGGACATAGTACTACCAGAGGATCCAGCAATACCTCTCCTGGGCATATACCCAGAAGATGGTCCAACTGGTAAAAACGACACATGTTCCACTATGTTCGTAGCAGCGTTATTTATAATAGCCAAAAGCTGGAAAGAAGCCAGATGTCCCTCAACAGAGGAATGGATACAGAAAATGTGGTACAGTTACACAATGGAGTACTATTCTGCTATTTAAAAAAATGAATTTATGAAATTCTTGGGCAAATGGATGTATCTGGAGGATATAATCCTTAGTGAGGTAACCCAATCACAAAAGAAGTCATTGGATATGCACACACTGATAAATGGATATTAGACCAGAAACTTAGAATACCCAAGATACAATTTGCAAAACATAAGAAAATCAGGAAGGAAGACCAGCATGTGGATACTTCATTCCTCCTGTGAATAGGAAACAAAATACCCATGAAAGGAGTTACAGAGACAAAGTTTAGAGCTAAGATGAAAGGATGGACCATACAGAGACTACCCCACCAGGGTGGATCCATCCCATAATCAGTCATTAAACTCAGACACTATGGCATAGGACAGCTAGTGCCTACTTAAGGGGCTGTAATATAGCTGTCTCGTACAGAAGTAGATGCTCATAATCATCTATAAGATGGAACACAGGGCCCACAATGGAGAAGCTAGAGATAGAACCCCAGGAGCTGAAGGGGTCTGCAACCCTAGAAGAGGATCAACAATATGAACTAACCAGAAACCCCAGAACTCATGTCTCTAGCTCCATTTGTAGCAGAAGATGGCCTAGTCGGCCATCATTGGGAAGAGAGGCCCCTTGGTACTGCAATCTTTATATGCCCCAATACAGGGGAATGCCAGGGCCAAGAAGTGGGAGTGGGTAGGCAGGGGAGCAGAGAGGGGACAGGGGAGAGGGGAAGGGACTTTCCCAATAGCATTTGAAATGTAAATTAAGAAAATATCTAATTAAAAAATTGGAAAAAAAATTCTTGATAAGCCGGGCGGTGGTGGCGCATGCCTTTAATCCCAGCACTTGGGAGGGAGAGGCATGCGGATTTCTGAGTTCGAGGGCAGCCTGGTCTACAGAGTGAGTTCCAGGACATCCAGGGCTACACAGAAAAACCCTTTCTCGAAAAAACAAAACAAAAACAAAGAAACAACAACACAAAAAAGTATTCTAAGATAAATTGAGCCACAGCCTCAGTTTTCCACTATGAAAAATAGCTATGCTTGGTCATCACTTAGAGGAAAATTACTGAGTTGAGCTCTCTTCCCACTTCACAGGACACACGCACAGTACACATGCCAACCCTCTGTTCCCTCCTTCCTTCTGCCATAAGTTCAGGGACATCAAAAAATTCTTCTAAAATACTAATGAAGAATTTTAGAGAAGAGACAGCAGGAAGTAAGAGGAGTAGATGGGAGGGCTTTTGTCGATCTGCCTCCCAGACAGTTCCCAGCATTGCCTTTAAATTGTGATAGAAATTCCATTCTTCCTTTACATTTTTAACTGCTCACAGTTGGGTCTTTGGAAAGACTCAGAGACCCATTTTCAGCCCCTGTGCATGTCTAATTTCTATTCACACATTGGGCATTTTGCTGCTGTGAAACTAAATTTGAGCTTAAAGTGGATTTTTCCCCTGCTGCATTAACTCTCTCTATCACACACTGCACAGCTCAAATCATGTTGCTCCTCACAGCTTCTCCTGGGGGCAAAGTGGACTTCATAGAGCCAATTTATGGTCTCCCATAACAATTTTATGAGCCTGAAAGTGTGAAGCCATCCCTGTGTGATTTCCATGCACATAGGAAAATCCTCTCCTATTCTGCACTATAGAATTAATCTTTGTATTATTTTCCATGAAAATTTCATATTCCTGCTGTCATACTTGCTCAAAATGACTAGACATAATTCATCATAAAATATCAAATACTTCAAACAATGAAGGTTTTTATCACGCAAGGTCCGGTTAAGCAAGATGTCCAGATTATAACCAAGAGCTTTCTTTGAACTGGGTCCTGATAGAAAGCCTCCATTGTAAATGTGACCCCTAACTTTTTATGGCCAGACTATAGTTTGAATGAAAAATTGCCTCATTTTAACAGAGTTTCGGGTAATGTTTTTCTTGACTTTTACACAATGAAGTGTTTTACTGCAGGTGCTGGTGGATCCGGTACAAATTTTCACTTCAATGTACTCAGCACTTTTGGGGGAAACCAATCCACACTTCATAAAGAAGCAATCATATACATTTATATTGAAGCATTAAATTTCTAGAAATAGTCTCTGATACATATCTAATGTTGTACATTAACACTCTAGTTCTTACCCATCACTTCAGGATTCCAGTTAAACTCCTAATAACAAAAGCAAAATTCTTTAGGACAGTGTCCCTAAAGTAATTGTGTTCATTTCTAATTTATATTTGGGCACAAAGTCATCACCTAGGAAATCAAACTATTTTCTTGAATATTACTATATAACATTTGTTTTGATGTGTGCATCCTATTTTTTTTTTCTGTTTTTCCCTATACTCTTTCATAAACAGGTAGTTACTGAATGGAAATTCAGTAAAATCTCCAGAACATTTACAAATAAATTTTAACAAGATATCATGTTTGATAAAAATGTGTAATAGATATTTAGCATATTTAGAAATAATACAACAATAACAAAAATTAAAGCAAACAGAAATGGAAGTGATTTGGAGACAAAATTGATTACACCCTTTGACAGTGGCGTGATATTGTTTGAATATAGGTTTATAAGTTCAACTAGGTTTATAAAGTTAAAGCACATGATTCCAAAGACACTTCTATAATAAAAGAGAAAATAAGGTATGACTAGTAAAACACAAGATAGAAATAAAATGATTAATGAAATAATAACGTAAGAGAAAAAGTTAGAAGAGAGGGATTCAGAAGCAAATTTAAAATCAGACTACAATGTATAGGTTTAAACAAAAACAAATTTCCAATAACATTAAATATAAATAGCTCCTAATAGAAATATCAAATTATCTGAAATTAATAATATATCATGTCAGAATATAGTAAAGGATTTTCAATTAAATAAACAGATCAATATTAAATAAATTAAATTAAAATGAAAATATACCACATATTCTGTAACAATAAAATGTAAGTAGAAATTGATGGCACAAAAGACATAGAAAAAATTCTCAAAACATGGAAAACATAGATTTTAAATGAGCAAATGATGAAGTCCAAAATAGTTAGAAAATATCTTGAACCCCAAAATAAAGCTAGCAGAAATGAAATTTCTTGAATGTAGCTTAAGAAGGGTTTGTTTAAAATAGCTACAAATATTTATGGTTGTAAAATGAGTCAGATATTAAAATCAACAACTTAAGCTTTTACTCTAAGGATCCAGGAGGAAGAGAGCACAGTGAACCTAGGCAAGCACAGGACAGAAACTCTCCAGTACACAGGGAAGCCAGTGAGTGGAAAGCAGGAGAGCAAATGGAAAACATAGTGCTACTAAAAAGGACACCATGTTAAAAATGCTAGTTTACAAAAACACTAGCCATGATCCTTTTCTTAAAGTAATATACAGGGACATGCGAATCTGATGAATGAAAGAAAAGCATCGCTTCAGATTAAACTCATTACATCTTTATTCAAAAGATTTTGAAAATTCAGATGAAATGAATGAAGGACTCGAGAAAGAAGACGTAGATCTCATTCAAGGCTAAATAGATAACAGGTAGGTCTCAGCAGTTATTGTTTTAAATAAATTTGGATAAAATATACCCTACAAAGAAAACTGAGGCTCAGAGAGCTTCACTTCTAATTTTTTTATTGAAAAGCAATATCTACCCACACTCATCTGCAAAAATAGAAAAACTAAGGAAAAGATTTCATATTTATTTTGCATTGATCAAAGCATACTGATGTGAGAACCAGAGGAATAGGGTAGGGGGAGAGGAAGAAAATTTTGTTCAGCATGAAAGTGTCCATAAGATTACTTTCAAAACTTCTCTTTGCTGGAGATAACCACAGAAAACCACAGCCAATGAAAATGCAGACTCATAGAGCCCAGTCCCATTGGATACACTTACAGAACATTCCTGAAACAGGCTCAGGGATCATTTCTAAAGAGAAGCCAGAAAGATTGGAGGAGCTAGTGTGCTATGAGTTTCTGTCTCCTAGTAGCATTAGAAGCTGATACACATAATATGAAAGTATGTACTTACTCTACTTGCAAACAGAAGCAAAACAGATATGCCTACCCTTTCCTGGCCTATACAGAATTGTACTCAAGAGTCTAGTTACACCAGTAAGGCAAGAAAAAGAAGACAGGAAATCATGTTGACAGCATAGAAAATCAAACCTGTCTTTACTCACAGACAAAAGTATCATGTAGCAAATCCTCAAGAATCTAGCAATGAAAATACTAATTCTATTAAGTAGGTTAAAAGGTTTCACATATAAATGTAATTCTATATCTACATGTTATTAACAAATAATTTTAAAGTGAACCTTTTTAATAAGTTTTTACATTTGTTTCTCTATCTTATGAGAGATGAAATTTTACTAGAACTATTCAATAGTAAAAGTTTTGCATGTGAAGCTATGCCCAGGTTAGGTGCCTGGAACACTCCCTGTAGATTCCTTCAAACCTTGGCTGATATGTTAATGACTCTTTAATGGTTAGTTAGTGAAATATTAGGGTTTTTGATAAAGGTAAAACCAAAAGAATATGAATATGAAGAAGTTTAAAAGGACCTCCATTCTAAAAATTGGCTCTCACATCATGGGGACAGGGAGGAGTTTCTGAGAATTCCCATAAATGCCATGGGCAGGCTGTAGAACTACAAAATCCTGTGATATCATTCAGTCTGAGTTCAAGCACTTGATAAATGGTAAAACTCAGTCTGTAGATGGCTCTGAAAAATGGGAAGAGTGGGAGCTGACTTGTATCAGCTCTGGAATCTGAAGACTGAAGGACTTGAGAGCGCTGATGTTCCAGGCCATGGGGGATGTTGCCTTTTATGCTTTATCCAGGCCCTCAGCGAATTTGGTGATATCACAAATATCAATATTATTGACCCTATTTCTTCAGTCAACTGACTCAAATGCTAGACTCTTCCAGAAATATATAGGCATACTCTGAAATGATATTTTTTAAATTGTCTAGACATCACTTAGCCCAGTCAAGATAGTACATCAACCATCAACCCTCACAGCTAGAATCTAAGCCATTTGCTGTATATGACCTTTTACAAATAAGATGGATACTATAATTTTCTACTCATGTTTTTTTTTTATTCCTATAAGAGTGCCTGACATGCTCTTCAAAACATTGTTTGCATCCATGGATGTGCTTCTACTTGATGGAATACCATGAAATTACACTGAGAAATTCAAACTTTCTATGAATAGATGAAGGGTGTATTTCTTATGCATTCTTTCTCAATGAATACATCTCATAGGCATAGACATGACCATTTTTCACTAACAAAATCTCATTTCACAAGCTACAAATATGTGATTCAACTCTATATATTGAAAATCCTAGTTATTAAAGGTATGTGTTCTTTTATAATGAGTTTTTACTACTTGGTTGAAAGCTTCATGCTATTTCTAAACATAAACAGGAGGTGTATTTCTGTATTATCCCATTGTTCTTATATTATTATATATTTCAAGCTATGAATTAATGCTAATTCAAAATTAAATGAAAACTTTTAGGTCACATAGAAATTGCCAAAATCAGTAATGATACACATTCTGCAGATATGTTATGATACAATACCTGAGTGCTACTAAAATTTTGCTTGGGCAGCTTTGGATGTCTAGATACTGAAGTCAGAGGTAAGCCATGGCTTCTCACTGTTGTGTCACTCTTCTTAAAATAAAATATTAAATTATTGGCATGAGAAACATTAATTGGTATGGGTACTGGGGACAGGATTGGAGCAAAAGAAAAGGAAAAAAGATACCAAATTGGTTGCTTTCATTCTGACACCTAGCCAAGTACCTGATCACTTAGTGTTTTTCAGATTGGGGTAGAAAAAGGTAACAGAGGATGGGAGATATAGATGGTGGAAGAGTTTCTTCTGCTCTGCGACATTTAACTGCTCTTGGGGTGACTTAAAAAATGTTTGTCTAGGAGCTGGAGAGATGGCTCAGCAGTTAAGACTGCTCTTCCAATGGACCCAGATTCAATTCCTAGCACACAATTGGCAGCTCAAAATGACACCCCCACAAAGATATACATGCAGACAAAACACTAATGCCATAAAGTAAAAATAAATTTAAAAAAGAATATCTATTCATGTCAGAGAAAGAGGACACTAAGAGATATAAGAAATGATATTTTGCAAACCCACCTTAACCCTGCATAATGAAACAACAAATTTATCCATGTTATTCTCAAGAGTATGGCTGGCTCTGTAGTAGCTACACCACCAAGAAGCTCCTTTTCTATATCAATTGCTTACTTTTTATACAACAGGTTCTAGAAAATAAAAAGGACCTTATAAGCCTTATGAGTCTCGTTGGCAGAATCTCCATGAGAAACGTTTGTATGCCTGTGTATATGAGTTCTTCCATGGACCAGCACAGTTGCTGTGTTTGAAGATGGTATTATCCATATACAATGCAGAGGAAAACCACTTCATTCCAATCTAACCTTTCCTCTGGCTCCATTACTCTCATATTCTTTTCACACACACACATGTGCATGCACATGCAAATGCACACACACATGCACACACACACTCATACACACATGCTCAGAATCATGATGTTCTCTGACACTTGGAATGGGATTATATACAGTTAAACACTGAGCTGTAATTCACTAACGACAGTCAGACGCAGCATCAGACAATTATTTTAGGCACAGTTTGAGTGTCCACAGTAACGGCTGACCACTGTAAAAAAAGTTCTCATATATGAGAGTAGAATATGTGTGTAAACACACATATTTAGAAGTCAGTTTGATATCTATAGTATACCTATTCAACAACACAGTAATTATATCTTTCCTACTTCAGCTTGTGCTTTTTCTACCATAGGTTTTTGTCCTAGCTTACAACATCAAACTCTAGAATTTCTTACATGAGCCAGGCCTTATATTAATAGGAGAATAATTGATTATACGGATCACAGCTGTGCCGCTATTACAGCAGTGAGCATATATTTCCTCCAGGCTGAAAACATAATATGCAGAGTCCATAGCTGAGCAGGACCATTGGTGACTGTTCTCCAAGCAGCCTAAATAGCACATTTGGCATTTAGTGTTATGTGTGCTGGTACAGGAGAAAATTCCAGCTCAATCGCACCTTGGAATCTTTATATCCAAATCAGAGCATGTAGTTTCTTTGGCAATGGGAACATGCTGGTTGTGGTATAAAATCAACAGCACTGGAAAATCTTATATTATATTCAAGGTTCTTACTAGACAGCTTAGATGGTGTGATATCCAAGGTCTGGCACTGGCATATTTTTTATAAACAATGGCTTTTGGGAGCGTTCCCATTCACTCTCACATGTTGCCTTTGTTCAAACTCTTTTCTTGCTGTTTTACTATTCAAACTGATAATTCTCCAAATCTAGTAGATATTCAGAGATTTGCATTATGACAGAGATATAATGAAGTACATCCTACCTGTAGATAGCCAACCCTTTCCAAGAAGTGGATAAGCTAACAAAGCCTACATTAAGACCACCATTTTCTGACAAATAAGTAGATAGACTATGAAGGCAACCTTACTGAAGTCCTTTGGAGGGTCTGAGCTGTTTGTCTCAAGTAAGTGTATGTTGGTCTTGTAGTCCAGCAGCTAAAAAGCTGTTGAAAAGAACCTTAGCAAAGTATAATACAGCATGCAAGGACACCATCACTGAATCAGGTATTCTGTCAAGAGTAATGTTTACTTACTTCCTAAAACCCACAGTCATTCTTCATGAGCCATATGCCTTCTCAGCTGAACAGGTCTGGCTCTTAAAAGAGCTTTGAGGAGGATGTGTAATGTGAATCTTTATAGGTTCCCATTACATGCAACTATCTTTAAAGATTTTACCCTCAGATGGAACCTCCTGGAGGTAATTATGCAAGGCTGCCCTTGCAATATGTACACTGCTAGTGTACTTTCTTATAGTGGAGTAATATGCACAGTATATTCTTTGTGAGTATGATAGACAACCTTTAGAGAATGCTTATATTTTTATACATTTAATTCTCTGAGTCTATCCACTGCTTCCTAGTGCCTCTCCAACTTTTGCTGTTTGTCAGAAGTGAATGTTTACTTGGTTCCTGTATCTACCAAAAGCCCAGTTATTCTGCCCACTAATAGGTGACAGATAAATCTGCTCTCAATTGTAGGCAGCCTTGTCCATCCTTTTGAGGCAGTGGCTATATTGGCTACTGGAGTAGTCTATTTACTTCACAGATTCAGAATCATGGAGAACCATCATATTTTCCCTGTCATGCACTCTCACTGAATATCAGTTCAGGTCTTAATGATTTCCAAAGGATCTACATTTTGCCAATTATTATCCCAGGAACTTCAGCTCAACAAAACTCTCACCACATTCATTTTAAAATACATTCTTTTGTTCCTTTCTCATTTTCCTAATATAATTCCTGATATATGCAGGTAAGTCTCCTATAGGTACAAGGATTGCCTGTCTGATCTTCTATGGCAGAAGTCACAGCACAGCACAGCAAAGAAACAGGCACCTCATTCAAGACAGAGGAAGATGACCAAGTCAGGATTTTCTCTGAATACTATCTAGCCTGCAAGTCAAGACAGTACAGGCTCAACTACATGTCTATCACCATAGCAGAGAACATGCAAATCCCACCATAACCAAAAGGCAAACTGCCATATTATACCTAGTAAAATGACAACCCTGGTTTTACCTACCACAACTCTTTGTTTCAGTTGGTCTGTGTTTGGATGATCTTTCCCAGAAATATATAAAGATCACTTTTGGGATATCCTAGTAAGCCCTGTGAATCTCATGAACACTTTAATAGGAATGTTAATAGGCCTGGTCTAATGAATGTCTCTTTAATGTCCTCAGGGTATTTCTGCTTAAACATGGTAATGGGCATAACCAATCCAAAGGAAAAAGCTATACTACTGTGATTAAACACTAAATGTACCTGCACATTTATCCACTGCAGATATCCTGGTCTCTCTTATTGTCTAATCTCTATCCTTTTTATGAATATCTCTCTTCTCATCCTGATAGATGTCAAGATTGATGATGAATTAACAAAAATGTCAGGAATGCCTTAGTTGCTTTTTATTGTTAAACAAATATTTAATTAGGCTTATGGTTTTCAGGGGGTGAAAGTCCATGACAGCCAAACCCACTCCAAAACACATCTCTATCAACAAGCCCATACCTCTTAATCCTTCTCAAACAGTCCATAACTGGATACAAAGTATTGAAACATAAAATCCTATGGTGGCTATTCTCATTCAAACAGCCACAAGGAAACCTCGTGAGAAGAAATTAAAGAAAAAAGAGAGAGAGAATTAGCTGAGAGAAAAAAGTTTTCATTTAGAAAATAACTACAATTAATTCAAGAAAAGCCAAATTTGGCTGAGTCACAAAAAGAAATAGACACAGATAAGATTTATACCTCTCCTTTGTTAACTTCATAAGGAAACACAGCAGCCCCACTCACCAAATCCTTACTGCTTATAGGAAACTGTACTTATGTAAACTGTATACATGTGTGTGTGTGTGTGTATACATTTGCACATCGATGTCCTTGAGCTTTTAAATATTTCTAACATTTCCACAAATATTAGTTGCTACAGAAGAGCAGTACTCTCTGCCAAGGCATTTCCAATTACATTTCAAAAGGCCATCCATACATTATTCAAATAACAGAAAGAAGAAAAAAACCTACTGGAAATCTCTCTTGCTCTGTCTTCACTTTCCCACATTAATCCACAAAACACATGCAGCCCTTACACAGGTGAGTTGGAAAATCAATATTGCAAAAGAAATATCATTGGCATCCTTTTCTCATCTCAGCCATGGTACAAGTGAGGAGGAATAATGTCTCGATAAATAATGTCGAGCTTCAGTCTCTTTTACCTTCATTCTAAAGAGATGAGCAATTTCTGAAAAGCAACTGTAGAAGATGCACTTTTACCTCTTCATCAAAAGCATATAAAAATGAAATATATTGTGATATTTATTACCAGGTGTGTTATAAACCGCCATGGTGATCTGATACAAATGGCTTTTTTCTCTGTGGTGCCGACCTTCAAAAACGATGATGGGAAAAGCTTCAGACTTTATGACAGCTTAACTAGAAATACATTGCAGCTGCTATATTAATATGTAGTTGTGGCTTTGCAATAAAGTTTGAATATGAAAAGAAACTCTGAACCTACCCTGGGCTATAAACTTTAAATATGCAGAGAAATACATTCACAAAAGCAGCAGGAGGTGTTTGAGATAATGTTTATATGATATGATGCTGTCTCCTGTTCTTAGACCCAAAGCTTCACAGCAATTTTTACGTAGCATAAATTCAATATTAACAATCTAATGACATGTATCCTTCTTAGCAGAGTAAATTAAAAATCCTGCACAGAAATGTGTGCTTGCATATTTTTCACATCATTTATGGTGCCAGCACCTCTGTTTGTCTGTGTGTGTCTGTATGTGTCTGTGTGTGTCTGCTGTGACATATGAATTCCAACTACAAATATAATTAAGATCCCTAATAAGTCAATAATCCCATTTCAATAAGCAAATGCTGGGTAGTGAAAATCTGATCGCTTCTGAGATTTAACTTTGGACGTATCAGACTGATTTCCCCACTACAAGATTAGAGTCCTTTTGAATGCATAAATGTCATGATGCTACAATTTAAGTAGCCTATTTAACACCTAGAAATGATTTTTGTCAATGTTTGGTTTAATGTAGGTATATTTTTCCATTGTGTGTAAATAATGCTATCTATAGTCCTTATTAAAATAGTGTTTTCAAGGTCTCAAAATCGTTTCCAAACATCCCCAAACAGCAATAAAATTCATCCTTTCTGACACTAAGGGGTTTGTTAAATTAAGTGTGTAGCCTCAAGTCATATGTATGTTCAACAAATATCATTTACTTAGTTGAAATCAATTATATAGAAAATGTTTAGAAGAAAGTTAGTTATATTTCTGCTTATGTCCATGAGTGTTTGTTTTGTGTACAGGGACCTGTAGATAGCCAACCCTTTCCAAGAAATGGATACAATAACAAAGCCTAGATTAAGACCACCATTTTCTGACAAATAAATATTGTCTATAAGGCTTATGTGGTTTATAAAAGATGTCAATAACTTATCTTAGGAAGAATATACATAAAAGGGGCAAGGAATATCTAGGTAGGCAATTTGGTTATGAAACTGTTTCCACCAGTGTGAAATTAAATTACCATTACAATACGAATTTTGAGCATTAAGAAAAAGCAATGGACTAACATTTGGAAGTCACTTATCGTGTTTCATACTCTGTTGTACGCATTTGAAGCACATAGTTCTAACTAATACAGGCTACTTTTAAAGAGAAAAAATAAAGTTAGTCTAGTTATATGATGAAAACAATCATTTGCCCGAAGGTGACATGGTTGATAGCATAGAGTTCATAATTCAAACTCCATCTGCTGAGCTTCAGAGAGGGCAGGCAGCACCCTTTCCACCTTTATATGGACACAGACAGAGCAGGATGAAGAAAGTGCTATCCGTTGTAATGGCCATCACTGGGAAGAGAGGCCCATTGGTCTTACAAACTATATGCCCCAGAACAGGAGAATGCCAGGGCCAGGAAGTGGGAGTGGGCTGGGCGGGTGGGGGAGCAGGGGGGGGGGTATAGGGAACTTTCGGGATAGCATTTGAAATGTAAATAAAGAAATTATCTAATTTAAAAAAAAAAGAAGCTGGGTGTGGTGGCACATGCCTGTAATCCCAGCACTCAGGAGGCAGAGGCAGGCTGATTTCTGAATTCAAGGCCAGCCTGGTCTACAAAGTGAGTTCCAGGACAGCCAGAGCTATACAGAGAAACCCTGTTTCAAAAAACAATAAGAAAGAAAGAAAGAAAGAAAGAAAGAAAGAAAGAAAGAAAGAAAGAAAGAAAGAAAGAAAGAAAGAAAGAAAGAGCTATGGATGACAGAACAAATTAAGGGGGAGGTACAGCAAGCTGAGAATGGCTCCTTCAGAAGAAAGAAGTTGTGATAAGTGCAATTCAAATTATTGTGTTTTGATATTTTCCTGGCCCTGTATGCTTCATAACTGATTATTGTAATTGTTCTTTGAAGTTACACTTATAAGAACCTTCCTTTTAATCACTGCTAATCTGTTCCACTATGACAGAAGCCTCTTAATGTTTCAAGGTCTGTATCTAACCTCCTAACTGTCTTCACCATTAGGAGATGTGCTACTCATATTGAATTAGAAAATGAAAATTTAAATTCAGTTCCTTTGTCACAAAAGCTATATACAAAGTATATTAGCAATGGAGAATTAGTAATTATTATAATTACAAATATAGATGCCAATCATGACCAAAGACTCTACTGGACATTCTGCTGTGCAGCAAGAACCTACAAGTCTTGGCTGGTGGGGTAAATGCAGAAAGCCATCATGTGTTTTTATATATAACTTCTCATTAGCGCACAGGAATTTCTTTTATTTAGGTCTTATGGTCTTTGGTTAGTTTTGTTCTGTCATAAATTCATTGAAGAGTTACAAAAAGAGACACAGAGCCTCTCAAATTAATACCTAGCTCCTTAAAAGAAAAAAAATCCCAATGTCTGTTCTTGAAATGGGATAGCTTGAAGATCTGGAATTTGAATCTGAAGTAAAATTAGATGTATTTGCCTAAGTATTTTAAGTATACAGTTTGAACTATAAAGTCATTTTTATACATGTAATCCTGCATTATACTGATCTCACAAAGTTTGCCAAGGATTGGGTAAAAAAATATATGAAAAACTATCACCATAACTGATGTGATATAAGCTCCAAAAAGGTATTTGCTGTTCTTTTTTATTGTTATTTTCATTGCTGGTGTAAGATGCTCAAGATGGGCAGAAATTTCTTTCTCTCAAATCTCCAATCAGAATAACAGATTAAGGAGTGACAAAGCCATCAAGGTCCAAGTCATCACATTCTTATTCATTACAATGACTTTTGAAATTACGCTGTCTTAAAAGTAAATTCATATTTTTATGTATTATTTTTCCCTAGATGTCAGCACTAAAGTATATTGAAATATGTGCCTATAATCCAACAATTTGGGTTTTAGATATATTACATGTGATAACTTATATGTTACATGATAATATTAGATGTGATACAGTGGATAACTTAAATTGGTACATTTGTTCATCCCATTTCTAATTGTTTTATACTTCAGGAAAGTAAAATTTCTTGGTTGGACAATTATGGCTATGAACAATCTCAATGCATTTCTCTGTAGAAAATTATCTGCTATCTCACAGATATCACTAGTAGATATCTCACTCAATTAACAGTGGAATGAGTCACATGACTTTGTCACTGAAATGGTTATTTACAGATGACAAAATGATTCTTTGATAAGTTGTAATGAAGGCCCCCCTTAATGCTATTCTTTTCTCATTTCTCCTGATTTAGGGGTTTCTGTCAACCTTACTTCACCACAACGAGTTCACAAAGTCTAATGAATCCCTTGGTCTGCTATTATCAACCTGGCACTTTCTTCTATGTGTTAATTACCTAGATTGGTGCCACATATCTGACAGTGTTTTGAGTGTTGGATGAAAGTCTGGCTTATCTCCATAGAGAATATCATACAACCTAAAACATATTCTACTTTTTATCTCCCAGTCCATTCTCAGCCTGTCAACAGCAACTTCTAACAAGACTTACTATTTGAAGTAATGTTATCTTTGTCTGCATGGATCAATTCTCTGTCCTAAAATATATATGGAATCTATTTCTGAAGATGCCTTGAAATAAAAAGAGCGTAATGGGAGGGGATGAAGGATGAAGGAGACAAAGACAAAATGAAGATGGGAACAATTCTGAATTGAGGGTTTGCTCGAAAAGTTTAGCAGCTAAATCTTTTCAGCATAGTTCTAAGGCTTAAGCTTTTATTGGAAATGCTTATGTCCAAGAAATTAGTAATTTCCTTCAGGTAACATAGTTAATAAGTAATAGAACTGTAAGTTGACATGTTATCAGCATTTATCCTTTGTCCTCTATAGTACATTATCTGTTATTATTTAAGGTGATCATTGCTGAATGCTATTTTATATGGTATACCTCTTAAAATGAAATATGATAAGATAATTCAACTCCTTGGTAAATCTGCATTGTGACATAAGGTTTTTCTAACAATTGTTTGCAGCAATGGATGTGAAATATGGGAGGCAGACCCAGTTGCATTAACTGTTTGCCACAGAAGCTCCTGCTTTAATCCCTTGTAGGAATAGTAGCTGGGCGAGTCTGTGAGGTTGCTTGCTAGGGTTCACTGCCTGGCACAGCACCTGTCTGCTACTCCAAGAATCATCTTTCTGGGATACATGCTTCCAGGGACCCCAGAGCATTTATCTTAATCTGGAGCACCTGGAAGTAAATGGGACCGTCGCACTCTCCAGTAGATGAAACCTGCCTTGTTGATTATTTCTGATGACTTCAGTGATAAGCTTGCTCCCAATTAATCATCCTGGCAGATGATTTCTGGCTTCTGCCACTGGTACCCAGGAGGAAAGCTCTAGAGCATTTCAGATTTTTGTTTGTTTGTTTGTAAAGAACCTTAACTTTAAAATTATCCTTTTTCAGAGTTTAATGGTGCTTGAAATTGGTGACCTACAAAGCATTTTATATTCTAATGCACTTTCAGGGTAATAGCCATGTTTGATCACTTTGTCTGTCTTGCAAAGACTAACTCTTTGCCCCTAAATTTGCCTCAAAGGAGCTTAAAGTCATGTGCCTTGTAATATTGCTCCTGTAACTGCCACTTGTAAAGAAACGGAGACTAATGTCAGCTGAGTACCTCTTTGGCTACCTGTACAAGGACTTCAAACACAGATCCCATCAATTTTAGTAAACAGGAGCCCTGAAACATATTTTATTGTTTCCACATTGCCCATCAGAACAAAAATATTCTGTTAGTTAAGTAATTTACTCAATATCACTTAAAATAAACTTGAGGCCATTTGGTCCAGTCTATTATAACACAAATGCCAAAATCTGGCAGTTAAGGTTTCTATTCCCATGATAAATGCCATGAACCAAAGCAACTCGAAGATTAAAGAGTTTATTTAATTTCACAGATGGAATCCATCATGAAGAAAAATCAGGGCATGAACTCAAGGCAGGAACCCAGACGCAAGACAGGGAACTAGAAGCAAGCTCTTAAGCAGAAGCCATCGAGAAAAGTTGTTTAGTGGTTCATTCCTCATGTTTTGCTCAAGTTGCATTCCTATACAACTGTGAACCATTTGATAAAGAGTAGCATCACCCACAATAGGCTGGCTCCATCTACATTAATCAGGAAAATGCCTATAAGCTGGTCCTCTGGAGGCATTTTCTTAGTTAAGGTTCCATTTTAACAGCAGATCCTAACTTGTGTTCAAGTTGACAAAAATCTAATTAGAATATCTGAGTAACTATCAGTAATAGAATTGTATTTCTTGTAGATCTACAAACTGGAAAGTCCTAGGGGATACTGACAGAACAGGAGTCAATAGAAGGCTTTTTCTACAGCTAGAAAGCATTCTTACTGTATGTGTTCATGGGACAAGGGCATTCAAGTTCCATGAGCTTGCTGTCCAGAAACTCTGATCCTATTCCAGAGGCCTCTACAATAATAACCAGGTCACCTCTGAAGATCCCCACTTCTTCAAACACTTTATACATTGGACTGTATCTGGAATATCAACTCATGAGTGGGAAAGAGAAACCAATGTTCAGTCCACAACAACAGTCAGGCATAGCGTTTGAGTGGAGGCTGACGCCAAGGAAAATATGAAAAAAATGGATGAGTAAAAATAAAGAAGTGGGTTTCGAGTCCAGAGAAACAGAGTAACTCTTCAAATCCTTCAGTATCCACTAGAGCACCTCAATCACCTTAGAATCCATGAATATCTCAGAAAGATGGCATGACTAAAATCGAGGAGACCTTATAGTTGACCATCACCATGCCTTTAGAATAAAAACAGAAAAAATGGTGGGTAGAGAAAATTCCAAACAAAAATTTTCAGCATGTTCAAGGTTGAAAATTACTGGCAACTACATCACAACCATGTGTGAAGATATAAACCTGCCCTAATGTTAAAGTCCCATAAGATCCTTTGTGTCTTAACCATAAACTATCATTAAAGTTAAACAAGATCATTATAATTAATGATGATATCATCTATGATGGATGAATAAAAGTATGAAGTGACTTCAATGTTCATCAGCTTATCCTGATTGCTGTGTCACATGCCAATGTTATTAGCCTTTCATAAAAGCAAATTTTATTTCTAAACTCCTCTTATAAAATTTCTTGTGTTTATTGTCAAAGTTGATCTTCATCCATGGGAGTTCATTCAGTAAAGAAAAGTAAACATTTTCCCTTATTGGTCAAGGTCTCACTAGTGTTAGAGTTAAAATGTTCTGCTGCTTGCCAAAGTGAATTTAATAAAGGTGAACTAACTGAGAAACAAGACAGAAGACCTCTTTCCACTAACATGGAAAACTGGGGCTCATTTCAAATCTGGTCTTTGATAAATACTAAATATCTCATATGTCTAAAGGACAAACAGTGGTAATTAAACAAACAGAGAAAAGTGTCAGGCACACTAAAAGCTGTTACTGTCCACATCTTCTGTTCTGCACGATTCAGTTTATAAGATCTGGGAGGTAATGATACACTCTCTTTGTTTCTCTGAGTGAATATAAATTTGTAAACTTTATCTCAGCGGTGGAGGAAGTTCATTTATGTAAGATAACTTTCTTTCTTTCTTTTCTTTTCTTTCTGGAAAAAAGAAAAGCATCAAATGTCCCAAAGACAGATAATCACAGTGTCATCAAAGGAAGCCAAAATTGCTTGGATGACACTCTAAGACCTCAATAAAACACTGCACATGAAGAACACTGTTCCATGTAAAACTGTGAGTATCTGACTACTTTCTACATCATCCTAGTTCAGACCAAAATATTTCAGAAATGTCAGGGTTTTTTTTTTATATTTTTTAAGGGAGAAAGACATAGCTTTTCACTAGGAGCTCAGTGGGAGCAAATGTATGTTTGCTATTGATGTCTGATTAAAGGAACAGAGATATTTCAAAGGTCTCAGTTCACCAGGTTCTTGTATAAACTATGAATGCCCCTGATGGACTAGTGAATTCACATAATAGATCCTTTGGCAGGCTTACTCATAGGGCTCCAATTTCAGCCCAGGCAGTAAGTGTTCTACCAAATTGAATTTGGACATTGCATTTAGAACTCTATGCACAAATGGATTGGCAGTACTGTGGAGGACTCAAGCCCTTATTTTTTTTCTAAGTGAAACATCAATGCTTGTCTGCTACTCTCAGTCTTGTGTAACTGGCTGGCAACTGATTTGGTATTTGTAGTTTCAAAGCTCCCCCACGTGATTTAGTACACAATGGAGATTGGGACACTTGTCCTAGCCCATTGGGTTCCAATTCCTATACAATTTTGGTTTCAATTCCTAATCATTGAGTCATTCTTATGAAAATGTCTCACATTCCTTACATAAAATAGTCAAAACTTGTCAACGCATATCTAAGATTGTTTATATCAATTTGTAATCAATTGGAATTCACCTCTCTTTTCCATTCAACTTGCTTCCTAACATTCACTACACCTCACTCACAACTCGTGGTTCTTTCTTCAGTATGCTCATAACAACACAGTGAAGGCAAACATTAGTTTAATTCATGATCGCCTAGAGATTCTGTTTATCACCTGGAAGTCACCTAGTAACAAGTCCATATCTGAGCAACCAGGGTTGGTAAAGATTTGTTTAATTGAACATAACAAATGCATTATCATCTCTGCTTGTCCTTTGATAATCTTGTTCATATTTCACAATAAATGGTATTGTTGTTAATTAATAATAAAATATAAATTGAATATTCTTAAGTATAATTATTAGGAGTATAGTGGAAAGCTATTTGATTTTGTTTGGATGTCCTTTACATTGTAAAGCTCATTCATTAAGTTGTAAATTTCTAAGTCACCTCAGCCACCCAAGACATCCAGGAGTCCACACATATTTAAGTCTAATGCATCCTCACTCCACATTCTGTTATCTTATTCCACAAACCTTTAATTGTAGAAATTATGAACAGTAGATAAGAACTAGAAGTCCTTTTCCTTAAATTATCAAAATGAAGAAAGATAAAATTATGTTCCTCATCATAGTAACATGGGGGTTATTGATAAAGAGCAGCATTTTATCATAAAAGCACCTCACAATGAGAACAAAGTACAGCCGGGCAGTGATGGCGCACGCCTTTGATCCCAGCACTTGGGAGGCAGAGGCAGGTGGATTTCTGAGTTCGAGGCCAACCCCTGGTCTATAGAATGAGTTCCAGGACAGCCAGGGCTACACAGCCCTGTTTCAGAGAGAGAGAGAGAGAGAGAGAGAGAGAGAGAGAGAGAGAGAGAGAGAGAACAAAGTACAGCTTAGGAATTTGGTTAACCTTTAGTATCTCTATTTAGGATACAGAAAGGACATTTAGGATACAGAAAGAACATTATAGAAATCCACCCACTGTCCTCTAATCTGCAAAGAGTAGGAAAGATAGAGATTCTTAAAGGGGTTAAATCCAGGTCCTGCTGTTTTGGCTGTACCCCAGTGTGCCCAAAGCATTCTGTGCAGATAGCATATTGTTTGTATACAATCCACTGCCATCAGAGTTACTTTCTCTTGCCTTTTTTCATTCTCTCCACTTTGCTGACCTCCTTCTTCCTGAAGAATCTTCCTCTTCCTTTTCTTAGTCTTTTTATGTGAATGTGTGCAGGTCATGGGCATGGGGTCACAACTGCTATGTGTTCATGACTGCACAAGCCATGTCACATCCTGAAAATAGGTGTGCTGTAGCTCGTAGTTCAAATTTTAGCCTTCTGAGAAACCTCCACATAGATTTCTATAGTGTCTATACCAGTTTATACTCATAGCAACAGTGTCTAAAGGTTTTCTTTCCTACACATCCTCACTGGCATTTGTGGTTAAGTTTCCTTGATAATAGTCATTCTAATTAAAGCTCAATGGATCTCAAACCAGTTTTGATTTGCATTTCTCTGATGCTTAAAAGTGATGAGCATATTTTAAGACAGTTTTTAGCTTATATTTTTTTTCAGAAATGTGTTCTGAAACACATTTTGTGCTTGAATTATGTGTTTTCTGGAATGTGTAGGGTTTTTTTTCATTGTATTTTTTAGAAATTGGTCAGAGGCTGAGTCTCATTATAAAGTTTACTATGTTGTTGCTAGGTTCTGGCTATCATAAATAAGGCTACTATGAACATAGTGGAACACATACCCCTGTGGGATGCTGGGGCAACTTTTGGGTATATTCCCAAAAGTGGTATAGCTGTGCTCCCTCTTATAATAAAGAAAGGGAGAGAAGAACAAAAGTCTATCATGGATCATGGAAAGTCAGTTCTAAACTTAGTACAAAGTGGTATATGAAAGGTCAAAGGTAAAAAAGAGCCTTAAACAGATTTATGTACCATTAAGAGGTAGAGTTTTCTTAACAGAAAATGGAGAGAACACTGAGATACCCATGCTGTATTGGATAAGCAGTGCATGAACCATGTAAATAATACAGAATAAATGAAGATAGTATCAGTATAAATATCAAGCTGGTGTTTTAGATGGCATGTGGGACTAGAATACACACCAAAATTTCCATCTAGCATTGCCCCTCTTAATTCTATTCCAGGGAAACATGCCTTTCCTTCTTTGGATAAAGAATTTGTTCTTTTTTTTCAACTTTTATTAGATATTTTCTTCATTTACATTTCAAGTGTTATCCAGAAAGGTCCCTATACCCTCCCCGATCCCGGCCCTGCTACCCTACCCATCCACTCCCACTTCTTGGCCCTGGCGTTCCCCTGTATTGGGGCATATAAAGTCTGCATGACCAAGGGGCCTCTCTTCCCACTGATGGCCAACTAGGCCATCCTCTTCTATATATGCAGCTAGAGACATGAGCTCATGGGGTACTAGTTAGTTCATGGTTATTCTTCCACCTAGAGGGTTGAAGACCCCTTCAGCTCCTTGGGTACTTTCTCTAGCTCCTTCTTCTTTGGGAACCCTGTGTTCCATCTAATAGCTGACTGTGAGCTTCCACCTCCATGTATGCCAGGCATTGGTATAGTTTCCCCCGTGACAGCTATATCCGGGCCCTTTCAGCACTATCTTGCTGACATATGCTATAGTGTCTATGTTTGGTGGCTGATTGTGGGTGGAACCCTGGCAGCCGCAGTCATTGGGTCCATCCTTTGGAATCAGCTCCATTCTTATCTCCTTGTACCAAGGTCAAGTCCAAGTGGTTGAAGGACCTCCACATAAAACCAGAGACACTGAAACTTATAGAGGAGAAAGTGGAGAAAAGCCTCGATGATATGTGCACTGGGGAAAATTCCTGAACAAAACAGTAAAGGCTTGTGCTGTAAGATCAAGATATAAAGAACTCAAGAAGGTAGACACCAGAAAATCAAATATCTCCATTAAAAAGTGGGGCACAAAGGCTTGTGCTGTAAGATCAAGAATTGACAAATGGGACCTCATAAAGTTGCAAAGCTTCTGTAAGACAAAGGATACTGTCAACAGGACAAAAGGGCCACCAACAGATTGAAAAAGGATCTTTACCAATGCTAAATCAGATAGGGGACTGATATCCAATATATATATAGAACTCAAGAAGGTGGGCACCAGAAAATCAAATATCCCCATTAAAAATTGGGGCACAGAGTTAAACAAAGAATTCTCAACTGAGGAATACCGAATGGCTGAGAAGCACTTCAAAAAATTCAGGTGACAACAGATGCTGGCATGGATGTGGAGAAAGGGGAACACTCCTCCATTGTTGGTGGGAATGCAAGCTGGTTCAACCACTCTGGAAATCAGTCTGGCGGTTCCTCAGAAAATTGGACATAGTACTACTGGAAGATCCTGCAATACCTCTACTGGGCATATATCCAGAAGATATTCCAACTGGTAACAAGGACACATGTTCCACTATGTTCATAGCAGCCTTATTCATAATAGCCAGAAACTGGAAAGAACCCAGATATCCCTCAACAGAGGAATGGATACAAAATTTTGGTATATTTATACAATGGAGTACTACTCAGCTATTAAAAACAATAAATATATGAAATTCCTAGGCAAATGGATTGATGGATCTGGAGGCCATCATCCTGAGTGAAGTAACCCAATCACAAAAGAACTCATATAACATGTACTCACTGATATGTGGATATTAGCCCAGAAACCTAGACTACCCAAGATACAATTTACTAAACACATGATACTCAAGAAGAAGGAAGATCAAAATGTGGACACGTCACCCCTTCCTAGAATTAAGAACAAAGCACACATTGAAAGAGTTAAAGAGATCATGTGTGAAGCTGAATCNGAAATGCAGATCAAAACAACCCTGAGATTCCACCTCACACCAGTAAGAATGGCTAAGATCAAAAATTCAGGTGACAACAGATGCTGGCGTGGATGTGGAGAAAGGGGAACACTCCTCCATTGTTGGTGGGAATGCAAGCTGGTTTAACCACTCTGGAAATCAGTCTGGCGGTTCCTCAGAAAATTGGACATAGTACTACTGGAAGATCCTGCAATACCTCTACTGGGCATATATCGAGAAGGTATTCCATCTTTTAACAAGGACACATGTTCCACTATGTTCATAGCAGCCTTATTCATAATAGCCAGAAACTGGAAAGAACCCAGATATCCCTCAACAGAGGAATGGATACAAAAAATTTGGTATATTTACACAATGGAGTACTACTCAGCTATTAAAAACAATAAATATATGAAATTCCTGGAGGCCATCATCCTGAGTGAAGTAACCCATTCACAAAAGAACTCACATAACATGTACTCACTGATATGTGGATATTAGCCCAGAAACCTAGACTACCCAAGATATAATTTACTAAACACATGATACTCAAGAAGAAGGAAGATCAAAATGTGGACACATCACTCCTTCCTAGAATTAAGAACAAAGCACACATTGAAAGAGTTAAAGAATTTGTTCTTAATCTAGCCATGCAGAGTAGTGGATTATCAGCTATACATTTTAGGGAGACAGGCACATGACCATAAACCTAGCACTAGAGAGTAAAAAGGGATTGCTGCAACTTCTAGGCCAGTCTGATATGCAAAAGAGTTACAAAGCAGCCAGAAGTAAATAGCAGACCCTATTTCAAAAAAAAAAAAATAAAAGTAAATATAAAATGTAAATTTAATAAATGTAAGTGAAAAAATATTAAAACAGAAAAAGTAATAAAAAACATTAATAGAATTAAATATGTTATTGTAGTAGAGCAATAATGGAACTAGTCTATAAATATGAAATGAAAAGGAATGTAAATACTCATATTAAATAAGAGGAAAAGTGCTACCATAAATTACGTTTATAGAGATAAAATGAAAATAACAATTTTGAATGTTTTTGTGTCAATTATCAAGTAGGTGATATTTAAAATTTCTCTTTTTTTCTTTTTAATTATATATTTTCTTCATTTACATTTCAAACGCTATCCCCAAATCCCCCTATACCCTCCCCCACCCCACTCCCCAACCCACCCACTCCCACTTAAAATATCACCCAATGGAAATAACATAGCCTAAATGTCATTACTATTCTAAAAGTTATATTATAGAAATAAGTTTGATTTTTAAAGGGGTAATTTCTATAGGAAAAGATGCATACTTCCTACAAATAATGCTATAAAAATGTGTAGTCACACAACAAACAAACAACAAACAAGGAATCTTGATCCTTACTTCATCCCATAGACCTACCTAAATCTAAAACCTAGTACAACTGTTGTTTTGCCTTGCTTCTGCTTAGAGATGGTATCTGTCTGTATAGCCATGGTTGGCTTAGCCTCACTAGACTAGAGATGCAAAAAATCACAACTAAGCAAGAAGCCTTTCGAACCTAGCATTAGGAACTTCTTAAATTATATAAATGCTGAGGGTGGCAGGGTGGTAGAAGTTCATTCACTTTAATAATTACTGTGATTTAAAGCCATTATTAAAGGAAAGAAAAGGCAAAACACAGAGGGAAAAATTTGTAAATCATCAGTCATTCTGTTCTTAAATATTTTCATGAGAAATAAAAGCAGTTTCTTGACACACAATGCTTGAGCTGAATGTTCACCATTGTTTTATTTACATCATGAAAAATTCTGTATCTATGAAATGTGAGTAAATAAACAGAATTTGTGAGAATAAACACTGGGCCTGCAAGATGACACTTGATGCAAAGGCTGACCGATCTAGCTCCATTTGCAGTACCCACATTGTGTGAAGAGAGGACTGGCTTCTCCAGGTTGTTGGCTAATGTCCACATTCACACTGTGGCATGTGCTTACCCTCACCACACATAAGAAAGAAAGGTGCTGATGAGATGGCTCAGCGGTTAAGGGCACTGCTTTTCCAAAGGTCCTGAGTTCAAATCCCAGCAAATCCCACAGGGTGGCTCACAGCCATCTGCAATGTGTTCTGACACCTTCTTCTGAAGACAGCTAGAGTGTACTTATGTATAATAAATAAATAAATAAATAAATAAATAAATAAATAAATAAATAATTTAAAAAGAGAGAGGGAGAGAGAGAAAAAAAAGAAAGAAAGAAAGAAAGAAAGAAAGAAAGAAGAAAAGAAAGAAAGAGAGAGAGAGAAAGAAAGAAAGAAAGAAAGAAAGAAAGAAAGAAAGAAAGAAAGAAAGAAAGGAAGGAAGAGAGAGATAGAGATAATATGATATAGATGGTATAAATAGGATAAGTTAAACAGATAGATGTATTTTAAGAGATGGGAAACATTGATACACATTATATTATACAAAAAGTTCAAAGAAGAATGGTTAAGAGTCATAATGTTCCCTAAGAATATACTCTACATACATATACATATGGCTTCCCAATGCAAACTAACTTGTTCACAGTAATCATTTCAAGTGCTACTTGGAGAGGGGGGTTAGGGGGATGGGTGAGTGACACATCATCATAACAGACAGATGTGTAGAATATGTTTATGATGTCATAATAGCTTCATAGATGTGCACTGACATTGGAAGGGACAAAAGTCATTAATTCATATACTTTATAAATATGCAGTTAATTGTGCCTGAATTACAAATGAATAAATCTTTTAAAATGAGTAATTTTCTCAGAGAGGATATATGAGAGCAAAATTATTTCATAAACTTATAGTACAATATAGATGGAATGTCAAAACACAATTCCAGAATAGTGTCTCATTATGTAAATTAATAAAATAAAGAAAAAATGTATGTAAGAATAATTATGAAATAATGTATACTATACAGTGTCCATCAGTTGTCTCAGAAGCTGATTCTTTGGAATTTTTCCATCTTGAATCCACTATGAAAATTCCAGAGGTTCAAAACATATTTCTCAAGGAACTAGACTTAGCAAATGATAATCTTATATGCCAGATTCTGTGTTGCCATTTGAATATGGACTAATCCTTACAAGCTTTTGCTCAGGGATGGTCTTCCATTTGTGGCCCTACTTTGGGAAGTTCTGAAAGTTTAAGGAAGTAAAGCCTAGGTTAAAGGAAGTTTAAGAAATGGGTCCTCATATCTGGCTTCCTCCTGTCTCTTCCCCCTGCTTCTTCTCTACCAGAAGGTGAACAATCTCCCTCTTACACTCTGGAATCTGAAATCTTTGCATACTTCTTATTAAATAAATGATTCTTACCTTTATGAAGTTTCTGTGGGAGATTTGTTCACAGTTACAATAAATGAAACTATCATCTTTGGTGTCTATATTTTATACACACAGCAAGAGCTCGTGTCTCTAGCTGCATATGTATTAGAAGATGGCCTAGTTGGCCATCACTGGGAAGAGAGGCCTCTTGGTATTGCAAACTTTATATGCCCCAGTACAGGGGAATGCCAGGGCCAAGAAGTGGAAGTGGATGGGTAGGGGAGCAGGGCGGGGGGTGGGTATAGGGAACTTTCAGGATAACATTTGAAATGTAAATAAAGAAAATATCTAATAAATAAAAAAAGAAAGAAGAAGAAAAAAAGTTGAGGTTAAAATAATCAAACAGCTCATGCTTATCCCCAGGATGCAAGGAACTGCTGAACAAACAGGAGGCTTGGCCATGTTCAATGGACAATTTCTTGAAGATAACTTTCTCATGACTGAATCATTAAACCTATCCTAATATCTTCTGATGGCATTTTCAGGTCAGCAGATTATATAACACTGAAAGAATAGATAGTTTATCTTGATGTATCAAGGCATCTCTGTAACTCTCAGGTGAAATGAGATCTAAATGATGGGATAGATAGATAAATTAACAGCTAGTTGAATCACTGTACCTAATCAGTGTTGATTAATAGGGCCATATGAAACAAGACCGTGTGTTTTCAGAGGGTAACACATTGTTAATGATTGCACAAGCCTGACACATATTTAGCATTGACAAATGCTTATGGAACTTAATTGAAGCCCTAGGGAGCCCCTGATAGATTGTCATCAAGCCCTATCCTTGAGCTTGTCTTGTACTATATTAATATCAGTGAACTAAGTAGAGCCTGCAATCATAATTATCAAATCTGCTATAAATGTTCCATTAAAACTGTGCTGATAAATTACACATTAAAGAGAATTCAAAAATATAATTTATCAATATTTATTTAAAAAGTACTTACAGAACTATATAGTAGTAGTTTCACTATATATTAAAGCTATAAAAATATTTCAAAATGTTTTTACTGTATTTTATGCTATTGTGCATTACAGATTTGATGTGAAGGGTTAAATTTATTTTGCAAAAAGTAGTAGTATTGTTTATGTCAAATAGTCAGGATGTTGTTGGGATGATCATATACAGAAAACTTACTTGCATATAGAAAACTTAACAATGATATATTGCTGCTAAGTCTATCTGGGTCAAAATTATGCTGGGTTAATAGAAACACAGTGTCTACATAAAGACACTGTGGAGTATCAGTTCTACTCTGGCATGCTTGGACCTCATTAAATACAACTAGAATCACAAATACACTAGCAGCTACACAGATGACAGCAACTAGAACATGGTGGCATGTGTGTCTTACAGAAAGCTCATGGACTGACTGAAAATGTTCATCTTTACAATGTAAAGGCTAAGATAAAACCTCAGGGCTGGTGAGATGGCTCAGCGGGTAAGAGCACCCAACTGCTCTTCCGAAGGTGATAAGTTCAAATCCCAGCATCCACATGGTGGCTCACAACCATCCGTAATGAGATCTGGCGCCCTCTTCTGGAGTGTCTGAAGACAGCTACAGTGTATTTACATATAATATAAAAATAAAATAAATCTTTAAAAAAAAAAAAAAACCTCCATACATGCTCTTTGGTGCTTGGTAATGAAAAATCTATGGAAATCACAAGGAAACACATGTTTGATTTTATCTCTAAAACAACTCTGTATTCCCTACACCAATTTTAAATCTCTCTCTCTCTCTCTCTCTCTCTCTCTCTCTCTCTCTCTCTCTCTCTCTCTCTCTCATTCTGTCTCCCCACTCCCTGGCATCTCTCTTCAAGGAAGTGTAGGTTTGAAATACATTCATAACATCTATTTGGATCAATAATTTCTAATCTTTCTTCTAATTTTAATTAACTGAGAGGCTCTAGCTGGAGTTTTAAAGAGTTCATATATATGAAGAAACTGCATTTATACACATTATACATTATACGTGTGTGTGTGTGTGTGTGTGTGTGTGTGTGTGTGTGTGTGTGTGTGTATCCTATAATGATATACCTTCAACCTAGAACATATTCAGACAAACTGAGGAAAACTAAATTCACAACAATATATTTGCGAAATAAATTCCAAAAAATGAATCTTACATGTTATGTTTATTTTTGAAATGTTTTTAATTGACAATACCATAAAGATAAATATCATCAAAAGATACTAGCTATTGACTATCAGTCAGCATTAATCTCTAGTCACTAAAGTGTCACTCTGGTTTACCATTCAGAGTAGAGAATCTAGTGATCAAGTATATTTTGAGTCTTTCAAGTCTCATCACTACAGTGAGTTCAGTGCACCTGAAGGACTATTCTGTGCTCCTATTATTTGGGAAAGCCCACTCTGCTATAATCAAAATTCCTACTCTGAAGTGTAGAGTCAGGGCTGTTAGTGGAGGAGGGGTGGAGCCAAGGGTAATTGCCTCTTCTAGAATGATTTATGTTATTAAAAAGAACAAAAGGGCTGAAGGAGCTGAAGGGTTTGCAACCACATAGGAAGATTATGGAGGGACCCATGGGCCTGGCTGC
Organism: Mus minutoides; assembly: GCA_902729485.2. Lineage (NCBI taxonomy): Eukaryota > Metazoa > Chordata > Mammalia > Rodentia > Muridae > Mus > Mus minutoides. The sequence continues at coordinate 134,059 of LR749781.1, forward strand.
ATATGTAGCAGAGGGTGGCCTTGTCGAGTATCAGTGGGAGGAGAGGTCTGTGGTCCTGCACAGGGTCGATGCCCCAGTGTAGGGGAATTTGTGGGAAGGCAGGCAGGAGTGGGTAGGTGGGTGAGTGGGTGGGGTAACACCCTCATAGGAGCAGGGGAGGGGGGATGAGATAAGGAGTTTCCAGAGTAACCTGGAAAGGGAATAACATTTGAAATGTAAACAAAGAAAATATCCAATAAAATTTTTTTTTAAAAAAAGAAGAACATAAAATGCACTTGCAAAGATTCCCAGTTAAAATACCAGTCTCTGTATGGTCTTTAGAACATGAAGTGCTAATTCCTGCGACAATACTCATAACTCCAGTTGCCTAATAATGTAGATTATCATACAGTAGATTATCAAAGTGAAGTCAGTCACATGTCTCTGCAAATATGATCTTTTAATAGTGTAAATTATTGAAGCCCTTTGACATCTGTGCCCATTTTTTTACATAATGAAATAGTGAGACATTTTCTCAATCCCAATAAATAGAGATAATCAGGGGATGTCTAAAAAAATATCAGAAGTAGTAGCAACCTTCTATGTCTTATCTCATTGTCAGTAATATTCTCTTCTGTTATAATATTCAGGACCTCTTATAACCCAGAGGATATCTTTGAGCATCATTTTACTCTTCATGTTTTACCTGGTGAAGTAGTGTTTTTATTAGTAAAAATCAATAAGACACATGCTTGTCAGCAGTGATAGACAAATTCTATGTAATCTCATAAAGTATCATTACAATTGATGTTGTCTAGTATTATCCAAAAGTCAAAATATTCTCTTGAAAGTAGTGATAGATGTTTTAATTTTTTAAACATAATTTTATCATATGTTACTCCCTGTCCTTTCTCCTGCCCCTCCATTATTCAACTTCTCCTTACAAATTCATGGCTTCTTCTTCTTTAACCAGTGTGGTTATATATAAATATTAACCAGAGAACACATAAATACAAGCTGCTTCATTCGTTCAGTGTTGCCATAATGTGTTGTATGTATCTATGGTTGACTACTTGGTACTGTATTCCTAATCATGGCACAAATCTCTGGGGAAGGCTAATTGTCTCTCTTTCTCAGGCTTTATTAATTGCTTGTAACTCCTTATCTAAGGGGAGATTCCCCATGAGATTTTCTCATCTATGTTGAGAGGTTAATTGGTGTTGGAATGTTCAGATCTTGTGAAAGTAGCCATATTGTTGCTATTTCATGTGTGTGACTTCCCTGCCTAGTCTAGAAGGTGGGATCTTATGGCAGATTTTCTGGTCCTCCAGCTTATGCAATATTTTTGTCCCTTCTTCCATGATGTTCTCTGGTCTGTGGGTACAGGAGTTGTAGATGTATCAATCAGGGTGAGTATCCAATAGTCAACTGTTCTGCATACTTTCATGAGTTGTCCTTTTCAAAATGGTCTCCTTATACTACACAAAGTTTTCTTTGATAAGTCATGAAATCTGCACATATCTGTAGACAGTGATAGCTTCTTTTAGTATTGTTAAGCATGTTGAGCATAAAAGACGATCAACAAAAATCCATCTTACTAAATTTTAGAATGCTTTTCTTCAGGGCAGAAAGTAGCAAACATTTTTATGTAAAAGGTCACATAGTGAATATTTTATATTTATACAGCAAAGTTCTTCTTTTACAAAGTCTCTACTCACTATGGTGCAGGGCATTCATAGACAAATAATGAATATTGTGGTTCTATTTCATTGAGATGTCTATCCACGGCATCTGGCAACATTTAGCATGGGGTTGGAACTGGGTAAACTTTATATTACTATGTGCCAGGAAGCACCAATCTTTTAAGCTTATTGACTACAGGCTCTATTTTAAAGTAGACCAGCCTCTGCTGGGAAAATGGAAGGTAGAAGAGCTCTGCCAGTACTGTGCCAGCCTGAAAGATAAATCTTCATTATAAAAGTTGCTATTCAGTGTGTAATTGCTTGAAGAGTGAGAACAGGCAACCCACACACAAACACATCAAACTGTTGTTAGGGAATACATTTTAAGACATTTCCTAAAAATTTTAGAGCTTCCTGGTTTATGGGTAGATGGACATTTATGAATGAGCCTTTCTTCCTGAAATGATGTAATAAACATTTATGATGTTTTGAAAAGCTCTCAATTCCTCTTCAGTTTCACAAATCTGAACAGGATGTCCACTATGGCAATCACTAGTTACTCCCCCCCAAAAAAATTTCTTTATGCATAATGTTAACAATTAAGCAATCACCTTCAATGTGTGTGCACTTGATTGTGACTCCTCTTAGTTACCAGATCTGTCTGCCTTAAATTATGAGTGCAAGTCAGCAGACACTCACACCCATTGATATCACTTTGAACACCAAGGATGATTAAAGCAAATCTCTGAAAGATTGTCAGCACAGTCCTGTATGATTGTGGTTTTGTATATTGGGGATCTTGAAATGTGATAGAGGAGGAAGAGAAGGTCATCGTTCAATCTCTGGACAGACCTCACAATACTTCAATCATTTCCAGATCAGTAACAAAGTCTTCTCCCCATTTCTATTGGTCGCTGATTGCTATTCCTCTAAAGGCAATTGATTTTTCTTTGCCACTGCCTGTCATGCTCACTGTCTGAGTCATGTTAATGAACTCTTATTACTACAAACTACTTTATTTTTGCTTTAATGATTCCTTTCGCATACAAGTGCTGAGAGTCAGGAACAAATACCCTCATTTGTGCCTCTACTCCCTATGTATAAAACTTGAGGCAAGTCTCCTCTCCTTTCTCAGCATTTGCTTTGTATTTATCAAAGGGATGTCTCATTGTAAATGTTCGAGTTACTACACTCTTGAAACTCATGAAATTGCTTCCTTGTGGCATCACCATATTTGTACTTTCAGAAAAGAATTGTCTTGTCTATCTAGAGTGTGAGAAGAATTGTTGAAAGTTATTGCTAACTTAAACTGAATCATTGTTTGGTCTTGTTTTCCTTACTCAAAAATATTTCATTTATATTCTGCCTTTTTTTCTGGTCACAGCATGGTGGAAGGAAAGCAAATTTAGACAAAAGTTTTATCTAGATTACAGTTTCTCCTAACCTTGTTTGAAAATTATTTTCATTTCACTATAAGAAAAACATTTAAATAGGAACATGAATAAAAGTACCTTTAAGTCTATACACTACAGCCACAAATGATCAGCAATTGTTTTCTACAAAACAATTATCATTTGTTAGGACTAGGTTTCTTATAAATATCAATTTAGTCTTCAATTTAGTCTATAAGATGAATGCTTATAAAATTCAGAAACAGAATCATGCTCCTTTTAGAAATTGAGAAAATGATCACCAAATAAGTGAATTGATAGTGATACACAGCATAGTCGAGCTGGAACTCACTCGGGTTCTGGCTCTGTGTTCTTGTGCTAGGCACAAAGCCAGCCATATCTTTGCTTAATGGAACTATGGCCATACTCCAAGCATAAACATTACATGCCGTATTTTTCAGCACATTCAACTCATTTTATTTGAATGTCTTAGATGCACAGTGAAGCACAATAAAAGACTCCACAACCTCTATGCAAATCTCCTTCTCTCTGTAAAGGAAGTATGGTTTCCTTTCTGCACAAGAATCTGCAAGCAACTGATTCCTGAAAGACATGTTCCTGTCTTAAATTTAACCTCTACTTTGTCAGTATCAAATAATATGAAGACTCAATAATATGAAGACTTCTTAGAAGTGTCTGTGGTCATAATAGTACTTGTTTTGAACAGTAATTTAGTTTCTGAAAGGACTCATGCACTGGAAACATTTTGTCCTAAAATATAGAAATTTTATAAAATCCTTGACAGTTTATAAATAGCCATATACCTTGCATAGACAGACAATGGCCAAATGGCTTTAAATGGATTTTTATTTTTTAATTTTTCTTTGTTTATTTATTTATCTAATGTACACTGTCATTCTCTTCAGAAACACCAGAAGAGGGCATCAGACCCCATTACAGATGGTTGTGAGCCACCATGTGGTTGCTGGGAATTGAACTCAGAATCTCTGGAAGAGCAGTCACTGCTCTTAACCACTGAGTCATCTCTCTAGTCCCTAAATGAATTTTTAAATGAATATTTTTATAAATATCACATGTTTATAGATTTTTTGTGAAAGAAATTTGACAATATTTACACAAAACAAATTATTTTGGCATATGCTCTTAGTGCTGATATATGTCCAAATCAAATAAATTTTAGGAACAGTGCTTCAATTTCAGATGTTATTTCTCACTCATAAATAAACACTTTGGATAGTACAGGGCCTTTATGAAAGGTAGGTTTATTTTTCAGAAGTAAGCAAAAGCAGTACTTAAGAATTTATTTAATAATATGCCAAGGGAAGCACATTGACACAACATAATTATACACTCGCTCTTAAAATAGACAAAACTAACTGTAGCATATTAATTAAATATTTATGACTGTTTGACTATATAACCTATAAAGTTAATGGAAAGTAAGAAGATAGAATTCCATGACTTTTGACTTGACATTTTGTCTAAATAAATAAAATTAACTAAACTGAAGACTTCAGGTAGATTTTATATCAATAAAATATACTTTAGTGGGTAAAATTTAGTTTCTTACAGAGGGTAGCTTATCAACATCACCTTAGGAGAGATTGGTAAAGCTAAACTCCTTCCTGCCACCAACTTCTTACATGTCGTTTCTGTAACTGCACCACATAGCTCAGAGTTGAATCAGTACACTCTGTTTTATAAAACACAATAACAGTATAACATTAATTACTTCTTAAGAATTTACTAAATGTGGGACTGAACTACCTCAATGGAGTGTTTTAAAATATAAGTGCAATTCTACTTCAGTATTCTATGTCATCAAGTATCATTTAGATTATAATTAATGCCACTTATTTATTCATAGTTCCCTTATTGAACTTACTACCTAGACCATGATACTCAGGAAGCAAGATTTTAGATCATCTAATATTAGGTTTTTTTTAATCAGTCTCTGTGAATTGCTTGTCAATTCAAATTGCTTAGCATACACAAGAATGTTAAACTAAAGGATGAGTTATTGTGTACTCGGCCCTCTTCCTCGGCATTTGGCTTCAAAGCTATTTAAGAGAGGTTATCAACGTAGTGGGAGATATTTTTGTGAGAGTTTCTTAAAGTTTCAGACAAGTTAGCAGATGTAAGATCTTCCTCAGTTGTAATAAGAACTATTCTTCTATAAAGCTATGCAATGAGATAAAGATGTGAACAGTGTACATAATCACCAAACATACATGATTTTGCTATCTTAGTGAAACCTAATAGCTGATAGAGCCTATGGGAACAGGAGGACTCGGAAACAGCAAAGGACAGGAGCAGAAGATCCAAGCACCCTCTCAGTAATCGTGAATAGTTTAGATTGTAGCATAAAGGCTAGGTAAACTAGTTAGTCAGTAGGGAGTGAACTGAAAAGACTGCCAGATTTGAAGCATGCCTCCTTAGCAACAATGCACTGAATGAAAAAGATCAGAAGACACTGCAGAAACTTAAGGAAAAAAGCAACTCTGGCACAGGTGGAGGTAGAGGCAGAGAAAAGGAGAAGGAACATTCTAAGAGGATAGATAGGTGGAGAGAAAATCCATAAGACTTCAAACTACTTATGAAAACAGAGAAAGAAGGATCCCATTATGTCTCAGGATTCTGACGTAGTCTGATGCCATTCATTTCATAAAGGATATAACAGGAGAGTCCAATTTAGAAATGGGTGAATGGACAAAGAAACATTGATGCTACACTAATGTGCACATTTCAGAACTTTCTGAACATTGGCCAAGAAGGAACATGATAGAAGACTGGATAGGAAAGCAAAATCATTGCAAGGGAGATAAGTGAGTACTGAAAACAGTAAAATGAGATTGTAAATGTGTCCTGTACCAAGCATACATAATGAGCCTCTTACATAAAGACTCCCTATTAATATTTTGTTGTTTTTCAAATGGATTTTCTCAGTCTTGTTAATAATGTGCAGATAAATAAGGAGATAAGCTCTATAGAAGTTTTGGTCTCATATTTACATTGGACAATATTTCTAAACATTACCTGCATGTCAGAACCATCCCAAAGCATGAGAAAAAGCCTAGAAGTTGACATTTTCTTGGTGGTTGTGATCGACAGGTAGCAGTGAGAACACAGGGCAGATGGAAGGACAGGTTGCATGTATGCTGGGTAAGATCTCACAGCAAAGACAGACTGAACCAGAAGGAGATGGGTGGTGACCTCAGACATTTGCAGACCAAATTACCATCTTTCTAACCAGACCAATTTTTTTTCCACTTTTGTTGTTTTAGCTGTCAAAATGAAACTCTGGAGTCTAACTTCTTAAGTTCTTTATATATATTTGATATTAGTCCTCAATCAGATGTAGAGTGGATAAAGATCTTTGTCCAATTTGTTGCTTGCCATTTTGTCCTATTGATAGTGTCCTTTGCCTTACAGAAGCTTTTCAATTTTATGAGGTCCTACTTGTCGATTGTTCATCTTAGAGCATAAGCCATTGATGTTCTTCTGTTCAGGAAATTTTCTCATGTACCAATGTGTTCAAGGCTCTTTCCCACTTTCTCTTCAATTATGTGGTTTTATGTGGAGTTCCTTAATCCACTTAGACTTGAGCTTTGTACAAGGAGATAAGAATGAGTCAGTTTTCACTCTTCTACATACCCCCACTTGACCCAACAACATTTGTTTAATATGCTGCATTTTTTCCCACTGGATGTATTTGGCTTCTTTGTCAAAGTTCAGGTGACCATAGGTGTTTGGGTTTAATTCTATTCCAATGGTCTATCTGTCTGCCTCTGTACCATTACCACATGGTTTTTCTCCATATTGCTCTGTGGTATAGCTTGAGGTCAGAGATGATGATTCCTCCAGAAGTTCTCTTATTGCTGAGAATAGTTTCTTTTGCTATCCTGGGGCCTTGTTATTCCTGATAAATTTGAGAATTTCTATTTTAATTTCTGTGAAGAATCATGATGGAGATTACATTGCTATAGATTGCCTTTTGGTAAGATGGCCATTTTTATTATGTTACACCTGCCAATCCATAAGCATAGAAGATCTTTTCAGATTCTGGGGTCTTCTTTGATTTCTTTATTCAGAGATTTGAAATTCTTGTCATATAGATCTTTTACCTGTTGGTTAGAGTTACACCAAAATATTGTATATTATTTGTGACTACTGTAAAGGGTGCTATTTCCCTAAATTATTTCTCAGCCTATTTAACCATTGAGTAGAGAAATGCTACTGACTTTTTTGAGTTAATTTTATATCCAACCATTTTGTTGAAGTTGTTTATCAGCTGTAGGAGTCCTCTGGCAGAATTTTGGGGATGTATTAAAAATGGGGTACAGAACTAATCAAGGAGTTCTCAACTGAGCAATCTCAAATGGCAAAAACGCACCTAAAGAAATGTTCAATGTTCTTAGTCATCAGGAAAATGCGAATAAAAACAACCCTGAAATTCCACCTTACACCAGTCAGAATGGCTAAGATCAAAAACTCAGGTGACAGCAGATGCTGGCAATGATCTGGAGAAAGAACATTCCTTCATTGCTGGTGGGAATGAAAGCTGGTACAACTTCTCTGGAAATCAGTTTGGTGGTTTCTCAGAAAAATGGACATAGTACACCTGAAGACCCAGCTATACCACTCCTGGGCATATTCCCAAAAGATACTCCAACAAGGATACATGCTCCACTATGTTCATAGCAGCCTTTTTTATAATAGTCAGAAGTTGGAAACAACCCAGATGCCCCTCAACAGAGGAATGAATACAGAAAATGTGGTACACTTATACAATGGAGTACTACTCAGCTATTAAAAACAATGACTTCATGAAAATCACAGACAAATGGATGGAACTAGAAAAATATCATCCCAAGTGAGATAACCCTGTCACAAAACAACACACATGGTACGTACTCACTGATAAGTGTATATTAGTCAAAAATAACTCAGAATATGCATGATACAACTCATAGATCACATGAAGCTCTAGAAGAAGGAAGACCAAAATGTAGATGCTTCAGTCCTACTTAGAAAGGAGAACAAAATAATCACAAGAGATAAAGGGAGGGAGGGCACATGGAGGAAGATAGAAGGGGAAGGAAAAATAATGATGCAGTATCAGGTGTGGGAAGAGACAGGAGAGAACTACAGAGGGTCAGGAAATTGAACCAGAGGTGTGTAGCAGTGGGGTATAAGGAGCTAGGAGTAGTCACTAGAAAGTCCTAGATGCCAGGAAAGCAATAGGCCCCCAGGACCCAACAGGGGTGACATTGGCTGAAATACACAAGAAAGGGGAGAGAGAAAGTGTAGAGACCACATTCAGAGGTTAGGCACAGTCACCAGTTGAGGGATGTGGCCACCCACCCATCTTAAAAATATTAACCCAGAATTGCTCCTATCTAAAGGAAATGCAGGGACAAAGAGTGGAGTAGAGACTGAAGGAAAGACCATTCATAGACTTCCCCATCTAGGCATCCATCTTATCTGTGGACACCAAACCCAGACACTATTACTGAATGCAAAGAAGTATTTGCTGACAGGATCCTGGTATAGCTTTCCCCTGACAAGCTCTGCCAGATTCTAACCAATTCAGATGTGGATGCATGCAGCCAACTATCCTGAGCAAGGGAATCACAATGGAGGAATTAGGAGAAGGATTGAAGGAACTGAGGAGTTTGCAACCCCATAAGAAGAACACCAATATCAACCAACCATAACCCCTAGAGCTCCCAGGGACTAAACCATCAACTAAAGACTACATGTGGAGGGACGATGGCTCCAGCTGTATATGTAGCAGAAGGTAGCCTTTTCTGGCATCATTGGGAGCAGATACCCTTGGTACTGTGTAGGCTCAATGCCCCAGCATGGGGTAATGCTAGAGCAGTGAGGTGGGAGTGGATGGGTGGGAGAGTGAGGAAGTACCTTCACAGAAGCAGGGAGGGGTAGGGGGAAGGGGATAGGTGAGTTCAGGAGGAGAAACCAGGAAACAAGATAACATTTGAAATGTAAATAAATAAAATAACCAATAAAAAATTTTAAAAATGAAACTCTAGATAAATTTGAACCATAAAAATCATAGGATAATGTGAATCCACTGGAATCCCTCATTCATTATACCTAAGGAGAGTTCCTGAGTGGGAAGAGGCTGCTGAGAAGTCTTTGACTCCAAAACCTCTCTAGTCACTCAGAGACAGAATTAGAGCAGGCCTTGAAGAGCTGGGCCTGTTCAATAAAGAATGAGCTCCTTCTGAGCATGGGGAGCAAGTTTGAAAATTCCAATTGTACCTCTTAGTTTGTATCATCCATGGACTTGAGCCTCCAAATTTAAAAATAAAAAATTGTATTTCACTCCTGAGTTCATATGGAAGCATATGGAGGAAGATAGTCAGCTGTCAGGATACAAGACCCATAGGCCTCCCTCCTTATTTTTGAATAGTGTTTTTAGCTACAGATAAGTAAGGCATCTACATTCACAACCTCCTTTCACAGGGCCTTGTGTGGCCACAGAAAAATGATAGATCTGTACTTATTGAGTATCTATACCCAGAGTGAAGTATACTGTGACACAGTGCACCAGAGCCATGAAGAAAGAAAGAAAGAAAGAAAGAAAGAAAGAAAGAAAGAAAGAAAGAAAGAAAGAAAGAAAGAAAGAAAGAAACCCTAGTCTAGCTATCTGTTCAACAGCCCCATGGAAGGGGAAGGGGGAATACACACACACACCAGCTCTATTAGAAGGGTAACACTCTTAGGAAAGATATGAGAAAACTCATTGAGTCACATTATTGTTTTCTCTTTATGTAGCTGTACATAACTATACCTTAATTTTATTTTGACTATCTTTTATATGACTGGTCTGGAGTTCACTACATAGATCAAGCTACCTTAAATTTGTGTCAATCTTTCTACCTCAGCTTTCTAGTCTCCTTGGTCATTTTATATATAAAAACAAAGGTTCACCTTGACAGAACCAGATTAAAAATTTTCCTAAGCCAAAAATTAATATTTTATGATGTGTGTGTACTTGTGTGTATTTGTGTGTATGGGTGTGTGTGGGGGGTGTTTAAAAAAATTGGAATACATCATGGCCCTCATCTCAAGGCAAAGAGTAAACATTATAAATTTGGTATACAGTTGAGATTTTGATATTAGAAACCATAAATGATTTCAAATAACTGACTTACTTCTTTACACAGATATTTCATAAACCCCTATGATATATCAGATAATTTTGTGGGCTCTAAGCATATACAAATTAAAATTGTACTAGATAGATTGTTCAGTAATTAAATATATCACTACTCTTGCAGAAGACCCATGTTTATTTTGCAGAAACCATGTGGTATCTCATGAGGGTGTGTGTGTGTGTGTGTGTGTGTGTGTGTGTGTGTGTGTGTTTAAAAAAATTGGAATACATCATGGCCCTAATCTCAAGGCAAAGAGTAAACATTATAAATTTGGTATACAATTGAGATTTTGATATTAGAAACCATAAATGATTTCAAATAACTGACTTACTTCTTTACATAGATATTTCATAAACCCCTATGATATATCAGATAATTTTGTGGACTCTAAGCATATACAAATTAAAATTGTACTAGATGGATTGTTCAGTAATTAAATATATCACTACTCTTGTAGAAGACCCATGTTTATTTTGCAGAAACCATGTGGTATCTCATAACCCACCTATAATACCAATTTCAGGTTTGACACCTTCTGAGCTCTATTCATACCAGGCACACACATGTTACACATCTATACATGTAGGCAAAACATTCACAGATAAATAGGTAGATAGATAGGTACATCTATAGAAATAGATAGATGATAGATAGATAGATAGATAGATAGATAGATAGATAGATAGATGATAGACACATGAGAGAGAGAGAGAGAGAGAGAGAGAGAGAGAGAGAGAGAAATGGGGAAGTTTTAAGCTTATACTTCAGTGATAGGAAGAAGAAAATAAACTAAACCAAATTAATAAAAAGTCTGAATGTGATAACTGTTTTGATGAAACATAAAATGGAATGAAGAGAGAAGCTGGTGGTAGAGAGGAAGGTATCATGCTTTATATGGTCCTATTTTATCACTATGACTTTACTCAAAAGACACCTTGTACAAGCCCAGAATCCAGCCAGGGAGTGGTCAGAGGGTGGCACATCACATAAAATAAATAGCAGGTGCAAAGGCTCAGAAACTGTAGCAGCCAGAATCTTGTTTCTCCAGTCTGTGATGCTGACTGCCTCTTTGTATTCTTTACCCAGATGATAGCATCACTAGCCACTGGTTTTCAGGGTTTTTCACAGCCTGAAGTCTTTGGGAAAAAGAAGGAAAGTAAAAGGTCATCTCTATCCTCTTTTTCCTCTAGAATGAGTAAAGCCAAAACAACTACTTAACAGATATAAAACTACCGTTCTGGTCTCCAAAGTCCTACTATCATTTTTTCCATAAACAAATTTTCTCCTTATTGTCTGTCGGCTAAGGATACATGGAGGCAGCCCTTCACTGTTATATGAAACATCCCCTGCAATTGGGGAAGACAGGGTTTTCTTTTGTACATCTAATTATGAAAATGAACCTGTACACAGCATGACTGGGGGTATCAAGCAGCTGTGAACTGTCTCTGAAGCCTTTGATTCATTAAAAGTGAATCCAACTCCTTTCAGCATGAAAACTTAAAATAACATTAGCACAATAATGTTCTGACCAGCTCAGTAATATCATGCAAGGGAAACTTCATTTTCTTAGCACTTCGAGATCAGTCTCAGAGTTACATGACTTTCTTGGAATGTTTAGAGGACACAAAACACCTCAGAGAAAATTGCCCCTTAGTTCCAGTTTCTGTAAAGCTAGCAAGGGCTCTGGGTTTATTGGTGCCTTCTCAATTTGAGGAATATTAGAAGCTCGATTCACTTCTCGTGTCATTCTGGGTCTTTTAGTCTTTGATAGTTACTCCTTTCTAAGTTTGTCCAACAGTAACACTTTAGAATGTATAACTCCTACATTAGTTAGGACCTACCCAGTACATAGGTCATGGTGGAACACTTCTTATTGCCTTAATGTGCTCAGTTTCTAGAAGGTTCAGCATTTTCAGAAAGAGAAAAATAGAAAGCTTGAATTCAAATTTGATCTAATCATGGACCTTAAAGCAGGACTATACTCTAGCCAAAACAATTTAGAAAGATAAGGCAAAATGCTAAAATATAATATACAAAATTCAAGAGAGAGCCCTGCTTGAAATCCCAACCTTTTCACAGACTCTGAGTAGTGCTTCATTTTATTATTTTAGATGAAAAGTTTTCTCTGCCCCCCAAATTTTCTTTGAGTACCATTTATAGAAAATTTCAGGTTTGACTTAGACAATGGCTTCATTTGTCTTACATTAGAGTAGTATGGACATAGTAACATAAAATAACAAAAGATAAAGTTTCCTAAAGTGCAGGGAAATTATGGTAAACAAAATTTCAGCCATTTCACTACTGCTTATTCTTGTACAAGGCCTACAATGGGCAGTCATGGTTAGTATTGTATTAACTGATCAATAACCATAGGATTAAAAAGGTGAGGATGGGATCTTCTGCACAAACACAAGGGCGGATCCCAAGGTCCTCAGAGGACTCTCAACTCTTCAGGGCCCCTAGCACACCCAGGGTCTCGGGATCACTGGTGAGTGGAAAGCATCATCACTTCCAAAGAATCCCAGAGGGTCTTGTGCCAGCAGGAACGGGGACAAAGGAATCCCACCCAACAAGAGGATGGGATTCTTTCAGGTCTGGGCCAGCTGAACACCATCTTCCTCTCAACCATGGCACAGGGTCCCAAGGTCCACAGAGGACTCTCTACACAACAGGTCCCTAGCACACCTGGGCCTCAGGATCACTGGACTCAGGAAGTGGATCAGAGCTTCAGACTTCTGAACAACTTCCCTGCAAGAGGAGAGCTTGCCTGCAGAGAGTGCTCTAACCACTAGGACTCAGGTGAGAGTTGGACTCCCAGGAGTGCTGACAGAGGCTAACAGAATCACAGGAGGAACAAGCTCCAGCCAGAGACAGCTTGCTCATCTAACACCAGAGATTACCAGATGGTGAGAGGCAAGCCTAAGAATATTACTAACAGAAACCAAGACCAATGAGCATCATCAGAACCCAGTTTGCCTATCACAGCTAGTCCAGGATACCCCAACACACCCGAAAAGAAAGACTCAGATTTAAAATCATATCTCATGATGGTAGTAGAGGACTTTAAGAAGGGCATTAATAACTCACTTAAAAAAATACAGGAGAACACTGTGAAAGAGGTGGAGCCCTTAAAAAATTACAGGAAAACACTGCTAAACAAGTAGAAGTCCTTAAAGAGGAAACACAAAATCCCTTAAAAATTATAGGAAAACACAACCAAACAGGTAATGGAATTGAACAAAACCATCAAGATCTAAAAATGGAAGTAGAATCAATAAAGAAAACCCAAAGGGAGACAACTCTGGAGATAGAAATCCTAGGAAAGAAATCAGGAACCATAGATGCAAGCATCAGAAACAGAATATAAGAGATGGAAGAGAGAGAATCAGGTGCAGAAGATTCCATAAAAAACATAGACACAACAATCAAAGAAAATGCAAAATCCAAAAAGACCCTAACTCAAAACATTCAGAAAATCCAGGACACACTGAAGAAACCAAAACTATAGATAATAGGAATAGATGAGAATGTAGATTTTCAACTTAAAGGGCCAGCAAATATCTTCAATGAATCTAAAAAAAGTCAAGTACAGAATCCCAACTCTAACAACAACAACAAAAAAGGAAGCGATAATCACTTTTCCTTAATATCTCTTCATATCAATGGACTCAATTCCCCAATAAAAAGACATAGACTAACAGACTGGCAACACAAACAGGACCCAACATTTTGCTGCTTACAGGAAACCCACCTCAGAGACAAAGACAGACACAACCTCAGAGTAAAAGGCTGGAAAACAATTTTCCAAGCAAATGGCCCAAAGAAACAAGCTGGAGTAGTCATTCTAATATTGAATAAAATTGACTTCCAACCAAAAGTTATAAAAAAGACAAGGAGGGGCACTTCATACTCATCAAAGGTAAAATCTACCAAGATGAACTCTCAATTCTAAAAATCTGTGTTCCAAATGCAAGGGCAGCCACATTCATTAAAGAAACTATAGTAAAGCTCAAAACACACATTGTACCTCACACAATAATAGTGGGAGACTTCAACACCCCACTCTCACCAGTGGACAGATCCTCTAAACAGAAACTAAACAGAAACACATGGAAAGTAACAGAAGTTATGAAAGAAATGGATTTAACAGGTATCTACAGAACATTTTATCCTAAAACAAAAGGATATACCTTCTCAACACTGCATGGAAGAGAGGCCCCTTGGTCTTGCAAATTTGTTATGCCCCAGTACAGGGGACGCCAGGGCCAAGAAGTGGAAGTGGGTGAGCTGGGAAGTAGTGTGGGGGGGCAGGGGGAAGGGAATAGGGGACTTTGGGATAACATTTGAAATGTAAATAAAGAAAATATCTAATAAAAAATTGGGGAAAAAAAAAAGGTGAGGATCTATGACAGCTTGGAACCTGGCAAAATGTCACTCCTCTAGAAACACAAACACAAAACAAGCATGCCTATCTATTTACATCAAATATCTGTTCAGAACATCCACATGGTTGGGGAGGGGCTTGGTCTGCAGCACTTAATATGTCATATACATTCTTTGACAAAGAAGAACCATATAATAAAACAGTGGGAATTTGTCACTTACATGAAAGTGAAATGTAGAAAATACTCCAATGTGAAAAGTAGATTTATTTTTAAAAAGTATTGTGGATGATTGCCCCAAAGGAAACAATAATTTGTGAGTTTAAGTCCCAAAACTGGAGGCTGTATGATGTAAACTATAAAATAACTGTACATCAGTGTGAAAGTGTCTCTTGCATAACAAAATGTTTTGGTTCTGTGCTGGTTGATATTGTCAACTTGGCAGGATCTGTACTTACCACAGGGTCAAGCTTCTAAATAATCTGTGAGGACTATTTTAGATGAAGCTCACTGAGATGCAAAGACCCATCCTAAATGTAAGCAGCACCATTCTACTGTCAGGCTGTAAAAAAGGAAAAATCTATCTTAGTGTAAGCATCTACAGCTCTCTGCTTCTTGCTTGCAGATTCAAGATGAACAAGTCTCAAGCCCCTCCTGCCATGACTCCTCCACCACAAGGGACTGGACTCCTGAACTGTTAGCCAAAATTAACCCTTTCTTCCTTGTTGTGTTTGCCAGGTGCTTCATCATAGCTTTAAGGAATGAAACAAACAAACCATCTTTTATCTTGTTGACACTATATGTCAGCAAAAGACAGATGGTCATCACCACATCTTTATTTTGCTTCATTATCCAGGTACTTTATAGACATTGATTAGTTAACTCTGCTACAGTCCCTGCCAAGAAGGTCAGCATGATTAACCTGAAGGCAAGAGCCTGAAAACCTAGAAATGTGTGATGTATACTCTCTTCCAAGGACAAAATATAAATGTTAGAATTTTTTGTCAGATAGTATTTCTTCCTTTGCTGACAAATACAATACTGAAAATGCCATTTCTTCTCTAATACAAAGCATGCAAAGTAGAGCCCCACTTCCCAGTAAAGATCACCATGTTATTCTTGGCAAAAGTCTCTATTCAATTAGAGCCAGCACACTTGGGTAAACTTTTCAATCTGTGACCAGTAGCGGCATTTAAGGTTAGAGCTCTGATGTCTTCCTGAAACAGTCTGCCCTTGCTATAAATACCCATGAAATCCCAGGCATACCCCCCAAGGGGCTAGTTCTAGACTTCAGGGATACTGAAGTGAATTTGGGGCCAATATCCTTTTTAATGAAACATTTGAGTGAAGTAAAATTCACATTAAAATGTTAGAGCAATGGGAATAGTAAATAGTCAAAAGCAGAGAGAAAGAATTACTCAGAATAGTGTGGAAGCTAGTGAGTAGTGATTCTTTACAATGAATGATCAGGGGAAATGAAGGTGAGATGGCAAAAATGAAGATGAATGAAAAGCTGTATCTTGCCAGGTGATAAGAAAGGCAACATATGCTTCATATAGAAATAGAAGGTAGCCAGGCAGTGGTCACACATGCCTTTAATCCTAGCATTTGGGAGGCAGAGGCAGGCAGATCTCTGAGTTCGAGGCCAGCCTGGACTACAGAGTGAGTTCCAAGACAGACAGGGCTACACAGAGAAACCCTGTCTCAAAAAAACAAAAGAAAAAAGCAAGCAAGCAAGCAAACAAGCAAGAAAGAGAAGGTAAACTATTAGTAAGCTAGCACAATTCCTAAAGTAGAAAGGACTCCATACAACTAACACTACAAGAACAATTAATACACTCTGGCCGAAGAATAGGGAGCTTGGAAGGTATATTAACACAGGGCCAGATTATGTAATCAAAGAAGGAAGTCATGATTATTGTAAAGAAACTTCAGAAACCTCTGAGAAGTTTCAAGTAGAAACATAATGAACTCCTATTCCTATTTCCTAATCAGTATTAATGCACTGGGTGTAGTGCCAAATATTTGTACTCTTAACATTTGAATGATTGATGCAGGGAAATCTCCACAAATCCGAGACCATGTTGTGATGCATAGTGTGTTTAAGGCCAGCTTGGGCATTGCCCAGGAAAGTGCTTCAGAACACTTCATTTCTTCCAGAGGGTCCAAGCTTGGTTCCTGACATCCACATAGTAGCTCCCAACTGCTCCACTTTCTACAACCTCTTCTGGCTTCTGTGGGCAACTGCATCCATGTGGTTCACATACAGACAAGCAGAAACTCAGAAAATACACATAAAAATACTATTTAAATATTTTAACAGAGGAGGTGAAGGTAACTATATGAACTCTTAGGTTTTAAGGGTAGGGTAGACAGAACTTGATAATAAGATGTGAGAAGTAAGAGTAGTGAAGATAAAAGACAGCTCCCCTTTTCTTATGTGGAAAAGTGGAAGAGAATTATTAGCTAAGACTTGAAATTAAGGCTTCTCATGTTTCTGAACTTGTGTCTAATAGACCCGTGACTTAATTTTTAGATCAAATAAAGCAGATTAACCACATTTCCAGTAAATAATAATGGTAAGCTGGTTTCTACTCTTTGCTATATTAAGAGTTGAAATAAAACAAACTGTAAAACTAAATTAATTCCACCATTTTTAAAGGAAACCACAAGTTAAAACTTACTTCAACATAAATTTACAACATAAACTTACTTCAAATTATTAAAATGTGGAATGAATTCAAGTTTTGGATTTTGAGATCAAGTATGAATTAAGTTGCATTTCTGTTGCAAAGCATTGAAATATTTCAATGTAAGCCCTAAAGACACTCAGAAAATTGTGTTCAGAGTGACATAAATATACAATAAGCCATGATGGCAGTTATTTATTTATTTAACTGTAATTGTTATGAAAGAAACAAGAGAAAATTTGTGGCAATGAAAACAGTAAATAGGAAGGTCTGACCTAGCAGGCTTCACGAATTGCTCTAGGAAACAGCATGAGCTAAATTTCAAGACAAGGTACAGCCACCACTAGGACACAGCACATAACTATTGTACTCACAGTCTACTGAATATGCACAACCTTGAGGAGAGAATTTAATCAATGAATTCCTTGGCTTCCAAACCAGCATCATTCACCAGCCCTTGGGAATGGGAGTGTGTCATAAGAAACAAGGATCTGTCATTTGCAAGGACTAGAGAAGTTGTTAAGCCTAGAAAGAAGTTAGGTATAGCAGCTCATTGACTTGCACTTCTAATATAATCCTCTGTTCACCTTTGCATTCCCAGAGCTCAGCAGAGGACAAGTGCATACCAAGCATTCATGGTTGAGTGAGGGATGAATTAATGAATAATGGCAATTAAATACACAGTGGAAGGCAATTTTTGGCTCCTGCTAAATAGTAAAGAAGTCAATACATCAGATCAATCATGGCCTTCTCCCAATATAGTAACCCTACTGCTGTAGCATCTGTGGAGCTGGGCATTAACAATAGACATGCTAACCAATTAGGTTAGAATTACTTGAGTTACTATTGATGCCTGATTTCTATCACACCTGATTCCAGTGCTTCTCCGATGCTGTAGTGCCTAAGAGGCCTCCACAGCATGCATCAAAGTGCAGTCTCCTCCGTCTCAGCATAGGCCAAGATAGACTCGGATTATGAGGGAATCTTTGAGGGGCTGGAGTGAATAAAAAGGAAGGAGGAAGTGGTGTAATTCTATTGTAGTTAGAATATAGTAAAAGATAAAATAAAATAAACTTTATAATGCTGCTGAAACTCACTAAAATCTATAAATCAGGATTGAATAAATGCCTTGATTTAGGCATTCAAAAAGTGTGTATGAATTTTAAACAAAGATTCCAAATAATATGTGAATGACCAAATTTACTATAAGAAGGACCATTTCTTCCAGACGATTTCTTCTCACACTGGTATGTCTACTTCATAGTCCCCTATATACGCTCAATTACTATTGTCACTAATCTACTTAATCTCAGTGCCACATACGCATTCACTCCTACCCTGGTATCTCTCTAGCTGAGTCCGTATTCACATAGTCATCATCTTCTTCCTAAAATATTAAATTATGGGTGGTGCTTATCTTTTAAAAGTAGCAAAATCTAGTGTAGTTATGTTAAAACTACAGGTCCAAATTACATCACTTCAATATTTTGACTGTTTAAAACTTGAAGTCTTCTACTTGATGTAATTACAAACAATGGTTGTACTCAAAAGTCTATAAAGTTCTGTTACACAACACACCATATTACTGCCCTCAAATGAGAATAATCAGGAAACAGGATTTTTATCCAATCTATTCTACAAGCTAGTACTATATGAATGTGAAACTTCCCCTTAGCTATGCTAAGTCTCTTTTCTTTCATCTGTAATGGGACAAACTCTAATGGCTTTCAGACATCTTGATGATAAGCCACTAAAAGAAATGAGTTCCCCACTGGCAGTCTGAGACAATGCAGTTTGCCAATTATGAGTTCTAATATTTTATCTTCTTAGCTATTTTATTACATCAGGTATTATTTCCTACATTTAGAACATGGGCTGGATGGAAGTTCAGTCAGCAAGTGCATATTTTGTGTGCAGAAGGACTTAAGTTGACTCCCAGAATCCACATTAAAAGGATAGCAGTGGCCAGATCCCTTGTAATCTCAGGCCTAGTGAAGGAAAGAAAGGTAAATCCTAGGGCTTGCTAAGTAACTAACATTGGCTACCTACCAAATACTAGACTAATGAGACACTCTGCATCAAAACAAAAACAAAATCAACCAAGATAGACAGCACCAGAGGAAGGACATTCAAAGTTGACCTCTGACTTCCACAGGCATGAACACAATGACACCCCCTCCCCAACACACACACACACACACACACACACACACACACACACACACACACACACTTACCTACAATACAAGCTGTTCTTTGCAAATATTTTCACAGCACTTGACTAGGTCACAGCTGCAGTGTGGAAAAACACTGACAGTTGTGATCTTTATGTTTTCTCCAGTTCTAACAGTCTGTGATAATGAATGAACAAGGAACTTGCTTTTGCATATTTACATATTTCCTCTACTTATATATTGCCATCTTTACAGATAAATTCTTGGGAAAGAAGTAAGTTTCATAAACTTTTTCTGACAACTGTAATAGACTAGCAAAGAGTCCTATTATGAATTTATGAATTCATAATTCATAAGACAAAATGTTTATTTAATAATGGTACATTCACAGGAAAAGGTTTGGATCCCTTTCCTTAGTTTCTCATTAAGCCAAACTCGGATTGCAATCCAGATCTTCCCACCACTGAAAAACTTGTGTCTTTAAATATACCTGGAAGAATAAGAACAAATCTATTTCAGGTCTGGTTTAGTTTGATGACAGAAAGTAAGAGTTAGATGACCAATGCTCAGAGGGTTCCTCTCTTACCCTTCCATCTATCCACTCCTCCCCTAACTACACTGACACTATTTGTTATCATCCTCTATATCTAACATGGAGACCTGGTACCACCACAGTGTGAGCAAGAATGCCCTTAAATTCCAGCTTCCTTCATTGGTCCTGTCAACCTGACTATTGTCTCCAGTCCATACTCTACTTGAGAGGGTGACCTTTTAAGAGCTGATCTGTTTCATTCAGTTCTTTTTCCTTTGAGTAGAAGAATTGGAATAGCCTAAAGATGTGGCATTTTAAAAAACTTAAAGTCATTGGTGAGTGTGATAAAAGTGCTTATAACAAACACATCTCATTACTCCTGTGAGCCTTGGGAAAGACAGAAGAAATAGTGCCAGAGCTTTTTGGAACACAAACAAGAAAATATCTGAAAGACATATTTTTAGACACTTTACGTTGTCATATATTGCACTAACTTTGGAGGGAATCACACATTTAAAAGTTCCATTGGACAGAAAGTGTGGGGCTGGATATTCTGGTGCTCACCTATAATGCCAACACTCAGTAGGCTGAGGCAGAAGGAAATGAAGGTCAAGGCTACCCTAAACTGCATGCTATACCATCCCAAAAATAAAAATAAATAAACAGAACATCTAGAGATCAATGGATATGTACCAAAAAGTTAGTCAAAAACAGCAGCATATACTTTAAATACTAGGCTGCTCTCTGTATTGACTCTTATAAAATGATCAGTTTTGATTAATTATAAATTTATCAAATTTTCAAAGACGGGTCCTTTTTAAAGAAAATCATGAATTCTTACCTCAGCTGAAAGCCACTTGCTTTTATGTTTCCTTATCGCCACCTGGTGCATGTTAAAGAAATGCAAGATAAAAATGGCTTAGCACAACTCAATGATCAATGGAAAAAATCAAAGTGGCTAAGCAAAGCATTAACAGACAGATAACCTGGATGTGGCTCAGTGAGCTGCAGATGTAATGTTTAAAGTGCTTCAATATACTAAGGTAGTTTTCCCTGTCCTGCTAAGATTCATACCATGGCCTCTTTTATCTTAAGAATATGACATTGTCCGAAATAACTTCTTGTTGCTGTAGTAAACACCCTGATCTAAAATAACTTAGAGGCAGGAAGAATTTATTTTGCTTACAGGTACAGGTTTTAGTCTATCGTTAAGTAAAGTCATGATCAGAACTCAAGGCAAGAATTTGAGGGCAAGCCTGCTTGCTATGCCGCACAGTACTACCTCCATCCAAGGAACTAATTTCATAGCCAAGTGTGAACAGAGGTGCCAAAGCAAGTGTTGATTGCTAACTAGTTGCAGACTGGTTTCTTTATACAGTCCAATGTCTTGTACTTGCCTATGTCTGGTACTGCCCACAGTGGACTGAGCCTCCATCAATTAGCAGTCATGATAATCCTTCAGAGGCACGTCCACAGGCCATTTTGATCTAGAGAATTTCTCAATAGAGATATTCATTTCAGATGACTCTAGGCTGTATCAAGTTGAAGTTAAAGTTAAACATAGCAGACATGTTCATGATAATGTTAAAACATAGTGCAATATACAAAATTATATTGCAAGTAATATACTTATAAATTAAATTACAATAAATGTATGTAAATTAGTTCATTTTAATAGTATTGGGAAAATGGTTTATTTTTTTATTACATTTGTTTCATTTATTTGGCCAAAAAATAAATAAATAAATTGGCATATTTGGTAAGTGTAACTGGAAAAGGCTGAGAGAGGACTGAAGAAGCATTCAGGCACTACCTGCTTTTTCTCCATTCTCCTAACCACAGAAATAGAATGTGGCTCATGCTGAGTTGGTTTAAAGAAAATTTTTGTCACAAGTATATCTGATATTTACTTCCAAGTGAAAAAGCATTAAGTCTGATCCACTTCTACAATGGTGATAGAAATGCCACAGCTTATTAGGGAGACCGGTAGATCCTCCCTTTCAATTCCAGCAGCTTCTGACTATCTGAAAAGCATTACTAGAAGCTACACAGCTCATAAGGAGGTGAGAGAATAACAAAGCTTCCTTGAACAGAGCACATCTGCTCACTCTCAGTGGAGCTGCCTCCTCCTGTACATGCCTCTGTAAATGGTTGGATTTAATAAGATCAATGTGTGTGTGTGTGTGTGTGTGTGTGTGTGTGTGTGTGTGTGTTTCTCTTTCTACTAAGATCTTTCAGTTCTGTTTTACTTAACTCCTCTCCCCACCACATGCCCATCTTGTTGTCACAGTTTTACTAGACTCTGAAAGCTGTGAGTCTGAGAACCACCAATATAATTAAAAGACAACAGAATGCAAAAGGAATGAGTTATTTCAGAACCTCATTCCCTTTGAGATCCTATCAGTGTGATAACACACACTGTTTGTTATAAGACACAGAAGACAGTAGTACATCAGATTCTTGTGAGATGTTACTTAGGAAAATAGGTGAAATGTGGAAAATAAGGTCACATGAGATACATGGGTGTCCATCACTAGAACTGGAAAGAAGCTGAAGTTGCTGCACATCAATAGTCACAATTGTGCTTAAAATCAGGATGCTAGCCTGATGTTATACAACAATGGAGCACAGACTTGTGTACATACAACTCAGCAATAAATCCTGTCTTACAGAGAAACCTTAGACAAGAGACACAGGCTATTGAAATCAGCAGGTTCTCCTTGACTTCTGTGTCATTATGGTTATTCTTACTTTTTCATCTTTCATATAGTCACCTGCTAAGTTTCTGTTGTACTCTCTTCTTCCCTGTTACCTTTCTCCTTTCCCTTCTCCTCTTTCTCATCTTCTTTTCTCTCCTTGCCCTTCTTTCCTTCTCTTCTTCCTCCTCCTCCCTTCCTGCACCTTCTTAATATTTTCCCCTAATTAATATTACAATAAAGCCTGTTTTTTTTTTCTTAAGTAGGAAGATCAGTTAAGGAATCTCATGAGAAACTTGTCTGGATGTAGAAATGCATGCTCACTTCCCCTTGTTCATTTAGAGGTTTCTCACACCCAGAGCCACCCCTGATTATTCAAGAGTTTTCTCTCGTCCCCTCAAGTATATCAAGTGGCTGTTGCTGACAGCCCCAAAGCCTAAACAACACTCAACTAATGCAGTGAAAACTTCATTAAATTAACTAAATAACCGTGTGTTGTTGACAAAATTTCATCTATTTCACACAGAATTAGTCCCTCTCTACCTGTAATTCCCCTCCCCTCAAGATCAATGCAGTCAGCTTTGCTAGTTTTTTTTCTTTTTCTTTCTTTTTTGTTTTTTTTTTTAAGATTTATTTATTCTATGTGAGTACACTGTTGCTGTGAGTATACATTACAGATGATTGTGAGCCACCATATCGTTGCTGGGAATTGTACTCAAGACCTCTGGAAGAATAGTCAGTGCTCTTAATCACTGAGCCATCTCTACAGTCCCTAATATCACCTGACACTTTACAATACTGTGACCATTTAAGAGGTCATTTACATAATTTTCTGAAATCTGGCTATGTTGATTAAAAGAGAAGTTTTTACTTTAGTAAAAGCTGTATGAATATTTGGTCTCCTAAGAACCCCTTCTTAAGAGGTAATTCAAAAAGTGAGATCCTGTTATTTACTAGATGCTTACTGTGGGAAATGAATAGAACAGTTCTTCATCTAAAACACTGAGGAACCTTGTTAACTTATTCTTGCAAAGGAATATTTTTTTTTATTCTTGCCACCAATATAAGCAGAAATTTTTAGAAAGAAAAGTAAGAAGCATGAAAAGCAATAATGGTAGCTACTTATGCTGAGGTCATTGAAGAACAGAAATTGTACATTTCTTGATTCTTTACTAATATGTGTAAAAGCAATATGTCAAATTGAAGTACTTTTGTACGCTTTAACCAAATTCATTTCACATTGCTCTCTTAACAGAACTAGCTTACAGTGTTTAAGTTATATTTGTAAAATGAGCAGTAAGTGTTTTATTGGTGATAAAAATTTAAGTTAGAATAAAGTCATATTACTTGGAATCATAAAATGAGCTGGACAGCAGTTTAAGAATAACATATTTCAACACTCATTCTGAATGCTTATGTTATGACTTCACAGATGAGGAAACTGAGTGTCCACGAACATCTTATTTTTATAGGACCCAATAAGCAAGCAGGAAGCTTTTATTTCATTTTTCAAAGACAGCAATATGTAATGCCTCAAATTAGGGGCTTTGTAAGAACAGCATATTTTCAAATTCATTCAGCAATGGAACCATGTGGTATATATGTAGGGTTTAATACATTTTATCTTATATGATTTCATAATTAGAACTTTACTTTTACACTAAGTAGATAATTAATTATTGAGTTCCTAAGAGATGATAATAATAAAAATGAGCATAATATTTTAAAGTTGTTATTGAATGGCTTGTTTTTTTATCCAGTTAATAAATTTTCAAGAGATTCACTTTGGAGATGGAACAATATTCTGATATAAACTTTACCTAAGTATGGACCAACATGTACAAGAGAAAAACACTTCAACCTCAAATCCTAAGTGGAATCATAGTACTTCATCAATGTGTATCCTTTTGAAGAGGAGTTCTGGGCTGCACAGCTTGCTCTTCACAAAGGAAATGTGAGGGTGTGGTACATTTCTAGCAGGTTGCTCCTTTCTGTGTTTAAGGCACCATTCCCTCTTCAATGGCCACAGCTATCAGATTTTGTTTTCAATGAAATTGGTAGATCCTAATTTTTTACCAAAGAGGTTATTTCTATTAAACATGTGTTTTCCTGTAGATAAAACATACTTCTCCAGCTTCTGTTATAAAACAGGGGGGAGAGAATTCCTTTACTTCTGTTTTAGAGAAAAAACTTTCTTTAAAGGACAGGGAAGTTTTTCAGAAGGCATAGTCATATTCAACAGCATCCTTTGAAATCTCTCAAAGTTTGCTTAACTGAACCAACACAAAGCAAAACCTATAGGAGAGAATGTTTATCTGGCGTCATCTCAGGGTTCTTTCTTGACAATGATTGGCTGGCAAGTCTACTCTTACTACTATATTCAGCAAAAGATGGTTTTCCAGAAACCTCATATGGATAGGAATTTATCTAGAAAATACTTAACTGAACTGAGACTGCTTTAGGAGAAAATAGTGCTTCACATCACTCTCCCAATCCCAGTGATTCTTCTCTGAAATAAAATTGCTCATCAATCACATTAGAGATTCTATTACAATTATTAAGATGTTAAGACCAACATTTATGTATTTAAATTTAGAGTATGAGTTCTCAAGTCTGCTGTCCAACTTTTATCTCAGAGTTGCAGACATTAACTCTCTACTACTAGCAGATAGACTAAGAAAAAAATCAAAAGGCATTCTTAAGAAGTAGATCAAATGAAGACCTTAGGGTTTGCTTGTCCTTTAAATTTCTTAAATACATGCATATATTTAAACATTTCTGGGCTATTATTAGTTGCTCATTTATTTTTTATTAATTCATGCTAGACAGCAGGCTAGATTTTCAGTGTATATGTCAGACTGGGCATAGAGACTACATTAACATATATGAGGATGTACTTATATTTATAAATCAATAAATAAATGAATGATTAAACTATGTAAAATTTATCATATATTAAAATAAAGTCACAAGCCTTTGTAGGTTCTTTATAATATTTGTGGGTTTGTAGCCCTTGCATACTAATCTTGATCAAAAATTATCCACAGTTTTCTCAGAAGTGAATGCATTTATGTCAAGGCAAAATAGAAAGCTTTAACAACTGGCTAATGGAAATGACAGAAAATATGGATGTAGTTGTTCATATATGCAATCCAAGTATTAGACAAATAAAGGCAGAAAGATGGTCAAAGTCCAAGAGTTACCTAGTCTACATAGTAAATTCCAGTAGTGTAAGCTCCATAGACAGATTCAGTCACACAAAAGATTACAGATACAAGGAAAAATCAATCCAATCTTCTTAACTTGGTTTTTATATTAAAAACACTCTTTGTCTACTCAGAAAATACAAAAAGATTGAATAGATGATAGATTGATAGATAGATGATAGGACAGATAGATAGTATAGATAGATAAATAGATTGATATAGTAGATAGATAGGATGGAT
The DNA here is from genome assembly GCA_902729485.2 of Mus minutoides. Classification (NCBI taxonomy): domain Eukaryota; kingdom Metazoa; phylum Chordata; class Mammalia; order Rodentia; family Muridae; genus Mus; species Mus minutoides. Next base: position 160,236 of record LR749781.1, read on the forward strand.
AGGTAGGGTAGATAGGATAGAAAGATTGGATGGAAAGATGGGATAGAAAGATAGGATAGATAGATTGATAGATAGATGATGAAATTAATATTTTCCACATAAAAAAGAAATTACACTGTAGTAAGTATAAAAATGGCAGCAGGGAGTAGGACAAAAATAAAAGAAGTAGGAAAAAAAGCTGAAAAGCTAAAAGAAGCTAGAAACCAAGAGGAAAACCAATGAAACAAAAGTCATAAACAAGAAGGGGCAAAAAGAAATCAAGGGAAAATGCTTATGAAGATATTCAAAGGTAAATGTCCTAGACCAATATAGAGGATGCCTTAGTCAGGGTTTCTATTCCTGCACAAATATTATGACCAAGAAGCAGTTGGGGAGGAAAAGGTTTATTCAGCTTACATTTTCACATTGCTGTTCATCACTGAAAGAAGTCAGGACAGGAACTCAAGCAGATCAGAAAGCAGGAGATGATGCAGAAGCCATGGAGGGATGTTCTTTACTGGCTTGTTCCCCTGGCTTGCTCAGCCTGCTCTCTTATAGAACCCAAGACTACCAGCCCAGAGATGACACCACCCACAAGGGGAGCTCCCCACTTGATCACTAATTGAGAAAATGCCTTACAGCTGGATCTCATAAAGGCATTTCCCCAACTGAAGCTCTTTTCTCTGTGATAACCCCAGCTGTGTCAAGTTGACACAAAACTAGCCAGTACAGAGGAATATATAAAAAGCCTAGAAAAATTCTTGGAATTCTAAATATAATACATTCAAAATCATGTAATGATCGTGTACAATCTTTCAGAAGAAATTAATAGAAATGTGTGGTTGTAGAAACCCTCCTGTTAGCCGGACAGAGCTTTAGAAAGGAACTTCTAAAAAGGGCTAGTAAATCCAACTGTTCCTATAGAGGGCAGTACTAGCAGGAAACAAACAGAAATCTTAAAGCAGAATTCTAACACTAGCTAGAGAAACCACTAGTGAGGATTTTTGCTATTTATCTTGTTCTTTTGGTAATTTTTTCCATCAACATTTTTAGGCAGTATGTACTTACAGTCATTTCCCCATCCCCTCTCTGGAGACTTTGATAATTACTGAGCTCAGTTGTAAGAGTACTTCTTCATGCTACATGGAATAAGAGAGGTGCTACCTACACAGGGAGAGGCATGGCTGGTTGGGTAAGGAACTTCCATCTTCACACTGCTCTATTATATGCACTAAATAAGCATTTATCTACCATAAGACATTTAGACCTACTGTTCTCAATAGCAGCATGATACAGCCTCTTCAAATAAATCTTTTTATGTCTATCTCTTCGATTGGTTCTTATTGGACAGCTCTGACTGAGGCAGACTGGTTATAGGAGTGTCTTCCAGTACTTGAAACTTCTGTAGCTGCCTTAAATGAAGCTCTTACTACTCATAAGAGATATGAGGCTAGGACTCTTGAAAATGAAGCTTAGTCTAAGGCTCTAGTGAATCACTGCATCAAGCATTCAATTTGTTAATAGATAACATTTTTTGGAAAGACTGTGCCTGCCTGACTGCAAATGATGAATAAAACTAACCCACTTAGTTAGAATAGAACAGGGATAACAAAGAAAAGATTTCTGGGAGGGCCCTCCTGGCTTCTGACTTAGCTCTCTAGAAATTCTATAGGCAAGCTGTGGGGTTTCTGATAGTTTTTAACATTAAGAAATCTCAAGTCTGAATTGAAAGTGCCCAACACAAGAAAGCACATAAGAAAGCAATAAGACAAAAATGCCATAGACTGAGAAGTGCACCTACAAGGCCAAGAATACCCAGAAATTCTGGGAGTCATGGGCATGGAAGAAAACAGGAGAAAGTCTGCTTTAAAAGACTATGGAGAAAGCATACCTCTACTGACACCGTGATACTGAATTCTGAACTTCAGAAGCATGAGTGAATAGGTCTATTGTTTGCATCTTCGCAGTTGCTGGTAATTTGCTTGTCATTGAAGGAAAATAATAATAGGAACCACAGCCAAGAGACATTCATTCACACTGTTCTCCCTAACCAGGGTAAAAATATTGACACTCAGAGAAGTTATTTGTCTTTGGCTTATTTACAGAATATTTGGAATCCTAAAGAAATGGGGATTTTTCAAATTTATTTATTTATTATTAATTAATTTATTTTTAACACTACATATTTTATCCTCCCCATCCACTCTCCAACTCCTCCATACCTCACACCTCCTCCCCACCCTATCCCATCTCCACATGGATGATCCACCCCACCCCCACCCCACCTGACCTCTAAACTGACTAGGGCCTCCAGCCTCTTGAGGTTTAGGTGCATCATCTCTGAATGAACCCAGACCCAGCAGTCCTCTACTGTGTGTGTGTTGGGGGCCTCATATCAGCTGGTTTATACTGTCTGTTTGATGAACTTTTTAAATTTTAAGCTTTCTTATTTTGCCAACGCCCATGAGAAGCCCACCTTTATACAATGAAAAACTTTATAAAGATCATAAAAGAATGAAGCTTAGATTTTCCTCACTTTGACTAGACAGCAGTGTGGGTATTACTACAACATACTAGGGCTTTGAGAATAGATAGAAAAACTGGAAGATCAGTACAGGAATGACCAGAAGGGAAGTTGAAGAGGAAAGCATATAGTAAACTCTCAGGATCTTAAATTATACCAGCAGACATTTAAATAGTCTAAGGTCCTCACGGAAGCACTGGAACTATTAATTAATGATGTTAACTGTTGTTGAAAGATGCTCTAGGTGTAATCATAACTGATTACATAGTATTTACCCTGTAGGACAATGTAGAAAATCTCATCTCTAGGATGAGAGCATATTCAGACTCTGAATATTCACATTCCAAGCAGTAGAAACTAGAGAGAGTAGCATAATCAAAATGTTTGTGCCAATTACATAAGGATAGCTCAGTAGAAGATAGAGCATGGCTTCCAATTAGCATGCTATAATCCACGTATATGGTCCTATTTGGGGCAGATCACCACATTTGCTTTACTGAGTTTACTTATGGTTATAATCATGTTGTTTTAGAGATGTCTCTCCATTGAGAGAATGAGCTACCTGGATTCCGTATGATGAATGTGGTAATTTGAATGATATATCTTCCCGATGGAATCAGGTTTAGAAGCAGTTGGTTCCCATTTGTTGGTGTTTAGGGTATTATCAAACTTTCAGCAGGGGAAACTTTCTCCCATCCCTCTTGGAGAAAGTACATCTTTGAGACATGATTTAAGAGTTTATGGCTGACTGTGAGCATCCACTTCTGTATTTTCCAGGCACTGCTCACAGTTATCCATTGGACTGAGCACAAGGTCCCCAATGAAGGAGCCAGAGAAAGTACCCAGGGAGCTGAAGCCCCATAGGAGGAACACCAATATGAACTAACCAGTACCCCCAGAGCTCCTTGGAACTATACCACCAATCAAAGAAAACACATGGTGGAACTTGTGGCTCTAGCTATATATGTAGCAGAGGATGGCCTAGTTGGTCATCAATGGGAGGAAAGGCCATTGGTCCTGTGAAGGCTCTATGCCCCATTATAGTGGAACGCCAGGACCAGAAATGGAAGTGGGTAGGTTGAGGAGCAGGGGGAGGAAGAAGGGGATAGGGGATTTTTCGGAGCAGAAATTATAAAAGGGGATAACATTTGAAATGTAAATAAGAAAAATTATCTTTTTTCCAATTTTTATTAGATATTTTCTTAATTTACATTTTAAATGCTATCCTGAAAGTTCCATCCCCGCTCCCTCTGCCCTGTTCCCCTGCCCACCCACTCCCACTTCTTGGCCCTGGCGTTCCCTGTATTGGTGCATATAAAGATTGCAGTACCAAGGGGCCTCTCCTCCCAATGATGGCCGACTAGGCCATCTTCTGCTACATATGGAGCTAGAGACATGAGTTCTGGGGGTTCTGGTTAGTTCATATTGTTGTTCCTCTTCTAGGGTTGCAGACCCCTTCAGCTCCTGGGGTTCTATCTCTAGCTTCTCCAATGTGGGCCCCGTGCTCCC
>LR749781.1:164747-217247 GCA_902729485.2 Mus minutoides
CAGAACTTGATAATAAGATGTGAGAAGTAAGAGTAGTGAAGATAAAAGACAGCTCCCCTTTTCTTATGTGGAAAAGTGGAAGAGAATTATTAGCTAAGACTTGAAATTAAGGCTTCTCATGTTTCTGAACTTGTGTCTAATAGACCCGTGACTTAATTTTTAGATCAAATAAAGCAGATTAACCACATTTCCAGTAAATGATAATGGTAAGCTGGTTTCTACTCTTTGTTATATTAAGTGTTGAAATAAAACAAACTGTAAAACTAAATTAATTCCACCATTTTTAAAGGAAACCACAAGTTAAAACTTACTTCAACATAAATTTACAACATAAACTTACTTCAAATTATTAAAATGTGGAATGAATTCAAGTTTTGGATTTTGAGATCAAGTATGAATTAAGTTGCATTTCTGTTGCAAAGCATTGAAATATTTCAATGTAAGCCCTAAAGACACTCAGAAAATTGTGTTCAGAGTGACATAAATATACAATAAGCCATGATGGCAGTTATTTATTTATTTAACTGTAATTGTTATGAAAGAAACAAGAGAAAATTTGTGGCAATGAAAACAGTAAATAGGAAGGTCTGACCTAGCAGGCTTCAAGAATTGCTCTAGGAAACAGCATGAGCTAAATTTCAAGACAAGGTACAGCCACCACTAGGACACAGCACATAACTATTGTACTCACAGTCTACTGAATATGCACAACCTTGAGGAGAGAATTTAATCAATGAATTCCTTGGCTTCCAAACCAGCATCATTCACCAGCCCTTGGGAATGGGAGTGTGTCATAAGAAACAAGGATCTGTCATTTGCAAGGACTAGAGAAGTTGTTAAGCCTAGAAAGAAGTTAGGTATAGCAGCTCATTGACTTGCACTTCTAATATAATCCGCTGTTCACCTTTGCATTCCCAGAGCTCAGCAGAGGACAAGTGCATACCAAGCATTCATGGTTGAGTGAGGGATGAATTAATGAATAATGGCAATTAAATACACAGTGGAAGGCAATTTTTGGCTCCTGCTAAATAGTAAAGAAGTCAATACATCAGATCAATCATGGCCTTCTCCCAATATAGTAACCCTACTGCTGTAGCATCTGTGGAGCTGGGCATTAACAATAGACATGCTAACCAATTAGGTTAGAATTACTTGAGTTACTATTGATGCCTGATTTCTATCACACCTGATTCCAGTGCTTCTCCGATGCTGTAGTGCCTAAGAGGCCTCCACAGCATGCATCAAAGTGCAGTCTCCTCCGTCTCAGCATAGGCCAAGATAGACTCGGATTATGAGGGTATCTTTGAGGGGCTGGAGTGAATAAAAAGGAAGGAGGAAGTGGTGTAATTCTATTGTAGTTAGAATATAGTAAAAGATAAAATAAAATAAACTTTATAATGCTGCTGAAACTCACTAAAATCTATAAATCAGGATTGAATAAATGCCTTGATTTAGGCATTCAAAAAGTGTGTATGAATTTTAAACAAAGATTCCAAATAATATGTGAATGACCAAATTTACTATAAGAAGGACCATTTCTTCCAGACGATTTCTTCTCACACTGGTATGTCTACTTCATAGTCCCCTATATACGCTCAATTACTATTGTCACTAATCTACTTAATCTCAGTGCCACATACGCATTCACTCCTACCCTGGTATCTCTCTAGCTGAGTCCGTATTCACATAGTCATCATCTTCTTCCTAAAATATTAAATTATGGGTGGTGCTTATCTTTTAAAAGTAACAAAATCTAGTGTAGTTATGTTAAAACTACAGGTCCAAATTACATCACTTCAATATTTTGACTGTTTAAAACTTGAAGTCTTCTACTTGATGTAATTACAAACAATGGTTGTACTCAAAAGTCTATAAAGTTCTGTTACACAACACACCATATTACTGCCCTCAAATGAGAATAATCAGGAAACAGGATTTTTATCCAATCTATTCTACAAGCTAGTACTATATGAATGTGAAACTTCCCCTTAGCTATGCTAAGTCTCTTTTCTTTCATCTGTAATGGGACAAACTCTAATGGCTTTCAGACATCTTGATGATAAGCCACTAAAAGAAATGAGTTCCCCACTGGCAGTCTGAGACAATGCAGTTTGCCAATTATGAGTTCTAATATTTTATCTTCTTAGCTATTTTATTACATCATGTATTATTTCCTACATTTAGAACATGGGCTGGATGGAAGTTCAGTCAGCAAGTGCATATTTTGTGTGCAGAAGGACTTAAGTTGACTCCCAGAATCCACATTAAAAGGATAGCAGTGGCCAGATCCCTTGTAATCTCAGGCCTAGTGAAGGAAAGAAAGGTAAATCCTAGGGCTTGCTAAGTAACTAACATTGGCTACCTACCAAATACTAGACTAATGAGACACTCTGCATCAAAACAAAAACAAAATCAACCAAGATAGACAGCACCAGAGGAAGGACATTCAAAGTTGACCTCTGACTTCCACAGGCATGAACACAATGACACCCCCTCCCCAACACACACACACACACACACACACACACACACACACACACACACACACACTTACCTACAATACAAGCTGTTCTTTCCAAATATTTTCACAGCACTTGACTAGGTCACAGCTGCAGTGCGGAAAAACACTGACAGTTGTGATCTTTATGTTTTCTCCAGTTCTAACAGTCTGTGATAATGAATGAACAAGGAACTTGCTTTTGCATATTTACATATTTCCTCTACTTATATATTGCCATCTTTACAGATAAATTCTTGGGAAAGAAGTAAGTTTCATAAACTTTTTCTGACAACTGTAATAGACTAGCAAAGAGTCCCATTATGAATTTATGATTTCATAATTCATAAGACAAAATGTTTATTTAATAATGGTACATCCACAGGAAAAGGTTTGGATCCATTTCCTTAGTTTCTCATTAATCCAAACTCGGATTGCAATCCAGATCTTCCCACCACTGAAAAACTTGTGTCTTTAAATATACCTGCAAGAATAAGAACAAATCTATTTCAGGTCTGGTTTAGTCTGGTGACAGAAAGTAAGAGTTAGGTGGCCAATGCTCAGAGGGTTCCTCTCCTACCCTCCCATCTATCCACTCCTCCCCTAACTACACTGACACTATTTTTTATCATCCTCTATATCTAACATGGAGAACTGGTATCGCCACAGTGTGAGCAAGAATGCCCTTAAATTCCAACTTCCTTCATTTGTCCTGTCAACCTGACTATTGTCTCCAGTCCATACTCCACTTGAGGGGGTGACCTTTTAAGAGCTGATCTGCTTCATTCAGTTCTGTTCCCTTTGAGTAGAAGAATTGGAATAGCCTAAAGATGTGGCATTTTAAAGAACTTAAAGTCATTGGTGAGTGTGGAAAAAGTGCTTATAACAAACACATCTCATTACTCCTGTGAGCCTTGGGAAAGACAGAAGAAATAGTGCCAGAGCTTTTTGGAACACAAACAAGAAAATATCTGAAAGACATATTTTTAGACACTTTACATTGTCGTATATTGCACTAACTTTGGAGGGAATCACACATTTAAAAGTTCCATTGGACAGAAAGTATGGGGCTGGATATTCTGGTACACACCTATAATGCCAACACTCAGTAGGCTGAGGCAGAAGGAAATGAAGGTCAAGGCTACCCTAAACTGCATGCTATACCATCTCCAAAATAAAAATAAATAAACAAAACATCTAGAGATCAATGGATATGTACCAAAAAGTTGGTCAAAAACAGCAGCATATACTTTAAATATTAGGCTGCTCTCTGTATTGACTCTTATAAAATGATCAGTTTTGATTAATTATAAATTTATCAAATTTTCAAAGACAGGTCCATTTTAAAGAAAATCATGAATTCTTACCTCAGCTGAAAGCCACTTGCTTTTATGTTTCCTTATCGCCACCTGGTGCTTGTTAAAGAAATGCAAGATAAAAATGGCTTAGCACAACTCAATGATCAATGGAAAAAATCAAAGTGGCTAAGCAAAGCATTAACAGACAGATAACCTGGATGTGGCTCAGTGAGCTGCAGATGTAATGTTTAAAGTGCTTCAATATACTAAGGTAGTTTTCCCGGTCCTGCTAAGATTCATACCATGGCCTCTTTTATCTTAAGAATATGACATTGTCCCAAATAACTTCTTGTTGCTGTAGTAAACACCCTGATCTAAAATAACTTAGAGGCAGGAAGAATTTATTTTGCTTACAGGTACAGGTTTTAGTCTATCGTTGAGTAAAGTCATGATCAGAACTCAAGGCAAGAATTTGAGGGCAAGCCTGCTTGCTATGCCGCACAGTACCACCTCCATCCAAGGAACTAATTTCATAGCCAAGTGTGAACAGAGGTGCCAAAGCAAGTGTTGATTGCTAACTAGTTGCAGACTGGTTTCTTTATGCAGTCCAATGTCTTGTACTTGCCTATGTCTGGTACTGCCCACAGTGGACTGAGCCTCCATCAATTAGCAGTCATGATAATCCTTCAGAGGCACGTCCACAGGCCATTTTGATCTAGAGAATTTCTCAATAGAGATATTCATTTCAGATGACTCTAGGCTGTATCAAGTTGAAGTTAAAGTTAAACATAGCAGACATGTTCATGATAATGTTAAAACTTAGTGCAATATACAAAATTATATTGCAAGTAATATACTTATAAATTAAATTACAATAAATGTATGTAAATTAGTTCATTTTAATAGTATTGGGAAAATGGTTTATTTTTTTATTACATTTGTTTCATTTATTTGGCCAAAAAATAAATAAATAAATTGGCATATTTGGTAAGTGTAACTGGAAAAGGCTGAGAGAGGACTGAAGAAGCATTCAGGCACTACCTGCTTTTTCTCCATTCTCCTAACCACAGAAATAGAATGTGGCTCATGCTGAGTTGGTTTAAAGAAAATTTTTGTCACAAGTATATCTGATATTTACTTCCAAGTGAAAAAGCATTAAGTCTGATCCACTTCTACAATGGTGATAGAAATGCCACAGCTTATTAGGGAGACCAGTAGATCCTCCCTTTCAATTCCAGCAGCTTCTGAGTATCTGAAAAGCATTACTAGAAGCTACACACCTCATAAGGAGGCGAGAGAATAACAAAGCTTCCTTGAACAGAGCACATCTGCTCACTCTCAGTGGAGTTGCCTCCTCCTGTACATGCCTCTGTAAATGGTTGGATTTAATAAGATCAATGTGTGTGTGTGTGTGTGTGTGTGTGTGTGTGTGTGTGTGTTTCTCTTTCTACTAAGATCTTTCAGTTCTGTTTTACTTAACTCCTCTCCCCACCACATGCCCATTTTGTTGTCACAGTTTTACTAGACTCTGAAAGCTGTGAGTCTGAGAACCACCAATATAATTAAAAGACAACAGAATGCAAAAGGAATGAGTTATTTCAGAACCTCATTCCCTTTGAGATCCTATCAGTGTGATAACACACACTGTTATAAGACACAGAAGACAGTAGTACATCAGATTCTTGTGAGATGTTACTTAGGGAAATAGGTGAAATGTGGAAAATAAGGTCACATGAGATACATGGGTGTCCATCACTAGAACTGGAAAGAAGCTGAAGTTGCTGCACATCAATAGTCACAATTGTGCTTAAAATCAGGATGCTAGCCTGATGTTATACAACAATGGAGCACAGACTTGTGTACATACAACTCAGCAATAAATCCTGTCTTACAGAGAAACCTTAGACAAGAGACACAGGCTATTGAAATCAGCAGGTTCTCCTTGACTTCTGTGTCATTATGGTTATTCTTACTTTTTCATCTTTCATATAGTCACCTGCTAAGTTTCTGTTGTACTCTCTTCTTCCCTGTTACCTTTCTCCTTTCCCTTCTCCTCTTTCTCATCTTCTTTTCTCTCCTTGCCCTTCTTTCCTTCTCTTCTTCCTCCTCCTCCCTTCCTGCACCTTCTTAATATTTTCCCCTAATTAATATTACAATAAAGCCTGTTTTTTTTCTTAAGTAGGAAGATCAGTTAAGGAATCTCATGAGAAACTTGTCAGGATGTAGAAATGCATGCTCACTTCCCCTTGTTCATTTAGAGGTTTCTCACACCCAGAGCCACCCCTGATTATTCAAGAGTTTTCTCTCGTCCCCTCAAGTATATCAAGTGGCTGTTGCTGACAGCCCCAAATCCTAAACAACACTCAACTAATGCAGTGAAAACTTCATTAAGTTAACTAAATAACCGTGTGTTGTTGACAAAATTTCATCTATTTCACACAGAATTAGTCCCTCTCTACCTGTAATTCCCCTCCCCTCAAGATCAATGCAGTCAGCTTTGCTAGTTTTTTTTTCTTTTTCTTTCTTTTTTGTTTTTTTTTTTAAGATTTATTTATTCTATGTGAGTACACTGTTGCTGTGAGTATACATTACAGATGATTGTGAGCCACCATATCGTTGCTGGGAATTGTACTCAAGACCTCTGGAAGAATAGTCAGTGCTCTTAACCACTGAGCCATCTCTACAGTCCCTAATATCACCTGACACTTTACAATACTGTGACCATTTAAGAGGTCATTTACATAATTTTCTGAAATCTGGCTATGTTGATTAAAAGAGAAGTTTTTACTTTAGTAAAAGCTGTATGAATATTTGGTCTCCTAAGAACCCCTTCTTAAGAGGTAATTCAAAAAGTGAGATCCTGTTATTTACTAGATGCTTACTGTGGGAAATGAATAGAACAGTTCTTCATCTAAAACACTGAGGAACCTTGTTAACTTATTCTTGCAAAGGAATATTTTTTTTATTCTTGCCACCAATATAAGCAGAAATTTTTAGAAAGAAAAGTAAGAAGCATGAAAAGCAATAATGGTAGCTACTTATGCTGAGGTCATTGAAGAACAGAAATTGTACATTTCTTGATTCTTTACTAATATGTGTAAAAGCAATATGTCAAATTGAAGTACTTTTGTACGCTTTAACCAAATTCATTTCACATTGCTCTCTTAACAGAACTAGCTTACAGTGTTTAAGTTATATTTGTAAAATGAGCAGTAAGTGTTTTATTGGTGATAAAAATTTAAGTTAGAATAAAGTCATATTACTTGGAATCATAAAATGAGCTGGACAGCAGTTTAAGAATAACATATTTCAACATTCATTCTGAATGCTTATGTTATGACTTCACAGATGAGGAAACTGAGTGTCCACGAACATCTTATTTTTATAGGACCCAATAAGCAAGCAGGAAGCTTTTATTTCATTTTTTAAAGACAGCAATATGTAATGCCTCAAATTAGGGGCTTTGTAAGAACAGCATATTTTCAAATTCATTCAGCAATGGAACCATGTGGTATATATGTAGGGTTTAATACATATTATCTTATATGATTTCATAATTAGAACTTTACTTTTACACTAACTAGATAGTTAATTATTGAGTTCCTAAGAGATGATAATAATAAAAATGAGCATAATATTTTAAAGTTGTTATTGAATGGCTTGTTTTTTTATCCAGTTAATAAATTTTCAAGAGATTCATTTTGGAGATGGAACAATATTCTGATATAAACTTTACCTAAGTATGGACCAACATGTACAAGAGAAAAACACTTCAACCTCAAATCCTAAATGTAATCACAGTACTTCATCAATGTGTATCCTTTTGAAGAGGAGTTCTGGGCTGCACAGCTTGCTCTTCACAAAGGAAATGTGAGGGTGTGGTACATTTCTAGCAGGTTGCTCCTTTCTGTGTTTAAGGCACCATTCTCTCTTCAATGGCCACAGCTATCAGATTTTGTTTTCAATGAAATTGGTAGATCCTAATTTTTTACCAAAGAGGTTATTTCTATTAAACATGTGTTTTCCTGTAGATAAAACATACCTCCCCAGCTTCTGTTATAAAACAGGGGGAAGAGAATTCCTTTACTTCTGTTTTAGAGACAAAACTTTCTTTAAAGGACAGGGAAGTTTTTCAGAAGGCATAGTCATATTCAACAGCATCCTTTGAAATCTCTCAAAGTTTGCTTAACTGAACCAACACAAAGCAAAACCTACAGAAGAGAAGGTTTATCTGGAATCATCTCAGGGTTCTTTCTTGACAATGATTGGCTGGCAAGTCTATTCTTACTGCTATATTCAGCAAAAGATGGTTTTCCAGAAACCTCATATGGATAGGAATTTATCTAGAAAATACTGAACTGAACTGAGACTGCTTTAGGAGAAAACAGTGCTTCACAGCACTCTCCCAATCCCAGTGATTCTTCTCTGAAATAAAATTGTTCATCAATCACATTAGAAATTCTATTACAATTAATAAGATGTTAAGACCAACATTTATGTATTTTAAATTTAGAGTATGAGTGCTCAAGTCTGCTGTCTAACTTTTATCTCAGAGTTACAGACATTAACTCTCTACTACTAGCAGATAGACTAAGAAGAAATCAAAAGGCATTCTTAAGAAGTAGATCAAATGAAGACCTTAGGGTTTGCTTGTCCTTTAAATTTCTTAAATACATGAGTATATTTAAACATTTCTGGGCTATTATTAGTTGCTCACTTATTTTCTATTAATTCATGCTAGACAGCAGGCTTGATTTTCAGTGTATATGTCAGACTGGGCATAGAGGCTACATTAACATATATGAGGATGTACTTATATTTATAAATCAATCAATAAATGAATGATTAAACTATGTAAAATTTATCATATATTAAAATAAATTCACAAGTCTTTGTAGGTTCTTTATAATATTTGTGGGTTTGTAGCCCTTGCATACTAATCTTGATCAAAAATTATCCACAGTTTTCTCAGAAGTGAATACATTTATGTCAAGGCAAAATAGAAAGTTTTAACAACTGGCTAATGGAAATGACAGAAAATCTGGATGTAGTTGTTCATATATGCAATCCAAGTATTAGACAAATAAAGGCAGAAAGATGGTCAAAGTCCAAGAATTACCTAGTCTACATAGTAAATTCCAGTAGTGTAAGCTCCATAGACAGATTCAGTCACACAAAAAGGTTACAGATACAAGGAAAAATCAATGCAATCTTCTTAACTTGGTTTTTATATTTAAAACACTCTTTGTCTACTCAGAAAATACAAAAATATTGAATAGATGACAGATTGATAGATGTTAGGACAGATAGATAGTATAGATAGATAAATAGATTGATACAGTAGATAGATAGGATGGATAGGTAGGGTAGATAGGATAGAAAGATGGGATAGAAAGATAGGATAGATAGATTAATAGATAGATGATGAAATTAATATTTTCCACATAAAAAAAGAAATTACACTGTAGTAAGTATAAAAATGGCAGCAGGGAGTAGGACAAAAATAAAAGAAGTAGGAAAAAAAGCTGAAAAGCTAAAAGAAGCTAGAAACCAAGAAGAAAACCAATGAAACTGTACTGGCTAGGTTTGTGTCAACTTGACACAGCTGGAATTATCACAGAAAAAGGAGTTTCAGTTGGGGAAATGCCTCCATGAGATCTAGCTGTGAGGCATTTTCTCAATTAGTGATCAAGGGCCCCTTGTGGGTGGGACCATCTCTGGGCTGGCAGTCTTGGGTTCTATAAGAGAGCAGGCTGAGCAAGCCAAGNGGGTTTCTATTCCTGCACAAATATTATGACCAAGAAGCAGTTGGGGAGGAAAAGGTTTATTCAGCTTACATTTTCACATTGCTGTTCATCACTGAAAGAAGTCAGGACAGGAACTCAAGCAGATCAGAAAGCAGGAGATGATGCAGAAGCCATGGAGGGATGTTCTTTACTGGCTTGTTCCCCTGGCTTGCTCAGCCTGTTCTCTTATAGAACCCAAGACTACCAGCCCAGAGATGACACCACCCACAAGGGGAGCTCCCCACTTGATCACTAATTGAGAAAATGCCTTACAGCTGGATCTCATAAAGGCATTTCCCCAACTGAAGCTCTTTTCTCTGTGATAACCCCAGCTGTGTCAAGTTGACACAAAACTAGCCAGTACAGAGGAATATATAAAAAGCCTAGAAAAATTCTTGGAATTCTAAATATAATACATTCAAAATCATGTAATGATCGTGTACAATCTTTCAGAAGAAATTAATAGAAATGTGTGGTTGTAGAAACCTTCCTGTTAGCCGGACAGAGCTTTAGAAAGGAACTTCTAAAAAGGGCTAGTAAATCCAACTGTTCCTATAGAGGGCAGTACTAGCAGGAAACAAACAGAAATCTTAAAGCAGAATTCTAACACTAGCTAGAGAAACCACTAATGAGGATTTTTGCTATTTATCTTGTTCTTTTGGTAATTTTTTCCATCAACATTTTTAGGCAGTATGTACTTACAGTCATTTCCCCATCCCCTCTCTGGAGACTTTGATAATTACTGAGCTCAGTTGTAAGAGTACTTCTTCATGCTACATGGAATAAGAGAGGTGCTACCTACACAGGGAGAGGCATGGCTGGTTGGGTAAGGAACTTCCATCTTCACACTGCTCTATTATATGCACTAAATAAGCATTTATCTACCATAAGACATTTAAACCTACTGTTCTCAATAGCAGCATGATACAGCCTCTTCAAATAAATCTTTTTATGTCTATCTCTTAGATTGGTTCTTATTGGACAGCTCTGACGGAGGCAGACTGGTTATAGGAGTGTCTTCCAGTACTTGAAACTTCTGTAGCTGCCTTAAATGAAGCTCTTACTACTCATAAGAGATATGGGTCTAGGACTCTTGAAAATGAAGCTTAGACTAAGGCTCTAGTGAATCACTGCATCAAGCATTCAATTTGTTAATAGATAACATTTTTTGGAAAGACTGTGCCTGCCTGACTGCAAATGATGAATAAAACTAACCCACTTAGTTAGAATAGAACAGGGATAACAAAGAAAAGATTTCTGGGAGGGCCCTCCTGGCTTCTGACTTAGCTCTCTAGAAATTCTATAGGCAAGCTGTGGGGTTTCTGATAGTTTTTAACATTAAGAAATCTCAAGTCTGAATTGAAAGTGCCCAACACAAGAAAGCACATAAGAAAGCAATAAGACAAAAATGTCATAGACTGAGAAGTGCACCTACAAGGCCAAGAATACCCAGAACTTCTGGGAGTCATGGGCATGGAAGAAAACAGGAGAAAGTCTGCTTTAAAAGACTATGGAGAAAGCATACCTCTACTGACACCATGATACTGGATTCTGAACTTCAGAAGCATGAGTGAATAGGTCTGTTGTTTGCATCTTCGCAGTTGCTGGTAATTTGCTTGTCATTGAAGGAAAATAATAATAGGAACCACAGCCAAGAGATATTCATTCACACTGTTCTCCCTAACCAGGGTAAAAATATTGACACTCAGAGAAGTTATTTGTCTTTGGCTTATTTACAGAATATTTGGAATCCTAAAGAAATGGGGATTTTTCAAATTTATTTATTTATTATTAATTAATTTATTTTTAACACTACATATTTTATCCTCCCCATCCACTCTCCAACTCCTCCATACCTCACACCTCCTCCCCACCCTATCCCATCTCCACATGGATGATCCACCCCACCCCCACCCCACCTGACCTCTAAACTGACTAGGGCCTCCAGCCTCTTGAGCTTTAGGTGCATCATCTCTGAATGAACCCAGACCCAGCAGTCCTTTACTGTATGTGTGTTGGGGGCCTCATATCAGCTGGTTTATACTGTCTGTTTGATGAACTTTTTAAATTTTAAGCTTTCTTATTTTGCCAACGCCCATGAGAAGCCCACCTTTATACAATGAAAAACTTTATAAAGATCATAAAAGAATGAAGCTTAGATTTTCCTCACTTTGACTAGACAGCAGTGTGGGTATTACTACAACATACTAGGGCTTTGAGAATAGATAGAAAAACTGGAAGATCAGTACAGGAATGACCAGAAGGGAAGTTGAAGAGGAAAGCATATAGTAAACTCTCAGGATCTTAAATTATACCAGCAGACATTTAAATAGTCTAAGGTCCTCACGGAAGCACTGGAACTATTAATTAATGATGTTAACTGTTGTTGAAAGATGCTCTAGGTGTAATCATAACTGATTAAATAGTATTTATCCTGTAGGACAATGTAGAAAATCTCATCTCTAGGATGAGAGCATATTCAGACTCTGAATATTCACATTCCAAGCAGTAGAAACTAGAGAGAGTAGCATAATCAAAATGTTTGTGCCAATTACATAAGGATAGCTCAGTAGAAGATAGAGCATGGCTTCCAATTAGCATGCTATAATCCACGTATATGGTCCTATTTGGGGCAGATCACCACATTTGCTTTACTGAGTTTACTTATGGTTATAATCATGTTGTTTTAGAGATGTCTCTCCATTGAGAGAATGAGCTACCTGGATTCCGTATGATGAATATGGTAATTTGAATGATATATCTTCCTGATGGAATCAGGTTTAGAAGCAGTTGGTTCCCATTTGTTGGTGTTTAGGGTATTATCAAACTTTCAGCAGGGGAAACTTTCTCCCATCCCTCTTGGAGAAAGTACATCTTTGAGACATGATTTAAGAGTTTATGGCTGACTGTGAGCATCCACTTCTGTATTTTCCAGGTACTGCTCACAGTTATCCATTGGACTGAGCACAAGGTCCCCAATGAAGGAGCCAGAGAAAGTACCCAGGGAGCTGAAGCCCCATAGGAGGAACACCAATATGAACTAACCAGTACCCCCAGAGCTCCTTGGAACTATACCACCAATCAAAGAAAACACATGGTGGAACTTGTGGCTCTAGCTATATATGTAGCAGAGGATGGCCTGGTTGGTCATCAATGGGAGGAAAGGCCATTGGTCCTGTGAAGGCTCTATGCCCCATTATAGTGGAACGCCAGGACCAGAAATGGAAGTGGGTAGGTTGAGGAGCAGGGGGAGGAAGAAGGGGATAGGGGATTTTTCGGAGCAGAAATTATAAAAGGGGATAACATTTGAAATGTAAATAAGAAAAATTATCTTTTTTCCAATTTTTATTAGATATTTTCTTAATTTACATTTTAAATGCTATCCTGAAAGTTCCATCCCCGCTCCCTCTGCCCTGTTCCCCTGCCCACCCACTCCCACTTCTTGGCCCTGGCATTCCCTGTATTGGGGCATATAAAGATTGCAGTACCAAGGGGCCTCTCCTCCCAATGATGGCCGACTAGGCCATCTTCTGCTACATATGGAGCTAGAGACATGAGTTCTGGGGGTTCTGGTTAGTTCATATTGTTGTTCCTCTTCTAGGGTTGCAGACCCCTTCAGCTCCTGGGGTTCTATCTCTAGCTTCTCCATTGTGGGCCCCGTGCTCCCTCTTATGGATGACTGTGAGCATCCACTTCTGTGGGAGTCAGCTATATCAGGGTACCTTCAGTAAACACTTGCTGTCCTATGCAATAGTGTCTGAGTTTAGTGACTGATTATGGGATGGATCCCCGGTGGGTTAGTCTCTGTATGGTCCATCCTTTCATCCAAGATACAATCTGCAAAACACAAGAAAATCAAGAAGGAAGACCAGCGTGTGGATACTTCATTCCTCCTTTGAATAGGAAACAAAATGCCCATGAAAGGAGTTACAGAGACAAAGTTTAGAGCTAAGAAAAATTATCTTAAAAAATAAAAATAAAAGAGTTTATGGCTGCACCCTACATTCATTTCTCTCTTGCTGGTGCACATGTGTGATGTTACCTGAATACAGGAACATTATTAGAGTCTGCTGTAATGGAAATGAATGGTTCTAAAGAACATGGTCCAGTAGCAATGAGTTAGTTTCCTAAGATAAGAGCAAGATAGTTATTGATGTTTTAGAATATGGTATGCTAACATTCTCTTTGTGCCATAGTTAAAAGGAGGTTTAAAAACTGTCTTTGGACAGTTTTTCAATATTAATCTTTCTTATTTTTAAGAATTATGCTCATGACACTGCATGAGTTCTTCCATTTTACCTTTGGACTCCTGTTTTATGGAAAGTACCAACAACCTTGAGTAATGGTGTCATCCAATCATGATAAATTGAAAGGGCTCAATTAGAGGGGGGAGGTATAAAATAAATAGTCACACTTACACTTGACAGCCTAATAATAAGGACCTGGGCAGCCACCCAGTGCATGGAGTGAAAAGCCCGTTTGTCATAATAATGGCAATTACCTGGTCTTTCTCTAGTGTTTGGACTTTAGTTTTGTTCCCCCTGATACTTGTCCATATGTGCTCATCGTGGGACAGCCAGTGAGCTACATACCAATCACCTACTTGAAAAGAATCTTGGCTCCTTCTACTATGTAGAACACTCTATAGTATCTGTCACTCATAATGTTCTTTAATCAAGTATTTGGGAATTTGTCCATGTCTCTGTAACATGATATATAACAGAAAAGAGAAATAAACTATCCTTCCTCTTTCTGAAAAGCCACTGGTGAAGTGACCTCACAGTAGGAGTTGGAAAACCCCACCCCTCAAGAAGTAGCTCCAGAATCGATGGCCCCTCCTCAGCAGTGAGTGGGAATCCCCTTCACTTCCTCCTGGGCAGTATCTAGCCATAACTATCAGTGGATAAGGGTCACGTTAGTGACATCTTAGCTCCACTTCAACAGGACAATCTGAGACTGACCAGTGACAATCCTTGGGAATAGGCCTTGACACTGTGATTACGGCACCTGTAACTGTGGTAGAATTGGAGAATGTTCATCTTTGTCCTCATCCCATCTGGCAGGTCTGTGGAAATAACTACTCCATGAAGAAAAAGCCATCATTATTTGACATATGCCATTTTAGATAGCAGGTGTTACATAATGCGTTTCAGGAGTGTTTTCATCAAAGCGGTTCATTTTTATGAGGTTTTTTGCACTGTGGTTGTATGTTTCCATTTTCCGTGAAATTTGCTTATGTGGAACATTCACTCTCTGATAACATCCGATAAATAAACTGTTGCTGCAATTCTACAGTGGTAAGCCCTGAATGCACCTGTTTAAATAAAGATGGGCTCAAGGACATCTCACACTAAGCATGGTTCTGAAGCCAAGTAAGAACAAAGACATTTCCGTTTCCAATAATCATCTATGAAAGTTGGGCCGGGTTTGTGAAGCATTTACTTTATTACCCTGTGCCTTGTCTAGAAGTTATTATTCGTCCTTTCCTACCTTACTGTAGCATTGCTATTAAAAATGTAAATTTATGGCTGGTTTCTTCTGTAGCATGAATATTCAATTCTAAAGTTGGTGTAGCTGCCTACGAAAGTCTTTTACCATTCTGGAAGGAAGACAAGCAGTTAACCACTTCACAGCTGGCTGTCTTCTCCTGCTTGTGGGCTGCTGCCCCCATTCTTTGATGCTAACATGGACTATAAAATTAACAACTCACTGTTATGATCCTCTGCAGGGCATCATGCATCTGGCCCAGGATTCATGTTGAGCACTGGTGACATGGGTAAGTAACTGCAAATGGATATTAGACTCTTAAACTAGATTGGCATTTCTTTGTTCAATAGAGGCTCCCATAGCCTATTTGCATACTGTACATTATCAAATCAAATGCTAATGAAATCTGCCCTGAGCAAATTGTTCTTTGGATAATAAAAATGAAGTCTGGGAGAAAACAAGGGAAACAGTGGGAGCTGGAGGGATTTAAATGTACTGGTGTCCTGTTGTAAACCCTGCTGCAGTATGCTTTCCTTTTATTTGTGGTGCTGAGGACTGAATCAAAGGCTTTGCACATGTCAAGCCAATGATCTGCCATTGAGCTATGTCCCAACCCCTTAGGCTTTCTGTGTGTTCAGGATAGATTTTAATATTTAAAGAGCTACGTTTCTATCTGAATCTGAGACTGGATTGCTCATCTTTGAAGCCCCCTGGCAGTAACTGCAAAGTCAAGGACAGCAGAGTACACTACACTTTCAATGTGATCAGAGGTGAGGTATTTCCTGGAAACCACTTCATGAGAAAAAGCAGTTCAAGGCCATTAGCAGAACATTTTTCCAAACTCACATGGATCCCATGAGTAGGTACGGGGTTACTGAGGTGATCTACCATCCCACAAATGCCTATGTGCTAAAGTCTATGGTTGTTCTTCAAAGATGATGGAAACATTATGAGGCAGGAACTAGCAAGGAAGTTAGGTCTGTACAAACATAACTCTGAAGAGGTTCTTAGGGCACTATAGCTTATCAAACTATGGACAACTTACCATGTTGTGATTGCTACCTCAACACAGTTCCAAATAACATGTTAAAGGGACCACAGACTGAAATCTCTAAAACTGGGAGGAAAGATAAACTTTTCACCTTTTAAAATGTATTATTTTAGGTGTTTTGTTACACTAATGGAAAACTGACTCACATCAAGGTAAAGTTAAATGTGTTTATTCACATGCACAAAAAACACTTTGATAAGTCTGGTGTCGGTTCTGAATATTTTGTAACATATCTAAGGATATTCTCTGTTTTATTTGCTTGATAAGGAACAAAAAGCATTAGAAACTATAATGCCTGAGAGTTTCCATGACTTTAGACAAGAGGCATTGAATGTAACTCTACAGTTTTTAATAGCATTTAGTGCAACTCATGTGTTTTTCTTCTTAAATATTAATTTAATTGATGTATATAAATGTTTACCTGAATAGATATACATGTACCATGCATGTAGATTGCTTGTGAAAGCCAGAAAAGAGTGTCAAAGTCACTGAAACTAGAGTTAAGACAGTTATAAGCTGCCATGTGGGTGCTAGGAAATGAACCCATAGACTCTACAAAAGCAACATGTGATCATAACTGCTGAGCCAGCTCCAGCCCCCACTGCAACTCACTTCTGTTTATCTCCTCATATGCTTTCTTTTGTATTTTATAATACAAAGATTACATCTTCAGAGTTTTATTGTCCCTTGAGTTCTTCTTACATAACATAGAAAGCAATGTACATCTATTTTTTCCAAATTTTTTATTAAATATTTTCTTAATTTACATTTCAAATGCTATCCTGAAAGTTCCATCTACCCTCCCCCCACCCTGTTCCCCTACCCACCCACTCCCACTTCTTGGCCCTGGCGTTCCCCTATATTGAGGCATATAAAGTTTGCAATACCAAAGGGCCTGTCTTCCCAATGATGGCCCAATAGGCCATCTTCTGCTACATATGCAGCTAGAGACACGAGCTCTGGGGGTTCTGGTTAGTTCATATTGTTGTTCCTCTTATAGGGTTGCAGACCCCTTCAGCTCCTGTGGTACTTTCTCTACCTTCTCCATTGGGAGCCCTGTGTTCCATCCTATCGATGACTGTGAGCATCCACTTCTGTATTTGCCAAGCACTGGCATAGCCTCACTTGAGATAGCTATATCAGGGTCCCTTCAGCAAACTCTTGCTGTCCTATGAAATAGTGTCTGAGTTTGGTGACTGATTATTGGATGGATCCCTGGGTGGGGTAGTCTCTGGATAGTCCATCCTTTCCTCTTAGCTCCAAACACAAGAAAATCAAGAAGAAGGAAGACCAGCAATGTACATCTTAAACTCATTGTTCTTGATGGTGAACAGGGCCCAGTTTTACACTGGGCTTTTCTATAATGGGAATGGTATTAGCTTGTTCAAATGACACATTTTACAGTAATGGAATGATTAGCAAACAGTTACCAAGTATTCATGAAATGTAACTTTAAATGCGTTAAAATGTACAACTGATAGTAATCTCATTTCATTTACTGTATCCATATATATGTACTGTATCCATTATAGTGTCTTAATTGACTTAGATTTATTCTTCATGTTCTACCAAGGACTGATATCAGCTGCAACTGTATATAGAAAAGGCACTCCCATTCAGGATTTACAAGGCACTCATACCTTAATTAACAGAACTTATATCCAATGAATACTAAACTCATTTAAATTTCAATAAAATTAAGTGTACATGCTTACACAGTCATTTATCTAAGGGCTGGTGTCTGTATTGAAACATCTATTTTATTTTTTCCTTGGTTCCCCATGATTAAACTTACAGACGTTTACATTGAAACTTAATTATCCCAAAAAACAGAATGCTAAGAATCAGTTCTTGGCATTAATTCAAACATGATAGAAATACTAAAGTTTAGTGACTACAGTATCGGAGTTTCTAGATAGCTGCAGATATTTCCAAAACATAAAAAGTACCAACAATTAAATTCCTGATAAATAAGATGTATACCATCAACCATGTTTGTGATAATTTTGTGAAATTGCATGAATACAGAAAGTTTTATTTCTAAATTTCAGATAGCACTGTCTGTGTTATGTACCATAAGTTGAAGTATGGCTTTTAAGTGGAGCATTTAATTCATATGCTCCATTGATACTGATAAGTGTAAATTGGATCTCTGCATTTATCAGTTAAATAAATATCTAACACTTCTAAGAGAATTGAAAAATATGTTAATAACAAGTCAGTGTGTTTTCTCATTACATATAAAGTTCTGTGGCATTAATAAACTCATATTACTAGCCTATAAGAATGGGAAAGTGTGGGGTGGAGTACTGGCTAACAATACACTCTGCCCTTTCAGAAGACCCCAGTTTGTTTCCCAGTACCCATGCCTCAGTTCTAACAACTGCCTGTAACTCTAGCTTTTCAGAGTGTCAGATGCCCTGTTTAGGGTTCTGGAAATACCAGAACTCATTTTCACATCCACCCCCTACCATCCCCCTACACACACACACACACACACACACACACACACACGCACGCACACACACACACACACACACACACACACACACACACACACACACACACACACACACACACACACACATGTACCTCAGTGATCCAAGGAAATGCAATGTGAAAGCTTTTCATTCAAATTCTAGTTGGAATTCTATCACCATACATTACACGGAGAGTGACAAGGCTTTTTATAAAGTTGTGCTATGCAGAGCTTTTATAATTAGAAAAAGAAATTTGTACCAGCCATTCCTCCATCTTGCACAGGTTTAACTTTCAATTTACAGTTAAGTAACAATGCTTTGGGGGTATTCTTTCTTTTTATATATCACTACTTTATCACTATAAAATCATCAAACAGAATTGTTCTTTTTAGATATTTATATCTAATGTATTCATCTCTCTTCACCTTAGACATTTCTCATGGGTTTAAGCTACCAGTAATTTCTTCCTGAATTTAAGTAATAGACCTCAGATTGGACTCTCTCATCCTGTTTGTGATCTCCTTGGCCTTGTGTTCTTCTTCTCCTGCACATAAACATACATACCCAATCATTGCCCCATCATAAACAAACAGTGTTTTAATTTTAAAACAATAATTTCTTGAAATACAGAATCAAAGGGCCAGAGGAAGAGGAGGAGAGGTATAAACTGTTATTTTCTGGATATTACTTGGCAATTACCTCATTTAATTCAAAGCAGCCTTGCTNAGGTGGAGAGAATGGCCAATCAATGACTGGCTTAAATTGTGCACCATCCCATAGGCAAGAACCAATACCTGACATTATTAATGATATGCTTGCAGAGAGGATCCTAGCATAAATAACCTCTGAGAGGCTCCACCAAGCAGCCAATAAAAACAGATACAGAGACCCACAGCCAAGTACTAGATGGAGCTTGAGAATTTTGTATAAGAGTTGAGGGAAGGATTGAAGGAAGATTGAAGACAGGGACCCCACCTAAAGAAAGAACAACAGAATCAACTCATCTGGACTCTTAGGGGCTCCAGGAGACTGAACCATAAACCAAAAGTGTGAGCATAGGCTGGGCTTGGGCCACCTGCACATTTATAAAAGTACAGCTTGGTCTTCATATGGGTACCCCAAGAACTGGAGCCAGTGCTGTCCCTAAATCTGTTGCCTGCGTATGAATCCCATTGCCATAACTGAGACTCCTTGTCTGAAGTCAGTGAGAGAGTCCTACAGGAACTTGATGAATTGGCAGGAGGTTAGGGAATTCTGGGCTGGGTGGGGGGCAAGTTCTCTTCTCAGAAGAGAGAATAGGAGGGGAGGAAAGGATCTATGTGATGGGGTACTTGGAAGAGAGGGGTGCTTAGATTGGAATTTAAAGCAAATTAATTAATTTGAAAAAGAAGAGGTTAGAATGTGGCTGCGGGAGGAGTCCTGTAGTCTCACCCTTAGTTATGAAGCTACTAGCAGATGATAGATGCTTGGAAAGGGAGAGTCAACATTTTGGGGGACTTTGTCTCATAATAGGTTTTCCAACTTCCATGCACATATGCGCATCACTCATTGGACTTACTGGATTACATTTTAGAAGGAGAATACAAAGTTAGAAAAGAGGTGCACTGAGGAGGCCCAGGGAGAATTGTAAGGGGAAGAGGGGTATGACCAAGATCCACTGTATAAAATTTCTAAATGATAAAAATATATATATTGTAAGTGTTTAAACTAAGCAAACCATCCCTTCCTAAGCTTTTCATTTCCCTTTGGATCATTAACAGAGCAGCTGTATCTCAGCCTTTACCTATATATATATTTCCTGATCAAGCAATTGGTGACTTATCTTAAATCCCAGGATCCTCAACACAAATTACTCACTGACCTAACACCATAACTTCCCCTCTTCCTAGAAACTCCCATTTCAAGTACCACATTAGATATAAGAGCTGGCAAATGACCACATATAATTTAGCACATGATACGTAAACATTTTCATAATAATATCTATGGCACAAATTCTATGTTGATTTTCCTGTAACAGAACCCTAGCCCTTAGCATAAAAGTACCACTCCAGCTATAGAAACCATCATGACCTGCCAAAAGGAAAAACAAAGGTCTAATACATGAAAGTCCATAGTTCTGGGCGTCTGTAAATGCACTATCCTTGCTTGTTGGCTTCTTTAGTTCCACTTCTAGCTAAATGATCTTGTTAACCTAGGTGTGTCAACCCAGGATGTGATTTCTGAAAGCTCACCCTGAGAAAGTCTCGGGACTGCACTGGAGTCCTGAATTTCTAGTATAGTTCCTGTCTTGCTAATAAATACTGTCTATTGAACTAAATCGGTGTCTGAGGAGTCATTACTGGTGGATACCTCACAGTTTTCCAACTACTGACAAATATTTTGATAAATAGGCCTCACCTTTAGTCCTTCTGAGGAAACAACTTTATGCTATCCCATGCCGAAGCTAGACATTATAGTTAAGTAGATAGTGTGAGATGAGATGAGACTCTGTTACATTCTATACTCTAAACATTCATTAGCTTGGAGACACAGGTCTTCCCCACAGTCTGGGCCTTTTGGAACAGTGACAAGAACCTCAAGGTACCCTCAAGGTACATGAAGTGAGGGTCTCTGTAGACTCAACCACACTTCTCAGCCTATGTGACAGCTACTTCCTGCTTAAATCAAGATAGAAGTATTTCTACAGTTTTAGGGCAAAAGATCCCCCTGGAAGCTCCATCTGGGGTCTCTGACTACCAGTCCCAGTGTGTCAATCACAAAGGATCATAGTGTTACCCACATAGGCAAAATCTAAGTGTGTGTATAGAACTGTCTTAAAATAGCAGACAGAGATTGAACAAATGAGCCCTCATAGGAAAGTCAGACATAGAAATTCAATCATCCCAACGCCATTTTCAGAAGAATCACAGAAGCACTGGGTTTAAGAAGAAGAATTGTACGCAGGGAAAGAGTTAAGCATAATTAAACAGACTAGCTCAAAGTGTGGTGAGGTTAATCATTACTTCAATTCTAGCTCAGCAAAGTGGTATATTTGAACAGTTTATATTGCTTAAGAGTGTAAATCAGTTAACATGTGATGATGGCTCTCTGGCTTGGGGTAGTGATCTCTTTTTAACCTGATCTGTTAGACTCAGCTATTTCTGGGATCCAGGGTGACTACAGTTTTGAGGTAATAACTGGAAATTCTATGGAGTCATCCGGGAGATCTGGAGAAAGACATTGCAAATTCTGGCAAATGTCTCAGTTACTCTTTCCCATCTTTCTTCAACAACAATAAATAAGGATGAATCAGGTTAGTACTCACCAGGTTTTTGACTAATGTTATTTGAGTGATGACATCTCTGTGCAAGGTTAGGCTGTGAGTGACCCTAAAAGGGAGAGATACAAAAATGAAGAGAGGTGGTATTAGTGTTTTGTCCTGTTTTGTAGTTATTTGGGGAGCCAAGAGAGGAATAGGTACTTTTTTTTTTTTTTAGCAAAATCCAAGTTTCAAATCTTGGGCATTAGCCTATTCAGCTTGCTGTTATCTTATACATGCATGGCAACAAAGGTTAAATGAAATAAAATTCACTTGTTTAACAGCGCCCTAACTCTACACATAGGTGCCAGTGCATGAGAGCAGCTATGCAACAACAGGTTTAACTTAAGCATCAAGGCATGGGAAACAGGCTAACCTCTGCTACACTTTGAAGTTCCTTCAGGGACTCTGGTAGTGACATCTACTAGAATCACCCTCAGGCAGTGACATCTACTCATCATTAGGTAAACGCAAGCAATAGAGTGCTAAGAAAAGAATACTGGTAGGTTCAATACCTTTTCCTTAAAGTACAAACAGACTTACTTTCACCAAAGGAGACACTTGAATACCTAGAGATGTTGAGATGGGCAGTAAGTATGATCAAACCAAAGGCAAAGGTAGCATCATTCCTTTAAATTAATAAGTTAATATTTTATGTAATAGCCTAATTAAGAAAATAATCATTTGATGGGCTCTACATTGAAGAAATAAACTGCATTCCCAAATGACTTCTGCTTTGACCAGAATAACTGAGCTTTGTCTAACCAGTCACTCATACCAACAGCTCCTATATTTATCTGCATTTGTGTGTCCCTGCATGGGTGTATGTGTACTACATGAGTGTAGGTTCCTGGATAGACCAGAAGAGGTATCTGGATTCCCTAGGCTTGGAGTTAGGAGTATTTTGTAAGATACCTACCCAATATGGCCCCTGAGAACTGAACCCAGCTCCTCTGCCAGAGCAGTAAGTATGGCAGTTTGTTTTGTTTTGTTTTGTTTGTTTTGTTTAATGTTTCTCATTTTTTGACTCATTCAATCAACAAACATGATAATGCGCTTCCTTTCTTGTAGACACCATGCCAACCCTGGGCTTAAGGATAGCCATGGTGAAAAATCACCAGCATGGGAAAGTCCTCAATGCTCAAACAGTTCAATTCCACTGAACTGCCCCACCCCACTCCTGGTATCTGCAGGAATAGGAGGCACTGGGTGGTTGGGATAATAGGATTTAAGGCTACCCAGTCATCTCGTTACCTGTCATGTACATGCTTTTGTAATTGTACTTCCTGTTTGCTTGCTTCAGCGCTTCTGCAGGATAAAAGGCTGCTGGTCCAGAGGCATGAGGCCCATGCTGTTATGTAGCCCAGCAGTGTAATAAACTTTTCTTTACTCAACTGCAAATGGCTCAGTGACTCAGTTTACAAGAAATGCCAGTGGTGTGATGTGATGTGATGTGATGTGTGGATGTGTATGTTTCATTCTGCATTATGCAAAAGTACAAAAGTAATAGTACTTACAAAAATGCCGTGAGAGTTGTCTGTGAAATACCATTGTTAAGGAAATAAGAGAAATATACAATTGCCAATATAATTATTCCAAGAATACTACAATATTTGGGCTTCAATAACCTACTAGAGCATAAAACCTGACAGCATAAAATGTCAAGACATGCCCACCACTAAAGGTGTCCAGACACCTGCCAGGTGTGAACTGCCCAGGAGCATGACAGCTGGCCAGGCAGGAAGTGAAGCTGGCACTGAAGAAGGCACTGCACAGCCAGCCAGCTTGTTCATGGTGAGTGCAGTGAAGAGATTCCCATAAAACCCTGTGCTTCTCTTTTGAGAGAATGTCACACACTCATTTGGATTTCACCTACGCGAACAACACAATGAATTGGGAATTGAGGTGTGCGGAGACAGAATGCATTTATCTTGGATTTGAAATCCTCCTGAATGTTTATCTGCTTGTTCAAATGTAAGCTTGGCTGAGTCCCACTGTACCTATTGTGCCAGGATTGTTAGTATTGTATCAAAACTAGAGAAGAAGTAGGTAAAATTTCCTGTGGATTCCATTATCCTCTATGTCCCATTTCAAACATTCTCCAAAATGGCTCCTCCAGAAGATCAATTTAATCACATGACTGCATGAAGCTAAGCCACGTGAGTTAGAAAGAAAAATAAGAGCTTGTTATAGCAAAAAAGAAAATGCAAACAAAATCACATTTTACTTCAGTTCATTCACTTATTCTATAAAACCTTACTTTTCCTCTGCACTAGATACTGACTGGTCTAGGAAATTAGGATAAAGTGGTTAATAAAAAGCAATTATGTTTTTCATAATTATACTTATATTCTGAGATGAGACAATAAATATATAATATACTAAATATGTTATAGAAATATTTTATACGAGTAATATCAGTTGTTGCAAACTATATATCTTGGTATCTCACTGATTTAACCAAGAAAGTTTTTTTTTTCCTCATATGGTGAGTGGTATGTTATGTGCTGCATGCACACATTCATCTTGGAACTAAATCATCCGGGAAATGACAACTGAAGTTACCACACCAAGAAACAACAGACGATAAAAATAGAGCAAAGACTGCCACCATTAAAAACCAATATAGATGACTTCTGCTCAGATTTGATGAGTCAAAGCTGATCACATGTCTCCATGCTAATTGCCGTGTGGGCTGAGCTGTCTAGAGTAGCACACAGATATAGTTATGCGATGAGTGCTGACATCTGCCATCGTATGTTAGGAAATCAAAACTACAATGGGAGTTAAAAGAACAGTGGAAAGGAAGGTGGACATGTCAGACCAATGAGTTCTAAGATGGCTGCACTGTCAAGTCAGGCAGTTAGGGTAGCTTCAAATCCTCAGGTGAATTCAGAAAAAATTATCAGTTTAAGAATAGTCCCTAATGGAGGAATCCCTCTGCAAAAACGTGTTTAGGGAGAAACAGCCAAAGCAATGAAATCATTAGCAAAGGTGCTTCGCTTTTGCAAGGTGTGTCTCTTCCGACAAAGGGGCAGGGAAGAGAAAATAGGGCCACATATCAGAGGAAAAAGTCCAGCTTTATTCTCCAACAGGGAGCTTTTCCATTTTGTATAATGAGGATGGCCACTATGATGTTAAAATAGTCTATAATATATAAAAGAAGATGAAAATGTGGGCAAGATCACTGCAGCAATAAACCAAAGTCTGGTGGTGTTAGCTCATCCAGGGCAGCCGCAACAAGAATGCTAAGAAGTCTTGGTATTGAGCTGATGTTGGAGATGTTATGAGCAGAATTCTCTAGAAGCAAGGCAGTGTGAAGAAGAGAGGTGAGAACAGCAAATGTCACATCTATGAGCAAGCAAGGTGAGATGGGAGAGAGAATCTGGATTGAGGTTTAGAGATGACCTTTGGGAGAGAATCCATATTGGAAGTCAGAGTCTCAACATACCTCTTGAGTGGACCATGGAGACAAAACCAAACAAGAAAAAGATATAAGAGACATTGGTTGAATTTATAGCATGCCAGAAAAACAGGGTTAGAAGGTAGCTGTTTGCTAAAGCAAGTATTTACAAATATAGTGGGCTGCCTTATAGTACAAAGGCCAAGCTAGAGCTATGCAGAGTGTAGTTCTATAAGAAAACATGCTTGTTGCACAAACCCAAGGACCTGAGTTCAAATCCTTAGAAGCTGTGAGAGTTGGAGACAGAGTAGCATTCATGTAATCTTCAAGTTTAAAGGAGAAATAGGGATTCCCGTGACTCAGATACCACCCATCAAAACATCATGCTGGCAACTTCTGACCACATAGAGGAGTCTGAGTTGCTTTTGACTATATGTGAATAATCCTGAAAGTACATGCAACTGTGTCTGAGAAACTTAACAGAGTGGGTTGTTATAGTGTAATGAGACTGAGCCAAAGCAGACATGCAGATGGATCTCAAGAGACTGACCCAATACCATGGGAGGTGAGGTAGTATTAAGTCAGCAAAAGACTTGTTAAGAAAAATAGTATAACTCATGACATCAGCAGAAAATTTAGAATCAGGAGGTGACACATTAAGATGAAGACAGAGACAGGGAAGTTACATATCTGGGCTTATGCCTGTAAAATCCAGATATTGGATGTCCTGTTCTCATTCTCACACCTATTTCTTTGTCATAAAGTCATTCACCAAACTTGGAACTAGGCTGGCATCCTGTAAACCCCAGTAATCCTCCTCTTGTCTATGCAAGTCCCTGCTCTTTTCTGTGCTCCTCAAAGCACTTGGGGTATGGGTACACATGAATGGTCAGGAGTCTGGTTTGTTTGTTTATTTTTTTGTTACATAACTGGGTTCTTCATGCTTGCCCAGTAAATGTTCCCAAGGGAACTGGACTGATAGAAGAAGAATAGCATGGGCAGATGTTGTCGTGATATATTCACATGATTGTGAAAACTGAGAGGTCTCCCGGGAAAGGAAAAGGAATGGTAGAAAAGTCAGACACACAATTCAACAGTGTGTGTCTCAGGTCTGAAAACAAGGGGAACTGATGCTCTAACTCGCAGTATAAGCCCATGGAAGGACAGAAGCCTAGCAACTGCTGGTATCTCTCATGAAGGCGTATAACCTAAGGCCTGGGAACTTAAATGACCCAGAACAGGGATGGATGGACACTCCAGGTGAAGTAAGCAATGGGCGCATCTTTTTTCTTTTTTCTTTTTTTTTCCTGTACTCTGAACAGTCCGTAAACCCTCACTGGCACAGGTAAGAGCAGCATCCCACACTTAGTCTGAACAGTCCGTAAACCCTCACTGGCACAGGTAAGAGCAGCATCCCACACTTAGTCTGAACAGTCCGTAAACCCTCACTGGCACAGGTAAGAGCAGCATCCCACACTTAGTCTGAACAGTCCGTAAACCCTCACTGGCACAGGTAAGAGCAGCATCCCACACTTAGTCTTCTCATGCCGATGCCGACTTCTAAAAACATTCCACTGGAGCCATGTTAATTCAGCAACCCCGGAATCCTTTAGCTCAGTCTACTTGTTATTTATAAAATATTACCCAACACAAAAACTCTACCAAAAGCTACTGAGATAGAGTCTGAAACACCAAATGGTAACATTCAATGAGAATGTATCTAGTTCTAAATACATGGTATGTCTGTAAAAATGGGATCTTTGTCCTCTCTGTAACACATTCATTTGGAAGTTACAGTTCTTAACTAATGCACTCATTTCATACATTTCTCCTTCCTTTAATATCAAGTCTGAAACTTTATATGATTACATAGTGGGTAATGACTTGAAGAAAGTTGTAAAATATAGGGCATGACATACTTTTACGCAACTTTAAAAACTTTAACAAATATAAAGTATCTTTATAAACAAGGCACTTAGTAAATATATTGAATGAATATGAGAATAATAAAATGAAGGAAATTACTATTGTTGAGAGAGAAGAGAGACCGTTTTGAGATTTTGAAAGGATTACTTAACCATAAATGAAAGCAACCACATAGTGAAGGAATGAGCCATGCGAACATTTGTAGAGAAAATAAGAAATCTAGAATACCATAACTTGAAAATCAATGTTCTGTGCAAGACTTAAGTATCTGTAGTTCACAGTAAGTTGTAGCTTTGATGGGCAGAACTTCCCCAATATCTTCTTTTAAGCATATTTTTTTTATTAAGAAATGTTTACATGCACAGAAAAGCACAAATATTGTGATTTAGTGAGTTCAGATGAATTTGTATGCTCATATAACCATGACACCAGTCAAAAGATGGTATATTTCCATTACGAGGAGATGGGTTATTTTTTTTTGATCCATTTTTATTTGATTCCTTCAACAGATGAAACGGCTGCTTGATTTCTATTTCCATAAATTATTTTTGGAGCTCCTATAACATCATGCAAATGAACCCAAACATATTGAATTCATCTATGCTTTCTTATGTTCAACATATTTGTCTGATTTCATTCTGGCATTGCATATGTCCCAGTGACATTCAAATCAAAGGTGGCCCCTATTTCTAGCTAGACACTGTGGAAGTTATGAAAACTAAAGGAAATGGAGATTCATGTCG
Organism: Mus minutoides; assembly: GCA_902729485.2. Classification (NCBI taxonomy): domain Eukaryota; kingdom Metazoa; phylum Chordata; class Mammalia; order Rodentia; family Muridae; genus Mus; species Mus minutoides. The sequence continues at coordinate 192,720 of LR749781.1, forward strand.
GGGAAGTGTGTCACTATGCCTGATGTGTCATAGCCCAGCCTGGCTTTCTATCCAGTCTCTGCTTCCTGCAGACTAACACTATGGTCCCCCTGTGATCCTTGCTTTCCCACCACAATGGAATGAATCCTCAGACATGAATCTGGGTGGTCCTGTGAGATCATCTTCATGAAGGATTAACTGATAGAAGAGGACCCTACCTAGTGTGGGCAGAAACTTTTGGCGGACCAGCTATAACTAGGTCCCAGTAAAAAGCAGTGCCTGGCACCTGCCTATCTTCCCTGCTTGCTGGTGAATGACTTATTCTTCACTGACATCAGAACGCAGCTTCATCAGATTCAAACACAGATTAAAGACTAGTGACTATCCCTAGGAATCTTCCAGGTCTTTAGCACTAAATTGGGACTAAAGAAGCATTGAAATTCATAGAATCGACATGCATTGCATTTTTAATCTCTCTGATGTGCATCAAGTATTTTTTGTGCTACCCAGACCATTAAGCTCTAAGCCATTCTTGCAAATCATCCTCATAATATCTACATTCTGTGGCTTTTGTTACCCCAGAGAACGCTGTCTAATATAATCTTATTGTATCCAAGGTTTTGCTACTTTGCAATTGTTTTATCTGCCCTCTGATCATTTATTATAGTGGTTATTCTTATATCCTGGTTACAAGCTCTTCAGGAGGTACAGGTGTTAAAGGTTTTTTTCTAAATCTAGATCACCTGTTTGTTTTGAAATCAGCATCTTTCACTTGGTAGCTCATCTTCAAGTGCTATTAATATTCATTCAATGGAAGTTTACTTAAATTGTATCACAGCAGCACATGTTGCCTTACGGTGTGCTAGTATGTGTGAAGAATAAGAGAATGCATCTATTGTGGATAAAACGAAGGATATGCACATCTTATTTAATATGCAAGCCATTTCCATGAGGTTCCATGCCTCACTTCTAAGTAAAGAATTAGAATTGAAGGGGTTAAATGTTTAAAGTGTGGTCTAATATTTTGTCAAGGTCTATCCTAATTTAAAGTCCATGGTCTTTACATTATTAAATACAATTTTTTATATTGAGAAAATGGTTTAATTTCACCTGGATTTTGATACAATTCTCTGACACCGTATGTTTTTTTCAGTACCCGACACCTGCTGCCATAAAAGTAACGAAGATAATGAGTCACATTCCCTGAAATGTAAAGTGACTATTTCCCTAAAATTTTCCCCTGGAAAAAAGAATCACCTTATACTTGAGTATAACAAAATGTATTACATTACAGGGACACTGCTATTTTCTTCCTTTTAAGCAGTAAAAGTACTATTTGTAGAAAAATATATTATTCAGAAAAAGCCTTTTTGTTTTGAATGCTTTTAATGGCCATCTGGTAGATCTCTTTCTTTTATTAAGCTAACAAAAATAGAACTCCCACAAAGAAATAATTCTGTGAAAGTGGTTCTACCTCTTGTGCTGGATTTGGTGTTAGGAAAATGGTAAATACTACCCAAATAATTTGTAAGTCTCTAAATTTTCATTTTTTAACACGGGAAAACTTAGATCTTATCAAATAAACAATAAACTGAGGTCATCCTGCATTCTCAGAGCTATGTTCCCCACAGTGATTCAGGTACCCAGTTGCTTCTAATTGCTGTTCCCCAGAAACCTCTCTACCAGGGGTAGCAATAAGCCATTTTTCTTATATGGTGTTGGTCTGCTCACAAAACACCAGAGCAGACTGCAAGCAGAAATTGTTTAAGTAACCACTCTAATATTTCCACATGGCCCTTTACATAGTGCCTGACAAACAGCCTACAAATTGGGAAAGAGAACATGGTAAAGATGAGCCCCTTACTAAAATCTCATGTTGGAGTGAGGCACCTTGCTTCTGCTAGCACTGTATTGGCAAGGATCCGTCACACACTTCCCACCACCTGGTTGGAAAGGGCAGAGAAAATGCAGCTTTGTCTAGGAAGCTATTTTCTCATGATTATTCTCAACTCTGGAAAGTAGAGCACATATTTCTGGTGCATACTAGCCGATTCTGTAGCAGTTGTCATCTTAAACAAGCCTTTTAGAGATCTATTGAAAAAGCAATAGGGATCACATATATGCACAGTTAGGATGAATAAAATTCCAAATGTCCAAAAGCTAGGACTTCAGATAAAATTTTCAGCAACAGCTCTATACAAAGATATAAAAATTGCAATATCTCATACTAGACAGCAAGATAAAATGGCATGGAAAAACCGCATTTGATGATTCGCAGTGCTGTTATGGCAATGGCGAAGGTGCTGATATAAAATTTCATGTGCAGAGTTCAGTGAAAACTACAGATATTTGTGTAAATGAGTAACAATATCAGTTACAATTCTTTAAAAAATGCATCATTTAACTTAAAATGAAACAATAATTAGTTGTGTGTGTGTGTGTGTGTGTGTGTGTGTGTGTGTGTGTGTGTGTGTGTGTGTTTACTAACTCATTTGCCTGCTTAAGACTATCATTAAATGTGCATTGTTACACTTAGTAGTCATGCAACATGGTTTGGTCATGAGGTCCATGGGTGGATTCATGTGGGTGAAGAATTGTAGAGAGCAAACTCTCATCATCTCTTCATGAGAATCAGGTGTCTCACTCTATGTACAGAACAGATTATATAAAAAGCCCTCCTACTATAGGAACCTGGCTCCACTGTGCATATGAATGAATATATATGTGTGCGTGTGTGTGTGTGTGTGTGTGTGTGTGTGTGTGTGTGTGTGTGTGTGTAGCAATCTGGTTAATAAAACAAAGGCTAGAACTTTGAGTCTCTCATGACTCTATAATCTCTCCCCATTATAAGGGGAATAACAGGGTCACCTGGCTCATGAAAGTGATCATCTCTTCTTCTTTGAAATAGTTGTGGATGCTATCTGAACCAAGAAATAGCTTTTAGTGGCCACTTAAAGAGGATATACATTGAATTACCAAGGCAGGCTTTGATTTATACTATGAAAGGGCAAATAAGAACAAGTCTAAAATCCTGTGTGAAGTGACACAGCTTCACAATGATTATTCTAACCATGATTATTCTAACCATAATGAAGTTCATTGAGATGTAAACACTTTGAATACGGTTAATATTGGTGCAAGCTGGTTTTGATTTGCAAGATATTATAATAAAGTTGTATTGAAAATAATTTATTTACAAAAAGAATATACCCATACACACACACACACACACACACACACACACACACACATACCACACACACACACACACACACACACACACCACACACACCATACACACACAAGAGTCTTATAACATTAACCAGTGCTTGCTATTTAGATGTGCAGGCAGCCAAAGCTTTTACTAGTAATAGTTTTAGTTGAAAGATGAGAATATTGCAACATTATTTAACTTTGTACTGTATAAATGCACTATAAATATTATGTAAATTCTACTTATATTGGGGAGGGATTACAGAGTTATAGTAAACTCAAAGTTCTAGCCTTTTTTGCTGCTTTTTATTAACTTGATTGCTATTCATTCCAAACACAGTTTAGAACTTTTATTACATTTTATTTTCTTTCCAGTATGTTTGTTTACCTTTAAATAAGTTATTTTTATTATATGTATATGCCGGTGTACATATGAGTGAGTGCCACATGAGAACAAGTACCTACAGAGGCCCGAAGAGGGCTGTGAATCCCGTGAAGCTGGAGTTTCAGGTTGATGTGAACTGTCTGAGACAGGGTCTGGGAATCCTCTCTGCTCCATGGTAACAGCATCAGCACATTTAGTCGCTGTGTCATCTCCTCAGTCCTCATCTGACGTTGCTGCAATAATTCTGTGCCCATTTTATTTCTTCAGTGATGTGGATCCTACTTTCTGAATCAATAGCAAAAGAAAGCAGAGCAGTAGTTTACTAGGCTGGGTGTAAGTGTGCTAGCCCCTCAATCCTAGGGCATGACCCTCAGCTATTTGCATTTAAGTGAAACACATTAAAGGCATGGATTAAATTATGCAAGTAAGTTGAAATATTTAAACAGCTGAACAAAGCATGCTACCTACATGTGCCATCACATATTTTTACATTCAATACTAGTCCTTACTCCTATCCATAAACTTCCTTATTTAATTGCAAAGTAAATGTAATACAGAGGATACCTTGCTTCTCAGTATCTGATATTCATGGTATTTTAAGTTTTCTTGTTGTTTTTAAGAAATATTAATGTACAGAATTCCAAGAAGATTTCAGAAACCATTGGAACCGCTGCTATAATAGAATAGACTGAAAAATTCACTGAGTGCTCTCCTCTCCCATTCGCACTTAGGCAGCATGTACACTGCATCACATTTCCACTCAAAAGAAATTATAGAGGACAGCCTGGTATAGCCTATAAAGATAGTGAATGTGAGACTCAGGTTAGAGAGATGATCCAGCCAGAGCACTTGCATAGTGAACAGTCTTCTCTCTTTATGTGTCACTCAGGACCCAATTTTCAAATTTTAAGAAAATTATTCAGGGTCACCTTCATCTCAATCGAGACCACACAACAGTACATCTTGGCGAGGGGACATGACTGGCAGGATGGCCTTGGTAGTAGGAACTGTCTTTTGCACACCATGGCAGACCAAGAGAGGGACATGATCTGTGACCCATACATACCTCCAAAAGAACATCTACACAAGAGACTGTTCTATTCCTAGCCTTCATCTAATAAGAACACCCTTAATGTTACTCGTTCTCTGCCTCTCACTTTCTTTAAAATTATTTATTTATATTCCAAATGTTGCCCTTCTTCCTGCTCCCCTTTCCCAGAGTTCTTCATCCCATACCCCTTCCCTTTTGCTTCTGAGAGAGTGCTCTCCTACATCCCCACCCCCATGTTACCCCAGCCTCCTTCTCTAGGACATCAAGTTTCTACAGAATTAAGCAATCCTCTCCCACTGAAGGTCAGACTAGGCAGTCTACTGCTACATTTGTTATGCCTGGGGCTGTGGAACAATCCATGTATGCTCTTTGGTTGGTGTTTTAGACCCTGGGATCTCTGAGGGGTCCAGGTTAGTTGATTATTTTGCTCTTCCTATGGGGTTGCAATCCCCTTCAGCTCCTTCAATCCTTCTCCTAACCCTTCCATAGGCGTCCCCAACCTTGGTCCAATGGTTGGCTGTTAGTATCTGCACTGGTGCCAGGTGTTGTTAGACTCACAGAAGACAGCCATGCTAGACTCCTGTCTGTAAGCACAATGTGGCATCAGTAGTGGTGTCAAGATTTGGTACCTGAGGATGGGGTGAATCCCTAGTTGGGCTGGTCACTAGATGGCCTTTCCTTCATTCATTCTCTTTATTTGCAATAAATCATCCCTTTGATTCTAATTCCAGCTTATATCCCCAATCAGAATGAAGACTCTCTTAGTGACTCCATAATTGTTGCAACCCAGTAAACTCCATTCATTTCAGGACTAACAAAGGATATCACACAACTTGGCTTTCATAGAATCCCAAGATCTATTCTTCCTTATACTATTAAGAATCTTCCACTTGACCACACTGTTTCCTTTTTCAGTCTTTTGTGTTTCTCAGGCAATCCAAGAACTTATATTTGTTTATTCATTGAAAATTACCCATTTATCAGTGGGCACTGAGAGGCAAAGGCAGGAAGATCTCTGAGTTCAAGGCCAGCATGGCCTAAAGAGCAAGTTCCAGGACAGCTAAGCTGTCATGAAAAACAAACACCAGAATGACACAATAAGAAAATTATCCATTTGTAATGATAAACAATGTATACCATGAGTTGGCAATTCAAGCTTATCACCCAAATCTATGAATTCAAGTCTGTTTAGAATCTATACTATGAAAAGTATCTGAGCATAATAGTTGTGGCCCAATTAATCCAAACAATAGTTATGGCCCAATTAATCCAAACAATGTCGGAACACCTAAAGTGAGTTAGCACATCACATAGGGCCATTGATAGGAAGAAATAGGAGGAATATTTGCAGATTTGCATTCCTCTACAAGAAATAATATATTACTGGGAATATCAGCATGAAAATACCATTTTTAGGTATTCAATAATTTACTTTCAGTGTGACAATTCCAACTACATGTTTATTCTATAATGTATTATGCATACACATGTTCACAAAACATGCATATACACACAGTTACATATAAATGGGAACAAAATATATACACATGTACAGATTGATAAAGATTAATTAATAGCATGAATGAATGTAAAACCTTTCTTTTAGTCTTACATTAAGCTAGTCTCAGCCAGTGAGATGTGTTAGTAGGTAAAAGCACTTTCCATGAAAGATAATTGTCTAAGCTTGATTGTTGGAACCTACAATGAATTTGTCTTCTGACTACACACACACATAGACACACAGAGACACACACAAATACACACAAACACACACATACACACACACTACATAAAAAAATAAACTTCATCTATATTCATTTTTAACAAATGACTTATCCATTTTCATACTAATTTCATTTGCAATTTTTGTTTTTGAGTCCAGATAACATGTAACTCTGGTTGTACTTGAACTCATGCTGTGTGTGTGTATGTGTGTGTTTGTGTGTGTTTGTGTGTATCTATGTGTGTCTATGTGTGTGTGTAGTCAGAAGACAAATTCATTGTAGGTTCCAACAATCAAGCTTAGACAATTATCTTTCATGGAAAGTGCTTTTACCTACTAACACATCTCACTGGCTGAGACTAGCTTAAAGTAAGACTAAAAGAAAGGTTTTACATTCATTCTAGCTATTAATTAATCTTTATTAATCTGTACGTGTGTATATATTTTGTTCCCATTTATATGTAACTGTGTGTATATGCATTTTTGTGAAATCTTGATGCTTCTGCCTCTATCATCAAGTGATGGAAATATAGCATCTATCATCATCCCCAGACTGTGCTTTTGTTTTATTTTTTAGTAACATTGTTGAGCATGTTTACATCATTTCCACCCTTTACTTCAATTCCTTAGAGTCTCCGAGTGTATCAGAGAGTAATTCTGAAATTAGATGTAAATTTAGGTAATATTTCATACCATTTTACTCATTTATGGAAGGACAAATACAATATTGAATGTACATGACGAGGTCATATACACAGATTCTCACTAATTTGAAACTCAGCTTCATTTACAAATTCTCACTACAACACAATGAGATTCCTGACAAAAGACTTTTACAAGAGAAAATATATATCTAACATGAGGGCGATAAAGAGCATATTATTAATATATAGAATATTCTACTACCCCTACAAAAACATCAGTGCTATCTAATCCATTTGAGTGCCTGAACTGTCATGTAGCTTGTCTTTGGGTTTTGGTGAGAATAGAAGCTGTTTATTATACCTTACAATAGTAGCAAATGCAGCTTAATCTAATCATCTTGCCTAAGTATGGAAGTATTTTTTGCCTTTTAGTTAAGTATACTCATATACATAAAATAAATAAATAATTCTTTTAAAAAATAAATAGTTCATATTATTTTTGATTCCCCCATTATATTCAATTAACATTTTTGAAGCTATTGCCTGTAAAATTCAACTTTGTCTTGAAGAGAAAATGCAGGAAGAACATTACTGCTAAAACAAGAGATTTAGGAAAACCAGAAAAGGAGTCATGGAGTAGATTGCTTAAGTATAGGAAGTGAGGTCCATAAAGAAAGGTGTGAAAAAGAAGGACCATCCAGAGACTGCCCCACCTGGGGATCCATCCCATAATCAGCCACCAAACCCAGACACTCTTGCATATGCCAGAAAGATTTTTCTTTTTTTCTTTCCTTTTTTTTTCCATTAAGAAAATGTTTACTCCATCAGTGGGAAGAGAGGCCCCTTGGTACTGCAATCTTTATATGCCCCAATACAGGGAAATGCCAGGGCCAAGAAGTGGGAGTGGGTGGGCAGGGGAGCAGGGAGGAGGGAGGGGGGAGGGGACTTTCAGAATAGCATTTGAAATGTAAATTAAGAAAATATCTAATAAAAAAATTGGAAAAAAAAGAAAATGTTTATTAGCACTGAAAGATATAAAGTCCTGATAGGACCTTGATATTGCTATCTCTTATGAGACTATGCCAGTGCCTGGCAAATACATAAGGGGATGCTCAGAGTCATCTATTGGATGGAACACGGGGCCCCTAATGAAAAAGCTAGAGAAAGTACCCAAGGAGCTGAAGGGGTCTGCAACCCTATAAGAGGAACAACAATATGAACTAACCACTACCCTCCAGAGCTTGTGTCTCTAGTTGCATATGTAGCAGAGAATGGCCTAGTTGGCCATTAATGGGAGGAGAGTCCCTTGGTCTTGCAAAGATCATATGCCCCAGTACAGGGGAATGCCAGGGCCAGGAAGTGGGAGTGGGTGGGTTGGGGAGCAGGGCAGGTGGAGGGTATAGGGGACTTTTGGGATAGCATTTGAAATGTAAATGAAGAAAATATCTAATATAAATAAATAAATATAAAAAAGAGCCTCTTCTACAGTCAACCCTTACACTCACCTTTCAAATAAGACAATTTTCTTAATTGAAAATAACATTTCTTTTTTTTTTAACTTTAATGTTCATATTTGAAAAAAAGTAAAATAGATGTAACTCTATAACCTCCCATGACATTCTCTAAATCAATCACCTGTCTCTTAGTCCCCTTCCTACCCTCCCCTTTATTGTAGTAGATTCCTAACTGTTCCTTCTCGGGTTTCTTCCATCAGAATCATCTGCACTTGCAGCTGTTATCTAAGACCCAAATATCGCTATCTTCCTGTCACAGGCAGCCTGTGGACCAGTTAGCTAATTTGATCCTGTTGTGATCATGTGGTCATGGTTTGCAAAAGCCTGTATCATAGCAAAGCAGCAGCCCTTGTGCCTTGTCAGCAGGAATGACACAACAAAACTACTCTCTGTATTTGTTACTTTGGGCCAAGAAAAAGTTCTTTTTCTGTTTTCATGTTTTTGTCTTTTGTTAGTGTTTTGTTTTTCTTTTCTGTCTAAATCATGAGTGTCCTCCAAGCCTAAGCTCACTTTCCACCCAAAGTTTTATCCTAACTTGATTGGTATTTCTGCAGTCCACACTTTACAAGAATCATTTAGTCATAGGAAAAAGGATTCCTTGCTTCTGATTTTGAGCTTTAGAAGGCCACTGCATGTGACATAAACATTCACTCTCCACTTTCTACAAGACTTGGGAATATCTCTAACACAGAATCTTTAAAACAGTGGCCTGAATACCCACCCCAGTGGCTACATTATGCCACCATCTTTCTTTTCCATGGAGCTCATGACTACAGCTAATAGCTATTAGAAGAGACTAACACCTTTCTGATTTCATGTGAACCCTAGCTTAAAGTAGAAAAGCCTTTGAGCAGATGAGGTAAGAGGTGGGATAAATTAACATGTCAAAGTCTTACTTCTGTTTCTGTGGTCGCGATGGAGTCATGAATAGCAAAATATCATTTCCCGGGACAGTCCAGTGTCCCTTTCCTTGTTTCAATTACTGATACAATTTGTAGTTTCCTCTGAGTACTCATAATTTAGCATGGCATTTGCAACAATTACCGTGACTAGAAGTTTTCAACAATGTTAATGCCACTATAATAATATATAATAATGATATTCTTAAACTTACTTAGAGTGATTATGTTTTGTTTATTTGGAAAAGTAGAAGTCAATGTCAAACTTTTAAAAATTGAATAGAGTTTAATACATTTGAAAATAAATAAAATTTCAACTTTAAATATTGGTCTAAATTTTTGACATTTTTTAAAAGTAGGATCTATAGGACTAGTTTATATCTATTTTTTATGATGGGTAATTTTGAATAATTCAATATATAATGCAGCTTTAAAAATTCCTCTTTTTAGAATTGTTTTAGTCTTTAAAATTAAAATATAATGACACCATTTCCCTTTTTCCGTTCCTCCTTCCAATATTTCCTTTGCACCCCCCATTGTTCTTTCTTGAGTTCATTTCTGATATTTTAATTTTTTTATTTTAGTTTGTGCAGTTATTTATATTTTAACATACTTTCAACTTCAGTCCACCAATATATCTTTTTATTAATTACTCTTTAAGTCTTTATTAAAGCAAGAAAGAAAATCATGTGAAAATTCTGACTATGAATACCCAGTTAATGGATTTGCTGCAAGGAAGGAAATAAGAAATCTTATGGAATAGATATAATAAATAATTATCAGTATCTTGTGATCATCTAAACCCTAACTACACTATTGAAATCACTCATTAATCACACTCAAAAGTAACTAAAATTAGTTTTAGTATTGTGCCTCTAACAGCTATATGACTCCGAACAGCACACATATCTTGGTTTATTCTGGTACATACTATTTTTCAATAATAAAGGGATAAAGTTTTCACCCTTTTTAATTGTTTTCTTACTCTTAGCTAGTTAAAGGCAATAATGTAAAGAACCTTCACTTGTTCTACATCAGAATTTACAAAAATGATACTAGGCATAAAAATATTACACCTCCATCAAACAGTGACTTATGTGGCAGAGACCTGTCTTGATCCCTTTAGCCTCTCTAGTGCATGCCACTAGTCATTGAGCAGTTTGTTAGTCTTTTAATAGTTATTAGTTGATTTTAAAAGATATCAGAGGAAACAATTACAAGTTAATTCAGAATTAGAAGTGCTTCCACTCTAAGCTGTTGATGCAGGCCGAGCATGGCAAGGGCATCATGCCTCGCCATGGAGATGGTGGTCTCCTGTAAGGGGCGTAACTGTAGACCTGGGAGCAAACAAAGGTTATTCTAGTGAGGCTTTATATGTTGCAGCCTGACAGAAAGCTGGTGAGCAATTGCCCTCCTGACAGAGTCACCAGGTTTTACAGCGATGCTCAGTGCTGTTTAATTTGGAAATGAGGTGAGTAAGAAGCAGGTTCTCGGAGGCACATGCACAGTTAATCTTTTGTTGATGTACTTTACAGCCACGTCAAACTCTAATTTCCAGACCTGCAAGGCGTTTGCTCAGAATCAATTCTATGGTAAGTAGGAATGAAGAGCTGCCCCCACCTGCCATTGCTGAAGAGAATAAGGTATTTAAAGCTAGTTGGCATTTCATGGCTGCCACTTTGCTATTAAGTAATAGCTTTATTTTTAAAAAAATTAACTGAATGCCAAATCCATTATTTTTACAAAGTTATTTAGATTTTACTGCTTTTCAAATTCTTTGTCAAACATCAGCCAGTTTAGTTAAGAAGATTGTACAGGGACTCTACAGCTGCAGATATATGTTATACAAGTTCTTTACAGACAGTAGTCCGGTTCTCTCTTTAGTTTTGGTAATTTAATAAGTGTTTAGAAAATGATGTTTAAAATTATTTTTGCTCAGAAAACAAAATTTCCAACATCCCTCAATGATACAGCATATAATTTTCTTGAATCTGTGTTTTCTCATTATCCATATGTGCATATGTGTGTGTGTGTGTGTGTGTCTGTGTTTGTGTTTGTTTACAAATGGCTGTTCGAATGTGCATATATATAGTATTTGTTATGTATTTGTATATGCACACTCAGTCATTTGTAAATAAAGGAGTTACATGATGGCCTAGACTTGCAGAAAACAAGTTCTCATAAGTAGCTACTGTTAAGCTCCATTTCACATTGCTTTTCTTGTAATTTGACTTAATGAATATAAATAAAACTTACTTAGAACTTAATATATGTGTTGATACTTCCAGTTAAATTATGGTTAGACAAAATCTACAAAACATTGTAAGCTTAAGGACTCAAATTGGTACTAATTACCAGAAACTGGATCTATAAAATATGATTATGCACTAAAAAACTCGTCTTCAATGTCTTCTTCCATTCTCTCTGCTTTCATCTCAAATGCAAAAGCTATCAATGGGTTAGTTACAATAGGCATTAATGTAGCTGTGAAAAAATTGATGGGTAGGTAGCCATGGTGACTAGAGTCCATGGCAGATGGAAGTGTGGAAGATGTCCACAGGAAGGGCATCCTCAATTATATGATAATATAATTGAGGCAAGTCAAAGCTAGGAGAGAGAGAGAGAGAGAGAGAGAGAGAGAGGAAGGAAGGAAGGAAGGAAGGAAGGAAGGAAGGAAGCAAAGGGTTTCTACTATGAATAACAAAAAAACTCAAGTCTGATTAGTAGATTACTTACAAAGATGGAGTGGCATGAGGAGTCTGAGTGCCAGTACATTGACAAGAGATAGGGTAGGACCCAGCACAGGATAACAGAGCCAGTTAGAGTAGTGTGAGCATTAACAACAGAAGAAGCTGGAGCACTGAGCAAAGGTTAAATATGATGTCAAGGGAAAGAGAAGCAGAAGATGACTGATGTATTAAGTATAGGAAAACTAAGCTTTCTTATCTTTGAGTCAAAGAGTACATATAAAGGAGAGAAATAAAATTCAAATAAATCCTATAGTGTTAAGATGAATATATATTTCACATGTGTTTATGAATACAGAAATCAAGGCATAATTTAAAATACATACACTCACTTATACTTACTTTTCTTAGCTTTGTTCTCTTCAAAAATGCCTGAGAGCAAGGCATTTCAAAAACAGAGTATCTCTGGTGTCCAATCTTGGTTTCTGAACATCATTCTACCACATTCCATAAGATGTTATAAAATCTCTTAGGAGAAACAGCCAATCCCAGGTACTGTGCAGGCTAAGCTTAAGATGAATTTTGTACTTTGGTCTGTGCTAACAAGGAAGAGGGTTCTCAGAGAAAGACAAAGAGAGCTCAAATGATGCAACACGGTGTTTTAAGAAGCTGTCAGCATGAACATAAGTTTAAACAAAAGTACTAGAATTGCTAATATAGATAGCTAAAATTGGCTAATATTGGCTAAAGCAGAATAAATACTGATATAAATTGAAGAAAAATTATAGGAAATGGAATAACTACAATTAAAATCATTTCTTCAAAAATATTTCTTCTTTTACAGAGCACAGTGATCAATATACCACCAGAAATAACATAAACCAAAACAATGCATTGCATAATAAATAAATAAATAAATAGCAACTTGCCATGGTATCAAGTATAGGCACTAATAGTGTATCAGCTAAACTAAATTATGAGGTCTCATTTGGAATGAGAAATTAAAGTAAATGTATAATTTTATTATAACCTTGAAAAGTACAAGATCATGAAATTTAAGTGTTGTTTCCAGACAGTCAACAGAAAACACTTCAAAAGAGCAGGACTGTTACTATGGAATAAATTAGGATGCAAGTGGCAGAAGTTGTTTCTGGTCTGAGGTGGAGATGCCAGTAGCCTCCTCCTGGTTACCTGCATCTCACTACTGTATGCATTGTGGTTTTATGTACATTAAACTTCCTGTTTTGTAAGAAATATTTTTCAGGAATGACAGGTCATCAATCCAGCAAGCTACTCTAAATGGATTAAAATAAAACAAAATAAACAAAAACAGAAAGGAAAAACAAAAGAGCTTCTTGAAGTGAAACATAACTTTTTTCCATTAGTCCACAGTTGTCCAAAAAATAAAATCAAGCCTCAACATATACAGAATTTCTTCTCTTAAGAGATAATGCAAAATAATCTCAGAGAATCTCTAAACTAATTTAGTAGAATTCTCTTCCCTTAGCTGATTTTGTATTCCCATTTTCATTTAGATAATATGATCAGAGCCCTCCTTGAAAGCCTAGACACTAAGTTATTACTAATACAATATGGAAACTCCAGCCAGACTCACTGGCACCTATCTTTTGGCATGTCTACATTTCCATAAATGGAAAGTCTTGCCCATGGGCTACAAAGAACGACTTTTCAAACACACTATGCTAAAATATGATATCCTGAATTGTAAGTGGGAGACTACTGACCGAAAGGGGCACATGAGCAGCCAAATGCACATGACAACCTCGGCCCCTCTTTTTGCTAAAAATGGGAATATAAAATCAGCTAAGGGAATTGAACTCTGCTAAACTAGTTTAGAGATTCTATGAGATTATTTTGTGGTATTTCTTAAGAAGAACATTTCTGTATATGTTGAGGCTAGGTTTTAGTATTCTGGACGGTCCTAAACTAATGAAAATACTTATCAGTTTCACTTCAACCAGGAACCTAGCAGGGAGTTCTTTGGTCACAACTATCTCTTACAACCTACTTCCACTTTTCATTCTAAGAATTTCACTCTACTAGAGTAGAACCAGAGTGGATCCGTCTGTCACTGCCCATTTAGGTTTTGTTTTTCCTATAGAGAAAAAAACAGCATAGAGGTGCCCCCTAACAATTCCCTTCAAGGTAGGATGTTGTTGCAAGTACATAGCTCATGCATGAACTGCATCAACAGACAGTTACTAAAGCTTAGCTTCCCAGGGCCCATCTACATTGTGGCTATCTGGCTCATTCAAAGCTGCACATTTACCAAGACAAACCAAATAAAGAAGCTGGCCAAGAAGGGAATAGTATGCTTTCACTTCTACATGAGGAAACTGGGATAACACCAGACTCATACTAAGAATTTCTGAGAGTTAAAAGAGTCTCCTGCGTAGTTTTACTTCTCACACTGCACACCTGTGGTTCTCCATCACCTTTTCCACTGAAAATCCCCTATAATTTTTCCCCCGAAATTTTATGAACATTGGAAAACTCAGTATATGTCAGCTTGTATCCCAGAGAAAGTGCTGTATTGATGATGAAAGAAATACTCAGTGCTGAGCTGCAAATGAGGCACAGGAAGCCGGGAAACTTCCTAATATGAGGAAAACACTTCAGCTATTAACAATCTGGCTAATAGTGGATCTACATAGAGAAGAGTCCATTAGTAAGTGGAATGTGTCAAACATTTGAAACACACAGGAAGCACTATAATGGGTGGTGACAGCTATTCTTGATTGTCAACTTAACTATATCTAGAATGAACTATAGTCCAGAAATGGATGGCATACATGTGAGAGATATTCTTCTTGGTTTGAAGTGAGTGAATCAACTTTTAGACTGGACCATTGAGGTAGTAAGATATACCTCTGAACCTTATCTTGAGGGGGAAAGACATACACTTTTGATCCAGATCATGCAGGAAGAAGAGACACCTTTAATCTGGGGCACACCTTCTGCTGGAAGCCTATGTAAGGACATGAAAGGAAGATACTTCTGCTCTTTGCCTGCTTGCTCTTGCCTTATGCTCTAGCACATCCATTTCTTCACTGGCATTGAAGCATATTTCTTCAGGATTCCAGCATACACAAAAGACCAGCTCAAGACACCTAGCCCTGTAGGATTGAGCAACTACTAGATTCTTGAACTTCCCATTCACAGCTAGACAGTGTTGTATTAGAGGACTACAGCCTGTAAGTCATTCCATATATGGGGAAAATTATATATAAAATGTATTATATAAATATATGTATGTGTGTGTGTGTGAGAGAGAGAGAGAGAGAAAGAGAGAGAGAGAGAAAGAAAGAGAGAGATTCAGTCTATAAGTTCTGTGACTGTAGAGAACCCTGTCTAATACAGGGGCCAATGCTGGCAGTCATTGATGAGCTGATGTACCACAAAAGGATAAAGAGAAGCAGAACAAGAGGAAGAACCATGTGAAATGCCAGTGTACAAGTCAGAGGGTCATTGTTTTTGTATAGACAGGTGTTAATTCCAGGATAAGACTAAATGAGATATCCAGGGACAAGTGGAAGGAATTCTGGAAAGTACCAATAATCAAGAATGATTCAGCAACACCTGTCCTATATGCATCCATTCTCCCTGCAGAGTTGAGTTCTTGAGAAAGAAGGAATGCAAACAACTTTCAGATACCACTTCTTGGCCCTGGCGTTCCCCTGTATTGGGGCATATAAAGATTGCAATACCAAGGGGCCTCTCCTCCCATGATGGCCAACTAGGCCATCTTCTGCTACATATGGAGCTAGAGACATGAGTTCTGGGGGTTCTGGTTATGTTCATTTCCTATGTACATGAAATTTAAAATCAAAGGTTATCTTCTCCAAATATGGTAGTACCCTGATACAAGAAACATAAGAAACTGCAGATAGGGAGAAAATAAGTTTTCATGCTTTTCCTCTAGACTTTCTGTACTGAAATGTACACATATTAGGTAAACATTGTAATATGCTACCCAAGCTCTCTGTCAAGCATGAGAAACATATTCTTTGATGCTGAATAAGTTGTCTGATGCCTCTTAGTGCTGTATTTATTGGTGTGGGATCCTGTGGTTAAAGGAGATGCTATCTACTACAAGTTTGTTCCTTTTCTAAGAGTGTCTGTGCATAGAGCTTGACCAAATGGTATGTGTGGAAGTTTTCTAGAACAACCCATTTCCCTAGTCCTACCTCTGAACAAATGAGAGGTGCCACCTTGATGATAAAACTCTCACAGTGTCTGATGTCTTGGTGGAATTGAGTTAGCTACATTCCCTTACTGCTCAAGCCTCATGCCACCACCTCTTCTGCTCAGAAAGATATCACAAGACCTTCCTTTTTTTTCTTTCTTTTCTTTCCCAATTTTTATTAGATATTTTCTTAATTTACATTTCAAATGCTATTCCAAAAGTCCCCTCCCCCTCCCCCTCCCCCCTCCCCGCTCCCTTGCCCACCCATTCCCACTTCTTGGCCCTGGCGTTCCCCTGTATTGGGGCATATAAAGATTGCAGTACCAAGGGACCTCTCTTCCCAATGATGACCGACTAGGCCATCTTCTGCTACATATGGAGCCAGAGATACGAGATCTGGGGGTTCTGGTTAGTTCATATTGTTGTTCCTCTTCTAGGGTTGCAGACCCCTTCAGCTCCTGGGGTTCTATCACTAGCTTCTCCATTGTGGGCCCTGTGTTCCATCTTACAGATGATTATGAGCATCCACTTCTGTACGAGACAGCTATATCAGGGTCCCTTAAGTAGGCACTAGCTGTCCTATGCAATAGTGTCTGAGTTTAATGACTGATTATGGGATGGATCCCCCTGGTGGGGTAGTCTCTGTATGGTCCATCCTTTCATCTTAGCTCTAAACTTTGTCTCTGTAACTCCTTTCATGGGTATTTTGTTTCCTATTCACAGGAAGAATGAAGTATCCACACACTGGTCTTCCTTCTTGATTTTCTTGTGTTTTGCAAATTGTATCTTGGGTATTCTAAGTTTCTGGTCTAATATCCATTTATCAGGGAGTGCATATCCAATGACTTCTTTTGTGATTGGGTTACCTCACTAAGGATTATATCCTCCAGATACATCCATTTGCCCAAGAATTTCATAAATTCATTTTTTAATAGCAGAATAGTACTCCATTGTGTAAATGTACCACATTTTATGTATCCATTCCTCTGTTGAGGGACATCTGGGTTCTTTCCAGCTTCTGGCTATTATAAATAAGGCTGCTATGAACATAGTGGAACATGTGTCCTTTTTTTACAAGTAGGAACATCTTCTGGGTATATGTCCAGGAGAGGTATTGCAGGATCTTTCGGTAGTACTATGTCCAATTTTCTGAGAAAATGCCAGACTGACTTCTAGAGTGGTTGTACAAGCTTGCAATCCCACCAGCAATGGAGGAGTGTTCCTCTTTCTCCACATCCTCGCCAGCATCTGCTGTCCCCTGAATTTTTTATCTTAGCCATTCTGACTGGTGTGAGGTGGATTTTGGTGTCCCTCATGCTAACTTCTGGTTCCAAAAAAAAAAAAACCCACTTATAGCAGTTACTGAAAAAACTGGTGCGGGGATATATCTTGATAGGCACTGAGATGTTTCTGGAGGTATATCATCCAGCCATGGAGAAGGCAATAAAAATCCCATCATGAATAGTAGGCACAGAACCATCATCTCCAGAGACAAGATATCACTATAATTACTAACCTTTCTCCAGTAGTCAACTGGCAGGCCACATTGTACTAAGGAAATGCATTAACTGGTATACATTATATTGACATTTGAGAAATGTAACTCTAAGGACCATAGAATTCATGACCAATTCTAAACATTAGGGGTATACTTGAAAAGAAATACCATAAAGCTAAGTTTATTGATTTATAAGAAAAACCTAAGTATGAAATTCCAAATGCCTTCTCAGCATCATATCAATGATATTTCATCTATTACAGTAAAACAACAACAAAAGCAAATATCTAAGTGAAGAACATCACTGGAGTAGCCATGCTCCCTGAACAATTAAACTTAAACTGAGATAGGTATGTTTCAGAGCTCTGACATGAAAAAATGTGTCTCCACAAATAAAAGATGTGGATGACATTCAAATATGAAATATATATTTCTACATATATACATATATATATATATATATATAAAACTTTGCATATACATATACCCATACATATATACATATATCTATACACACATACACACATACACACACACACACACACACACACACACACACACACACACACACACACACACATATATATAAAGGAATATGGTAGAAAATTTTTGGAACAAGAGTTAAGAATAGCCAGAGTGTGAACAAAAGATACAGAGCAAAACATGAAGAGCTTTATGTCAATCATTATCAACTAGCATGGAACATCAACCAAAGGAAAGGCACTAAAATTAGCTGTACCAAAAGATGCAGAGTCCATCTGTCAGCCTCTGTCAGCAGACATTCAAGTGCAAGCCTACAGGCCTTATGATAGAAGTAGCCACTATGGCAGAGATAAAAATTATGTTCAGACTAACAGCATGAAAAATCTTCACACACAAAAGCAGTTCTAGCTACTCCTGCTATTCAACACAAGAATATTCTCATCAATGGTATGTATAATATCATAATCATCAATTTATATTAAACTGACATTACCACACATTTGGTTATCTTATATTCTGAAAGATATAAAGACTTGTTATAACAGAAATTAGCTCCATTCAGACCTGACCACATGTTCTTCATAGTACTGATGGTCATGTTATAACCTATATTATGTAAAAGAGGTACAGAACACAAAATGTTAAAAGACTATGGTTTTGTCACCCAGAAAGATCTAGTGTGGGAAAAAAGGAATATTCTAATAAAGATATGAATCATGTGTCCACTCAAAAGCCCAGCTTTGTAAGAATAAGATCTATTCTCAAGTTGCAATGGACATTGTAAATCCACCACCTATACATTGTTCCATCTATGCAGGATAAGTCCAATGGCTATTTAATACTCAACATAGAAGACAGCCTCCTTAATTTCTTGCTCACCCTGCTCTAGGGTATACACTCTCAATAATTTTCACGTTAAAATATGATATTTCACTCTTAAAATTAGTCTACATTGCATAGATGCTGTACTTGAACCCTTCATGATTTAAACATTCCATTCTGCAGGAATGTTCCTTAAGACAGAAGTAAACAACTCAAAATAGCTCCAAGAATTCCTTTAAAAATGACACATATTCTCTATGCTCCTCCATTCTAAAGAGTATTTAATCAGTAAAGACTGCCAAGAGTCATTCACACACAATCCCAGTCACCTGTAAGAAGCAGAAAACTGTCCAAATGCCTAATAAAAAGTCCTAGCTGTTGCCAGAGGCTCAGACCAACTGAGCCATCCAGAAAAGACACTCTCCAACCTGCTTCGATGTCTATGGGCTGTGAAGTGTCCAGCTTTGATCAACTACCACACGTACTGGGGTTGGCTTTAATAATGTGTTGTATTCATTTTTGCTCCTGTAAACAACTCCTCACCAATATTCCTATAAGTAAGCCCAATAAAACCCATTGGTTCACCAAGTAGATGTCAATGCAATTATTACTGTGGTCTACCATAGGCTCCCTTTCTGGTATGAGTAGACACATGTCTTCTCTCTCCACAGGAAATGTTTGTCACAAAACAGTATATTTAACCATAAAAAGACAAGAGTCTAGGAGGCCTAACCTAGACACATGATGACTTTGGAAGTGAGATCCCTTCTTCAGCTGGTGACAGAACTCCTTTATAGAGTCTCAAGCTCAATAAATATTTGTTGTATATTTCTTTCCTGAAGGAAGAAGAGGCTTATGTGAATGGATTCAGGTAGCATCCAGAAGCTTAAACTTGTCACCCTCTGGAGAGTCAGGTAGAGATTCAGTCAGAGAACGACAAAAAACAGAAACTGCTAACAAAGAAAAACAATTAAGACTAAAGAATTCAGTCTCACTTCTAATGCCAGTCAAATACTTCGGCCATGCCAGCCTCTGACCAGCAGAATGGAATGGACGCTCTTTGAAACCAATAACCTTGTGTTAAATTATTATGCAGAAGTAAAAAGTAAAGAGCAAATCTAGAAGTTTCACCCCCTTTACCACAGTCACCATAAAATCACTAAGACAAATTGTGCTGAAAATTTTTTGGAGATACTAGCCTTGAAAAAACAAAGGTCCTTCCATGGAAAGTTCTGTTGGAATCTGTGGGATGAATGTCACTGCATGCTAGGCTCCTTTTGTCAAGATACTGGCATGTCAGACAATTAAAGCTATCTTGATTTGGAAAAATAATCTTGACCATCTTGACAAATTCCAATTGTCACTACCTGTTTCATAGGAGAAATAAATGTATTTGACACCTGAATAATCCACCCTATTGTTACTTTGTAGTCTCTTGAACAATATGGAGGTAAATGACAAATTTTATCACTCTAGATAGATCTATTTGCATTTTATATTATATTATATTATTATAGTATATTATAATATAATATTATATTATATTATATTATATTATATTATATTACATGTGTCATAGATGAAGTAAACCAGAAGTTTCAATGTTGAAGGACAGACAAATGTATAGCAAATCTACTGTGTTTCTCTGTTTCACAGCTATACCAGTTCTTGTTCAATACTGGAAAGCAGTTGCCTATGTATTCTATCAAGGCATACAGGGATTTGAATCATTGGGATAAATTTGACACTAGCACAGTTGAAGCGGGAATACAAAGAAAGATATTCTTAAAGCTTTCTCACATAAGTTAAGACTGTGTTTTAGAAACTGATATGTGAGGAATGTGTTTGAGTCTAAAGTTAAAAGAGTGCCTTGTGCTGAGGGACCCAGGTTTCCTTCCCAATATGACTGATCACAACTGCTTGTAACTCTACTCCATGAATTTCTATGCTCTCTTGTGGACTCATTTGCACTGCATGTACATGGTGCACTTATATACATGCAGGGGAAACACTCATACAAATAAGACAAAAAGTACTAAATAAAAATCTGACATAGTGAAATAGAGTAATAACTGTGTGTCATGTGACATTTCAAACCCATGTATACATTCCATAATGTTTAAATCAAAGTCAGAAGATTTTTCCTCTTGAGCATTATGACGCCATGAAACATTCTAAATCCTTCTAGTATTCAAAACTATATAGTATACTATTTTCTATAACAACCCTACTATGCAATAGCATACCAGAAATTCTTAATTCCACTTTATCCTCATTATTAACAGCTTTCCAGCTCTCCTAACATCTACTCTCCCCACTAGCTGGTGGTTTTTGTTCTGTCTTCAACTTTTATTATACCAACACTTTCATATTGCAAATATGAGATATTTGTCATTATGCATCTTGTTTATTTTACTTAACATAATATCTTCTAGTTTGAGCTATGATTAGGATTTGAATATTCTTATTAGTCAGTTCAACTAGATCTGAATAAATTAGCAAATGTGTTTCTGCAGGAGCTGGACCTAGACACCCTACATATTTGCATTAAATGTGCAACATGGTCTTCATGGGGGCCCTAATAAGTGAAGTGGGGATAGTTTTGGTCTCTGTTCCTTGCCATTGGATCCCCTTACCCCTACCTGGACTGTCTGGTTGGTCCTCAGTGGGAGAGGATATATCGAGTCCTGCTCAGACAAGATGTCCCAGGGTGGAGTGGTGCCCAAGCAGGATTCCCCGTTTCTGAGGAGAAGGGGAGGGGCAATAAAACAGAGATTTGTAAGGGTGGAACTGAGAAGAAAGGAGGGAGGGATGCTGTGACTATGATGTAAATTGAATAAAAGAATTTTTAAAGAGACATGCTTCTGCTATACCTATAAATCTATTTACTAAATTGATTAACTTGGGAAGAAGTACCTTCCAGCTGCAGCCCAGGCATAAAGATTTAAGAAGGAAAAGCTTTTGGTTTTTTTCTTGATTGCTTGCTCTCCTTCAACTCTTGCTGGTGAGTAAATCTTCTTTGTAGCTTCCACTGTTGATATTAAGACTACTGCACCCTTGGAGGCCATGTTAATGTCCATGTTTCATGTTACTTTTGTAGGCCATGTGGATTTTTGTGATCTATGCTGCCATCTGAAGTTATGTTAGTGTCCATGTCCTATGTTACCTGGCTACCATGTAGATACCCCTGTCCTGTCCTGCCACTGGAGACCATGCTAAATCCTGTGGTCTGTGTAATAATTCTGGAAACCATGTGGAAGTCCAGGATCCCTGCTGCTGCTGACTGTAAAGGGTAGAAAGTTTTTTTGCAGTGATCTCGATGACTGCAGACTCAGGTAAGAATTAAAGACATAGACCTCTGTGACAATAACTCCCAACCAAAAAGAGAAACATTCTAAACAGGAAGCCACTGAAGAGAAATCTTAAAATTTTTGATAAGAATCTTGAAGTGTAGATCTTCGCAGTTGATGACTGGCAGAGGTACAGGTGAGAATGGGGTGGGGAAGGACTCAGTTTAATTTCAGGGGCTAGCCACTGGAATTTTGACCATATTAAATGAGTATATAGGCAAAACAAATTGGACTTTGCATTCTTTTTTCCTCTCTTTCTTTCTTTCTTTCTTTCTTTCTTTCGTTCTTTCTTTTTTCTCTTTCTCTTTCTCTTTCTTTCTTTCTTTTCTTTTTTTCTTTTCTTTGGGGAGGTCACATGAGTTGTGGTATAATCCTGGGAAGACAGGGAAGTGAATGTGGTCAGAATATGTGAAACTTCCAAATAATCAAAAAAAACATTATGCTGAAATAATAAAATTATTGCACCCTTTCTTGACATCAAACTGCACTGTTCCAATATAGCCTGGGAATCATGGCCCTCCACTAAGCCTCCAGCCTTCCGCACCTGACTTGAAGAACTTCAAAGGCATCTGGCTTTGTGGACTGAGCAACCATTGGCCAGTATCAACATAGTCACTTTAGGGCTACCCAGACCATGTAACATGTATTTACTATATCACTTCTGTTACTCTATAGAACCCTCATGAACATAAAAATGAAGTGTCTCCCAAAAGTCTCATGTGGTGAAGCTTTACTCCTCAGTAGGATCCAATTACTGAGAAGTAAGTGAGACACTAGAGGCTATGGCTTCATTGATGAATCATATTTGAGGCATTACTGCTGTATGGTAGAATCTAGGGGAGATAGAACCTGATTAGGAGCCTATATTATTAAGGAAGAGTTTTTCATGTCTGGTATATCTTGTTCTCTCTCTCTCTCTCTCTCTCTCTCTCTCTCTCTCTCTCTCTCTCTCTCTCTCTCTTATCTCTCTCTTATCTCTCTCTCTTATCTTCTCCTTTCTCCCTCTCCTGTCTCCCATCTCCCCTGTCCTCTCTTCTCCTCTTTGTTCTCTTCCCCCACTCTACTTGGCCCCAGTGATTTGATAAACCTTTACTCTAGCACAGACTCCTGGCACAATATATTGCCTTGCTTTGGGCCCAGAACACTGAATCAGTTTCAGATTTCCTTGGACTGAAACCTCTGGTAAACAATATAAACTCTTCCTCCTTTGTTTTATTGAGTATTTTGCAACAGCAAATGAAAATATCTAATACAAAGTTGTTGCAAATGAGAGGACTTTATTCTTCTTCAACAATTTAATATTGTATAGCCACTTAGGTACCTTCCATTTCTTGACTATTGTGAATACAATTTCAATAAATGTGGGAGTGGTGGTGTCCTTTTCTCATAGTAACTTCTCATAGTAATCTGGGAGAAATACAGTCAACACTGAGATTGTTGGAGCCTGTGGAAGCTCTTTGTTGAGTTTATATGAAATTTCTATATTGTTTTCTATAGTGGCCCAATTTTACACCTCTATCATTGGCGTATCGTTTCTATTTCCTCATATCCTCGCCACTTTTATATTAGCAAATCTTGCTGGAATTAGATGATGTCTTGTTGTGGTTCTAATCTGCCTTTTCCATGTATCCACTGACTGTGAGTACTTCTTTTGAAAAATAATCAATTTTAGTCAGGTTTTTGTTGTTCTTCTGTCTTAGATTTTCCTTGAGTCTGACTTGATTTTATAGCCTGGATATTAACTCGTCTACAGACATTCTCTTGTGTAGGTTGCTCATGTTCCCTTTGATGTACAGAAGCTTTTCACTTGACCAAACATCATTGTCTATTTCCCTTCAGATTCATTGCTTCCTTGCCTATCCCAGTGTCTTAAGTCTCTTCTGTCAGCTTTCTCTAGTTGTTCCATGTCATGGTTTTATGTCTTACATTGACAGATTTAGTCTATTTCAATTTTTCTTAACAGTGAGAGACAGGAATCTGGATTCATTCCTCTATACATGCACGTCTAATGGTCCCAGAATGAATTTTTACACCAATTGTCTTTTTTTCCAACTCATGATCAGAGCACTCTGG
>LR749781.1:222247-243557 GCA_902729485.2 Mus minutoides
CCCTAAATGAATAAGGGCAAGTATAATAAAATCTTCAAATGACAGAGTGGGAAATTGGAAACACTGACAAAACAGAGCTATTGGCTGTCAGGCAGATTTCAGCATAGCTTAGAATTTTTGTTTTTTAGATAATACAGGAATCTTAAATTTGGAGTTCTCTGCTTGAAGAAGTCTCAGTATATCAGTACATAGTATTGTAAAGTAATGCAATAGCTTGTGAAAAATCAATCTGTAAAATACAAGGTTCAGCTATAGTTCTTATAACCACGCATATACTGTAGCCTAAGACTGCATGAAATATGAGGGGTCAGTATGCATGGGTCGCTAGAACACTGTCTTAAACCATAGACCCAAAGGGATTTTAAGATAGAAACCATAGGTATTTTAGCATGCTGGTTCTCAAAAGCTATACAGGGTCTTTTGGAAGTTAAATAAAACTTGGAAAGGACATACATTTGTGGTTAACCTTGACCAGGACTTTGTACATTTATATGTTATTCATGATATAAACAGGGAAACTCATTTGAAATGGTAACTGCACCATTTTGGAGAGCCTGTCATGGTTTGAAGAAATTATTGGATTTTTGTAATAATGTCAAAATGCAAATATCCAATGTTTCAATAAAAATTTATCAAATATATATCTTAGCTCTCTTTTATTTTCTATAACAAAGTATTCTATCCTTCTAAATGATAAATCTTAAACCAAGATTGTTTTAAGGTTTGTTTAATATATAAACAAATCCACAAATAAATACACCTGAGGTTCGGGGTTCCTTGTAACGTGCTCTCTGTATTACATAAATACATTGACAAGTATATGAAAGTAAAAATTAAAAATAACTAAATTCAAATCTCACCTCGGCAATGGATTAGTTATTCAACCCTAAAGTAATGAGCAAAGTTTGCTCTAAGTTTGTGTATCTTTGGATGAGGATAATACGTATGCCAAATGTGTCAAATGAGAATTAATGAAATTATATGTGTAAAAGCAACTAAGATAGTACCTTGCACAAGGTCTTAATTAATTCATTCATTCATTAACTAATGAGAATTGAACATTCATTAAATACAGTACTTGTTTATCTGAAGATTCATATTCTAGATTCAGTGACATAATCAAATGTAATCCAAAATTATTAAATGACAATTTTAGAAATAAAGTAAGCTTGAATGGTGTGATGTTCTAACCCATTAGAAGAAATATTGTGCCACCTCATTCCATTTTATCAACCCATCTTTCCAGTGTGTCTTCTTGGCATATACTACCCAACAATTTGTTATATTATACCTATCTCAGTGGCTTCACAGTGGCTTGATCATGCCCAACCCCTAGCTTCCTTTAGGCTACAATACCACAACTTCTCCCAACATCATGATTATTTGTTTTTAATGGATGACTTAAGGATATGCTCATGGCCATAGCCTTGTCAGAGAACTAATTCAAAATAAGATGAATCTGTTTAGGGCAAATTTCAATTCTACATCTTTTAGTTGGAATTCCAGCTCTCCCCTTTCTACTATAGTCTATGGTCACATATGTGCTTATGGATTTACAATTCCAAAGCAAACTAGCATCACCAAAACAGATTTTAAAGCCAGAAATACTATAACTGAGAACTCGCATCTCATCCCATGAAAATTCATTTTCCTCCAGAGAGAAGTAGCTCTGTGCAAGGCATTTGCAAAAAAATCTAAATTAAATTTGGGAAACACTCTCAACCTCACACCATTTAATTTAATTTTTGAATGCATAGGAATTTGTGTTTTGGGCTTTGCATTGATGTTGGGCAAATAATATATCACTAAACTATACTCTGAGCCCTCTAGACACTAATAACACCAACATTGACTCAATAATAGCAAAATTGACTAAAGTGGCTGTAGCTTCCTACTAAAAAAGCAAGAATTTAACTCTGTTACAGCTATGATTTACTTCATAGAATAACCATATTAAATAGTTTGTATGGTTTGCCTTTGTTAACTAGCCCTCTGCAATTCTGTGAAGGGCTGTGCAAAGAATATAGCTCATTTTCTTAGTTTAGGCGTCTATTGCTATGACAAAATATCATAACCAAAGAGCAAGTTTGGGAGAAAATAGTTTATGTGGCTTACACTTCCATGTCACTGAAAGAAGTCAAGGGCAGGAACCTGGAGGCAGTAGCTGACTCAGGCTCCATGGAGGAATGCTGCTTACTGCCCTGCTGCCAATTGCTTACTCTACCTGCATTCCTATAGAACCCAGCACCTGCAGCCCAGGAATGGCATCACCCATGATGGCCTTGGCCCTCCCCATCAATCACTGATTAAGATAATGCCATACAGGCTTGCACACAGCCAGACCTTATGGAGGCATTTCCTTATCTGAGGCTCCATTATGTCAAGTTGTGTCAAGTTGACATAAAAGTAGCCATTCACTCATTAATCCTAAAAGAACATGGTAGAGATTTTAAAACAATGGACATAATTTCACAGACAAGATAAGCCAAGAACTTTGTCTCTGCAACTCCTTCCATGGGTATTTCTAAGAAGGATCCACACTTAGGTCTTCCGTCTTGAATTTCATGTGTTTTGCAAATTGTATCTTGAGTATTCTGAGCTTCTGGGCTAATATCCATGTATCAGTGAGTGCATATCATGTGTGTTCTTCTGTGATTGGGTTACCTCACTTAGGATGATATCCTTCCGATCCATCCATTTGTCTAAGAATTTCATGAATTCATTGTTTTTAATAGCTGCATATTACTTCATTGTGTAAATGCACCACATTTTCTGTATCCATTCCTCTGTTGAGGGACATCTCAGTTCGTTGCAGCTTCTGGCTATTATAAATAAGGCTGCTATGAACATAGTGGAGCATATGTTCTTATTACAAGTTGTAATATCTTCTGGGTATATGCCCAGGAGTGGTATTGCTGGATATTCCGATGTTACTAGGTCCAATTTTCTGAGAAACTGCCAAACTGAATTCCAGAGTGGTTGTACCAGCTTGCAATCCCACCAGCAATGGAAGAATGTTCTTCTTTCTCCACATCTTCACCAGCATCTGCTGTCACTTGAGGTTTTGATCTTAGCCATTCTGACTGGTGTGAGGTGGAATCTCAGGGTTTTTTTTTTCCCCATTTTTATTAGATCTTTTCTTCATTTACATTTCAAATGTTATCCCAAAAGTCCCCTATACACTCCCCCATCCCCCACCCTGCTCCCCTACCCACCCACTCCTACATCTTGGCCCTGGCGTTCCCCTGTACTGGGGCATATAAAGTCTGCATGACCAAGGCGCCTCTCTTCCCAATGATGGCCAACTAGGCCATCTTCTTCTATATATGCTGCTAGAGACATGAGCTCTGGGGGTACTAGTTAGTTCCTGTTATTCTTCCACATATAGGATTGTTTTGATTTGCATTTCCTAAATATCCATGGAAGGAGTTACAGAGAGAAAGTTCAGAGCAGAGACTGAAGGAATGACCATCAAGAGACTGCCCCATCTGGGGATCCATTCCATAAACAACCACCAAACCCAGACACTATTTCAGACGCCAACAAGAGCTTGCTGACAGGAGCCTGATATAGCTGTCTCCTGAGAGGCTCTGCCAGTGCCTGGAAAATACAGAAGTGGATGCTCACAGTCATCCATTGGACAGAGCCCAGGGTCCCTAATGAAGGATCTAGAGAAAGTACCCAAGGAGCTGAAGGGGTTTGCAGCATCATAAGAGGAACAACAATATGAACTAACTAGTACCCCCAGAGCTCCCTGGGACTAAACCACCAATCAAAGAAAACACATGGTGGGACTCGTGGTTCTAGCTGCATATGTAGCAGAGGATGGCCTAGTCGGTCATCAATGGGAGGAGAGGCCCTTGGTCCTGTGAAGGTTCTATGCCCCAGTATAGGGGAATGCCAGGTCCAGGAAGAGGGAGTGAGTGAGTTGGGGAGCAGGGGAGGGGGGGAGGGGATAGGGAATTTTTGGAGGGGAAACTAGGAAAGGAGATAACATTTGAAATGTAAATAAAGAAAATATCTAATAAAAAAATAAAAAGTTAAAAGAAAGATAAGCCAAGAAGTATTTAGTCCTCTGAAATTTTGTTAGAACTGAATGAATATACAATAACATACTATACTGCTGATGCTCTTACCGTTTTCTGATTGAGTAACCGGGTCTAAAGTTATTAACTTACTTTTTCAGCCTTTTAATTGCTTTAGGACTTTTACTTCATGGTGTAGTAAAAGCCCAGAGTACCACCAGAAAATGCACAATAATGTCTGAGAACTCAAGATCAAACAGAACTCCCAGAAAATACTCAAGAAAGTAGCTCAAGGGCAGAGAAAAATTAATAAGTGGAATTTCCCTGGGAATTTGGATAGACTTGCCCACATAATCAGAGAGGCAAACCTCAAAACACCCCTTTCTTATAGTTTTTATCTTCTAAGTCTCCTTTCACAGATAAGATCTTTACCTCATTAATCTGATAAACTCTTGCTATCAGTTACAGGCCCACTTATCTTTCTTCCTATTCTGCTTTTTAACTCTTTTTGTCTTTATTTTGTTTAAATGAAAATCTTGTTCAGAATCAAATGCTTTAATAAATAATATCTAAAAGTCTGAAAAATGTTTTTAAAAACATTATATCTATAAAACACTATTCTTTCTCTCTCAAAGAGAAATCACCTGGTTGGGTTACAACTTATGTGTATGCACATGTGCGCACACACACACAGATGCATGGTATGTATGGCAGATGTTTATGTATGTGTGAGCATGCATATGCATTTGCATATGCATACTTGTATAGGTTTATTTTCACATGTATATGTGTATGTATGTCTAAACATATGTTTGGATATGTATGTGTTAAAAGTAAGAGATTAGACTGAGGAATGCAGAGAATTATGGAAGAAAGGATCACCTTAAAATAGCTGCACATGGGCAGAAAAGGTGAATGATTAACTGGAAGGAACCACTCATCAGTATTTTAGTCATGAAGATGAGGTAGCTCAACTCTGCCCTGCCTGCTATCCTGCTAGGCAGGCCTTCTTCTTGTTTTTCTGTTCTCAGTACCATTGGAACTGACCCACTTCCCCTGGCTATTCCAGAGGCATTCTTATTGCTGTCCTATTGCTTTAGAACTGAAAACCTTTCTCTCCTTAGAATGACCTCTGTTCCTCCAGCTTGCATTTGTGGGCTTATCTTGGATAACTAGAATGCTCCATCCAGAGTTGCTTGATTTCCCCCGAGAAAACAGAAGCTCTTGCTTATGCACTGCAGTTGATTCCGTAGTACCTTCTCAAAGTCCTCAGCAGCATTCTATGAAGGAGGTTGCCCACTGATACCATTAGGATCAGACTCCCCATATAACTGCTAATGCATGTGTGTTGTGCAATGCATTGCACAAATCACAAGGTGTCTAGAATGAATTGGAATCAGCCATCATATGTCTCAAGATATTTGCCAGATTAAAGCCAGAAGAAAGATTAATAATCTGGTTATGAATGACTTTGTGTCAGAAGCCACGTCTTCAGTGGGATGATGTCTCTTGACAGAAGGTATTTAACCATTTTTCATGAGCTCATCCTACTGTGAGCATTCATAGAGACTTTGTATGGTTAGCCCCACCCACTCTCCCGCCCCACCCCCAAGAAGCAAGATGATAAAATGAGCTCTTTAGTGTGCAGATTCAAAATGTAAATTTGTTAGCTTGAGAGATGAATATTGATAAAATCCTAAGAGTCGGGTGAATACCACAAATGTAAAAGTGCTCAGCTATGCTCTTATATGGAATTACTAGACCCTGACCAAAGAAGACACAATCGTGCAGTCTGTATAAACACAAACAGGCAGAAATCTCTAATATCAGATAACAAGAACCAAACTTAAAAATGGAAAGTCAATTTGCTATCAAGTACTTATGACATCTCATTTCTACCACTCTTTTTAATAACTTAAAATGTAGTAGAGGTCTGGGAGAGTTTCGTCAAACATAAATACCTTAGTAGCATAAGTTTTTTGTTTTTTTTTTTGTAAAACAAGTAACTGATCAAAGCCCAATGTTTTCTCTGTGTTGAGCAGAGCAACACAGGTTTGGCCACTTGAAAATCTAGGATTTCAGAAAGTTACTCCTTTAGATTGTGGGGTGGTAGGCTGTGTGCAAACAGTCTGGTCCCCAGTGGAGCAAAGGTCTGGAACCCCAGAGCCCAGTGGGTGGTGATCTCCACATGCATGAGACCACAGGAGTTAGGAAGTGACTTCCATTCACTGCCCCACATTCCCTTCCCTTCACCAGAACCCTCACACCAGGCCTGGTCAGAGATTTCCATGGAAAGTCTCTGGTGCTCAGGCCCACACTAGATGAGGCCTAGAAATTTTAAATATTCGTTCCTGATGTTTAGGTATGATTTCAACAACTGTCACGAGGCATTAGTGACCAAAAGAAGTCGAGGTGAGTCAGATCAAGAGAAAGGTCATTCACCTGCAGAAAACCAGTATCCCAGTTACAATACAGGACCTCACATACTTGTTGCTCCAAAAGGACCTTCAAAGTAATCACCACAAATTTGCTGTTCACAACACTTCCACAAGATAATTTTAAAGATTGTGAAATAAAATAGTAGACACATGCTTTTTTTTTCTCTCTAATTCTGCTAAATTCAATTGTTACCTTCATACGAAGTCACATTTCCTTTCTTCCCCTGTTATTATAAAGATTAATACTTGCTTCGTTACATTTACACTTTGAGCATCAAACTCTGTTTTCAGCCTGTAGCTGATCTAAGAACCAGTTTGTATTTAAAATTCTAATATTATCTTTTACATCTCCAACCCCAAATCCCCAGTGTGTTTTGTGGTTTCCTTCTTTTCTATTTTACATGGAAAATGGTAAAATACAATTTCTACACATATTTCATGAAACTATACCAAATATCAAGTTTCGTTTAATGTTATAAGCATAATATATTGTACTGTATCATAAAATTTTATTAAATTTAATTTTATTATTTTATTACTTATTCCTTTTATATCCCACTCACAGCCCCCTTCCCGGTCACCTACTCCTAAAATTCTTCCCTCTTCCAATTTCCTCTTGGCAAGTGAGGCCCCCTGGGTATCTCCCCCGTCCTGGCACGTGAAGTCTCTGTGAGCCTAGAAGCTTCCTCTCTCACTGAGCCCAGCTAGTAGAACATACCCCACATTGAGGCAACACCTTTTGGGATAGCCCCTGCTCCAGTTGTTCAAGACCAGCATAAATCTGTTACATATGAGTGAAGAGACCTAGGTCCAGTCTGTGTATGTTCATTGGGTGGTTCAGGCTCTGAGAACCTCAAGGGTCCAGGTTAGTTGACTCTCTTGGTCTTTCTGTGGCATTCCTATCCCCTTTGAGATGTACAATCCTTCTTCCTATTCTTCCATTAAAGTCCCCAAGCTCCATTCACTATTTGGCTGTGGGTGTCTGTATCTATTGAGTCAGCTGCTGGGTGGAGCCTGTGAGAGAGCAACATGATCCTTTCAGCTTACAGAACAACTTATCATTACTAGTGTTAGGGATTGGTGCTTGCTCCTGGGTATTATTATCTTTGTTTTTAACTGGTTTATTTCAACCCTGATTTTGATTATTTCTTGCTTTCTATTCCTCTTTGTTGTGCTTGCTTCTTTTTTTGTTGTTGTTGTTTCTAGAACATTCAGGTGTATTTTTAAGTTGCTGATATGAGAACTTTCTAATTTTTTAATGGAGGCACTTAGTGCTACAAATGTTCCTCTGAGCACTGCTGTCATTGTGTCTCATAAATTTGGCTATGTTGTGCCTTAATTTTCATTGAATGCTAGAAAAATCGTTAATTTCTTTCATTATTCTTTCCCTGACCCAGAGATCATTGAGTAGAGAGTTATTCGATTTCCAAGAGTGTGTAGGATTTTCATTGTTCCTGTTGTTGAAGTCTAGCTTTAACCCATGGTATTCTGATAAAATGAAATTCAATTATCTTGTATCTGTTGTGGTTTGCTTTGTGGCTAACTATATAGTCAGTTGGAGAAGGTCCATGGAGTGCTGAGAGGAAGGTCTATTCCTTTTTTGTGTTTGGGTAAAATATTCCATATATTTTTGTTAGGTACATTTGCTGCACAATGTCTATTAATTTCACTGTTTCTTTTTTATTAGATATTTTCTTTATTTACATTTCAAATGTTATCCCATTTCTTGATGTTCCCTCCAAAAATCCCCTCCCCTATCCCCTCCTTCCTTCCCCTGCTCACCAACCCACCCACTCAAGATTCCTGGCCCTGGCATTGCCTTATACTGGGGCATAGAACCTTCACAGGACCAAAAGCCTCTCCTCCCATTGATGACCCACTAGGCCATCCTCTGCTACATATGCCGCTGGAGCCATGAGTCACAACATGTGTGCTCTTGGTTGGTGGTTTAGTCCCTGGGAGCTCTGGGGATACTGGTTAGTTCACATAGTTGTTCCTTCTATGGGGCTGCAAACACCTTCAACCCCTTGGGTCCTGTACTCAGTCCAATGGATAGCTGTGAGCATCCACTTCTGTATTTGTCAGGCACTGGCAGAGGTTCTCAGGAGACAGCTATATCAGTCTTCTGTCAGCAAGCACTTGATGGAGTCCAAAATAGTGTCTGGGTTTGGTAATTGTATATGGGATGGATCCCAAGGTGGAGCAGTCTCTGGACTGTCATTCCTTTAGCCTCTGTTCCACACTTTGTCTCTGTTACACCTTGCATGGGTATTTTGTTCCCCCTTCTAAGAAGAATAAAGGAATCCACACTTTGTTCTTTCTTCTTTTTCACTATCATATGGTTTGTAACTTGTATCTTGAGTATTCCAAGCTTCTGGGCTAATATCCACTTATCTGTGATTACATACCATGTATGTTCTTTGTGATTGGGTTACCTCACCCAAGATGATATGGATTTATCCATTTGTCTAAGAATTTCATAAATTCATTGTTTTTAATAGCTGAGTAGTACTCCATTGTGTAAATGTACCACAATTTCTGTATCCATTCCTCTGTTGAGGGACATCTGTGTTCTTTCCAACTTCTGACTATTATAAAAAAGACTGCTATGAACACATTGGAACATGTGTCCTTAAAACATGTTGGAGCATCTTCTGGGTATATACACAGGAGTGGTATAGCTGAAACCTCAGTTAGTACTATGTCCAATTTTCTGAGGAATTAGCCAAACTGGTTTCCAGAGTGGTTGTACCAGCTTGCAATCCCACCAGCAATGGAAGATTGTTCTTCTTTCTCAACATCCTCGCCAGCATCTGCTGTCACCTGAGTTTTTTTATTTTAGCCATTCTGACTGGTGTAAGGTAGAATCTCAGGGCTGTTTTGATTTGCATTTCCCTGATTACTAAGGAAGTTGAAGGTTTTTCTTTAGATGCTTCTCAGCCATTTGTTATCCCTCTGTTGAGAATTCCTTGTATAGCTCTGTACAGCAATTTAATAGGGTTTTTATTCTCTGGAATCTAACTTCTTGAGTTGTTTGTATATATTGGATATTAGCACTCGATCAGATGTAGGGTTGGTAAAGATCTTTTCCTAATCTAATGGTTGCTATTTTGTCTTATTGACAGTGTCCTTTGCCTTACAGAAGCTTTGCAAATTTATGAGGTCTCATTTGTCGATTCTTGATCTTACAGCACAAGCTATTGCTGTTCTGTTCAGGACATTTTCCCCTGTGCCCATATGTTCAAGGCTCTTCCCCACTTTCTCTATAAGTTTCAGTGTGTCTGGTTTTATGTGGAGGTCCTTCATCCACTTGGAGTTGAGATTTGTACAAGGAGATAAGTATGTTTTAATTTGCATTCTTCTACATACTAATCACAAGTTGAGTCAGCACCATTTGTTTAAAATGCTGTCTTTTTACCAATATATGGTATTAGATCCTTTGTCAAAGATCAAGAGACCATGGGTGTGTGGGTTCATTTCTGGATCTTCAATTCTATCCCATTCACCTACGTGTCTGTCACTATACCAATACCATGCAGTCTTTAATCACACTGGCTCTTGCAGTACAGCTTGAAGTCAGGGATGTTGATCCCATGAAAATTTCTTTTATTGTTGAGAATAGTTTGCATTATCCTACATTTTTTGTTATTCCAGATGAATTTGTGAATTGCTCTTGCTAACTCTGTGAAGAATTGAGTTAGAATTTTGTTGGGCATTGCATTGAATCTTTAGATAGCTTTCAGCAAAATGGCCATTTTTACTATATTAATCCTGCCAATCCATGACCATGGGAGATCTTTCTACCCTCTGAGATCTTCTTAGACTTCTTTCTTCTGAGACTTGAAGTTCTTATGATGCAGATCTTTCACTTCCTTAGTTAGAGTCACACCAAGGTATTTTATATTATGTGTAACTATTGTGAAAGTTGTTGTTTCCCTAATTTCTTCTTAGTCTGTTTATCCTTTGTGTAGAGGAAAGCCACTGATTTGTTTCAGTTAATTCTATATTCAGCTACTTTGCTGAAGTTGTTTATCATGTTTAGTTCTCTGGTGGAATTTTTGGTGTCCCTTAAGTATACTATTATATCTTCTGCAAATAGTGATATTTTGACATCTTCCTTTCCAATTCTATCCCATAGATCTCCATTTGTTGTCTAATTGTTCTGGCTAAGACTTCAAGTACTATATTGAATAGGTAGGGAGAAAGTGGGTGGCCTTGTCTAGTTACTGATTTTAGTGAGATTGTTCAAGTTTTTCTCCGTTTAGTTTGACGTTGGCTACTGATTTGATGTATATTAATTTTAGTATGTTTAGGTATGAGCCTTGAATTATTTTTTTTCAAATTTTTTATTAGATCTTTTCTTAATTTACATTTCAATTGCTATCCCAAAATTCCCCCCCCTCCCTGCTCCCCTGCCCACCAACTCCCACTTCTTGGCCCTGGCGTTCCCCTGTATTGGGGCATATAAAGATTGCATTACCAAGGGGCCTCTCCTCCCAATGATGGCTGACTAGGCCATCTTCTGCTATACATGGAGCTAGAGACACGAGTTCTGGGTGTTCTGGTTAGTTCATATTGTTGTTCCTCTTCTAGGGTTGCAGACCCCTTCAACTCCTGGGGTTCTATCTCTAGCTTCTCCATTGTGGGCCCCATGCTCCCTCTTATGGATGACTGTGAGCATCTACTTCTGTGGGAGTCAGCTATATCAGGGTCCCTTCAGTAAACACTTGCTGTCCTATGCAATAGTGTCTGAGTTTAGTGACTGATTATGGGATGGATATCCGGTGGATTAGTCTCTCTATGGTCCATCCTTTCATCTTAGCTCTAAACTTTGTCTCTGTAACTCCTTTCATGGGTATTTTGTTTTCTACTCAAAGGAAGAATGAAGTATCCACATGCTGATCTTCCTTCTTGATTTTCTTGTGTTTTGCAGATTGTATCTTGGGTATTCTAAGTTTCTGGGCTAATATCCATTTATCAGTGGATTAAGTTGTTGGAATTCCATATATTGAAGCATCCCAGCACTTCTGAAACGAAGCCTACTTGATCATGATGAATGTTCATTTTGATGTGTTCTTGGATTCCCTTTGAGAGAATTTTATTATTTCTGCATCAATATTCATAAGAGTAATTTGTCTGAAGTTCTCTTTCTTTCTTGGGTCTTTGTGTGGTTTAGGTTTCAGAGTAATTGTGGCTTCATACAATGAATTGAGCAGTGTTCCTTCAGTTTCGATTTTGTGGAATAGTTTGAGGAGTATTGATATTAGATCTTCTTTGAAGGTCTGATCAAACTCTGCACTAAACCCACCTGGTCCTGGGCTTTTTTTTTTTTTTTTTTGATTGGGAGACTATTAATGACTGTTTCTATTTCTTTACAGGATATGGGACAGTTAGATCATTTATCTGATCCTGAATTAACTTTGGTACCTGGTATATGTCTAGAAAATTGTCCTTTTCTTCCAAGTTTTCCAATTGTGTTGAATATAGGCTTTTGTAGTAGGATCTGATGATGTTTGGGATTTCTTCAGGTTCTGCTGTTATGTCTCCCTTTTCATTTCTGATTTTGCTAAGATACTGTCCCTGTACCCTCTAGTTAGTCTGGCTAAGGGTTTATCTATCTTGTTGATTTTCTCAAAACACCAGCTCCTGGTTTTGTTGATTCTTTGTATAGTTCTTTTTCTTTCCACTTGCTTGTTTTCAGCCGTGTGTTTGATTATATCCTGCCATCTACTCCTCTTTGGCGAATTTGCTTCCTTTAGTAATAGAGCTTGTAGGTGTGCTATCAAGCTGCTAGGGTATGTTCTCTCCAGTTTCTTTTTGGAGGCACTCAGGGCTATGAGTTTTCCTCCTAGGACTGCTTTCATTGTGTCCCATAAGTTTGGGTATGCTGTAGCTTCATTTTCATTAAACTCTAAAAAGTCTTTAATTTCTTTCTTTATTTATTCTTTGACCAAGTTATCATTGAGTAGAGTGTTGTTCAGCTTCTACATGTATGTGGGCTTTCTATGATTTATGTTGTTATTGAAGATAAGCCTTAGTCCATGGTGACCTGATAGGATGGATGGGATTATTTCACTATTTTTATATCTATTGAGGCCTATTTTGTGACCGATTATATGGTCAGTTTTGGACAAGGTACCATGAGGTGCTGAGAAGAAGCTATATCCCATTTGGGGGTAAGATGTTCTACAGATATCTGTTAAATCCATTTGGTTCATAACTTCTGTTAGCTTCACCGTGTCTCTGTTTTAGTTTATGTTTCTATGTTCTGTCCATTGATGAGAGTGGGGTGATGAAATCTCCCACTATTATTGTGTGTACTTTGAGCTTTAGTAAAATTTCTTCTATGAATATGGATGCCCTTGCATTTGGAGCATAGATGTTCAGAATTGAGAGTTTATCTTGGTAGATTTTACCTTTGAAGAGTATAAAGTGTCCCTCCTTTTCGTTTTTTATAACTGAGTAGAAAGTCGATTTTTTTTCAATATTAGAGTGGCTACTCCAGCTTGTTTCTTGGAACCATTTTCATAGAAAATTGTTTCCCAGCCTTTATCCTGAGGTAGTGTCTGTCTTTGTCACTGAGGTGAGTTTCCTGTATGCAGCAAGATGTTGAGACCTGTTTATGTAGCCAGTCTGTCAGTCTATGTCTTTTTATTGGGGAATTGAGTCCGTTGATATTAAGAGATAGTAAGGTAAAGTAATTGTTGCTTCCTATTATTTTTGTTGTTAGATTTGGGACTTTGATCTTGCGGTTATCTTCTTTTAGATTTGTTGAAGGATTACTTTCTTGTTTTTTCTAGGATGTAGTTTCCGTCCTTGTATTGGAGTTTTCCCTTTATTATCCTTTGAAGGGCTGGATTCATGGAAAGATGTTATGTGAATTTGGTTTTATCATGAAATACTTTGGTTTCTCCATCTATGGTAATTGAGAGTTTTGCTGGATATAGTAGCTGGGCTGACATTTGTGTTCTCTTAGGGTATGTATGGATAACATCTGTCCAGGATTTTCTGGCTTTCATAGTCTCTGGTGAGAAGTCTGGAATAATTCAAATAGGTCTGCCTTTATATGTTATTTGACCTTTTTCCCTTATTGCTTTTTAATATTCTATCTTTATTTAGTGCATGTGATGTTCTGATTATTAGGTGTCAGGAGGAATTTCTTTTCTGGTCCAGTCTAGACTTCTTGTATGTTCATGGGCATCTCTTTCTTTAGGTTAGGGAAGTTTTTCTTCTATAATTTTGTTGAAGATATTTACTGGCCCTTTAAGTTGAAAATGTTCATTCACATCTACAGCTATTATCCTTAGGTTTGGTCTTATTGTGTCCTGGATTTCCTGGATGTTTTGAGTTAGGATCTTTTTGCATTTTGCATTTTCTTTGATTGTTGTGCCCAAGTTCTCTATTGAATCTTCTGCACCTAAGATTCTCTCTTCCATCTCTTGTAATCTGTTGCTGATGCTTCCATCTGTGGTTCCTGATTTCTTTCCAAGGGTTTCTTTCTCCAGATTTGTCTCACTTTGGGTTTGGGTTTTCTTTATTGTTTCTCCTTCCATTTTTTAGATATTGAATAGTTTTGTTCAATTCCTTCATGTGTTTGGTTGTGTTGTCCTGTAATTCTTTAAGGGATTTTTGTGTTTCTTCTTTAAGGAGTTCTACCTGTTTAGCTGTGTTTTCCTGTATTTCATTTCTCCTGTATTTATTAATAAGGAGTTATTAATGTCCTTCTTAAACCCTCTACCAGCATCATGAGATAAGATTTTAAATCTGAATCTTGCATTTCTTGTGTTATGGGGTATCCAGAACTCACTGTGGTAGGAGTACTCGGTCTGATGATGCTCAGTGATCTTGGTTTCTTTTAGTAATATTCTTATGTTTACTTTTTGCCATCTGATAATCTCTGGTGTTAAATTTTCTAGCTGTCTCTGGCTGGAGCTTGTTCCTTCTGTGACTCTGTTAGCCTCTGTCAGCACTCCTAGAAGACCAGCTCTCTCCTGAGCCATGTGGTCAGAACACTCCCAGGAGGCTAGCTCTCCTCTGGCAGGGAAAGTGCACAGAGGTCTGAGGATCAGCTCTCCCTCCTGGCTGAGGATGAAGGCCCAAAGGGACCCTGACGAAGAAGCTCTGTTGCTTCTGTGACCTGCATCTCTCCTGCATAGACCTGACTCAGAGAGACCCCGGATAGAAAATGGTGATCACATCTGAGTCCAGGAGTCAAAGCACTCATAATCTGGGTTTCTATTACTTCTGTTCTTACACTTGCCTCCCGCCATCTTATTATCTCAAGTGCTCCCTGTCCTCATTATATCTGGTTGAGTCAGAACTTCTCTAATCCAGCTTTCTCTGTGATCCTGTGATTCTGTATCCTGTGATACTGAGATTGGGTCTGTCAGAGTTCCTGGGAGTCAAGCTGCCTCTGAGACCCTGAGATCCTTGTGTGACCAAGCTCCTAGGATCCTAGGACCCTAAGATCCTGGGTGTGCTAGAGTGCCTTGAAGTCGCGATTCCTCTGGGGACCATGGGACTGTCCATCAAGTTTGCACTCAAGGTAGAGCAGTCCCAACAGGAAAGTCACTTTCATTGTTTCTTTGTTTAGTTTTTGTCTGGATGTCCTGTCAATTTTTAAGAGCGGGATGTTGAAGTCTCCCAGTATTAATGTGTGCGGTTAGATGTGCAATTTGAGCTTTAGCAATGTTTTTTTTTTTTTTTTTTTCCTACAAATGCGGGTAACCTTATATTTGGGGCATACATATTCAGAATTAAGATATCATCTTGAAAGAATTTTTATTTGATGAGTATAAAGTTACCTTCCCTGTCTCTTTTGATTAATTTTGGTTGAAAGTCTATTTTATTAGATATTAGAATGGCTACTGCAGCTTACTTCTTGGGTCCACTTGCTTAGAAAATTTTTTCCAGTCCTTTATTCTGAAGTAATGTCTATCTTTACGTCTTTATAGCTGAGGTGTGTTTCTTGTATGCAGCAGAATTATGGAGCCTATTTTCACATTTATTGTGTTAATCTGTGTCTTTTATTGAGGAATTGAGTCCATTCACTTTGAGAGAAATTAATGACCCCTGGTTGTTATTTCATATTATTTTCACGATATTTTTTGGTGATGTGTGTGTGTGTGTGTGTGTGTGTGTGTGTGTGTGTGTGTGTGTTGCAGAAAGAGAGAGAGAGAACTTGTGTGCAATTTTCTTGTTTTTGATGTTATAGATTTACTTATTTCTGTGTGTTTATACTTATTCTTTTATCCTACTTGTGTTTGAGTTTTCCTTCTATTATTTTCTGTAGGGTAAACTTGTGGGCAGATATCGTTTGAATTTGGATTTGTCTCAAAATATCTTGTATTCTCCCTCCATGGTGACTGAAAGTTTTGCTGAGTATAGTAGTCTAGGTTGGAACCTGTGGTTTTTTTAAGACTATTTTCTGGGCCTAGAACTGGTACTCTTGACCTTCTTCTAGTCCTGTAATTCTTAAGTTATGTCTATAAAAATCATCCCATATTTCCTGGATGTTTTATATCAGGAATTTTTTTTTACATGTAACACTTTCATTGACTGATGTATCAATTTCTTCTACTGTATTTTCCACACCTGAGATTCTCTTTTCTATCTCTATTCTGTTATTGATGCTTTCACCTGTTGTTTCTGTTCTAGGCTTTTCATTTTGATAAATTCCTCAGTTTGTGTTTTCTCTAATGCTTCTATTTCCACTTTCAGGTCTTCACAGTTTTATTTCCTTCACCCATTTAATTGTATTTTTCTGTATGTCTTTAAGGGATTTGTTTCCTACTTAAAGACCTCTATGATTCTATTCCCTGTATTTCTTTAAGGTATTAAATCATTTCCTCTTTAAATACCTTTTTCATCTTTAAGAATGGATTTACGGTCATTTTCTTCTGGTTTTAGTTGTGTTAGAATATTCAGGACTTGCTGCTGTGGGATAGCTGTGCTTTAGAAGTGTCATATTGCCCTGGCTCTTATTGATTGTGTAGTTAGTGTTGGAGGCCAGGAACCTCTATGGTTCTGATGTGGCAGGCCTCTAATGTATATCCTTGGTCTGTATCATTCCAGACCTGCAGTTCTGTATGGTTCAGGAGCTTCAAGTTCAGTGAAAGTGGGCAGAGAGCAGAAAAGTGGATGACCCCTTGCAATGGCAGGCTACACGGAGCAGCTTGATTTATCCCAAAGAGTTCAGAGAGCAGGAAAGATAGGTGGGGGAAGGGAAGCTTACCTACATGATTCAGGAGTCTGATAAAGATGGAACAGAGGGAGAAGGAAAATGGAGGTTTCCATGGAATGGCAGGCTACTCAGGGCAGCTTGGTTTGGCCAAGAGGGAGCAGAGAGCAGGGTAAGTGGGTGTGGGGAGGAAAGCTTTACCTCTTATGATTCACAGTCTAATGGAGGTGGAGGAGAGGCAGTGGAAGAATCTTATAAACTTCTAATTAGAAATATATATATATATATATATATATATATATATATATATATATATAAAACTTCTCTTAACTAATAAAGAACCGTGCCTGGATATAGCAAGATAGACCCTTGATTTAGGGGCAGAAGACCAGAAAATGCCTCAGCTGCATCTAAAAGCATGAGGAATATCAAGATACCAGATTGGAAATATTCTGAGGTTAAAGCTAGTATTTCTTGAACATAAGCAAAACATCAGACACATATCCTGAACACATTTGTATTAGTTAATGTTCTGCTGCTGTGGTAAAATACCATGGCCAAAAACAAGATATGTAAAAAAAAGTGTCTATTTTAGATCACTATTCCAGCAGGTTAGTCCATAATGGAGGCAAAGGACTTGAAGAAGATGCATGAAGCAGGAAGCTTCTCTCTTACACAGGGCACAGAAAGTGAACTGGAAGTTAGACAAAGCTACAACCTCTCAAACATCTCCCCTAGTAATATAGTTCCTCCAGCAAAGCTCTTCATTGTTCTATTTATTGTTTGTTTATTTATTTATTTATTTATTCATTTATTTATTGGTTTTCTGAGACAGGGTTTCTCTGTATAGCCCTGCCCTGACTGTCCTGGAACTCACTTTGTAGACCAGGCTGGCCTCAAACTCAGAAATCTGCCTGCCTCTGCCTCCCAAGTGCAGGGATTAAAGGCCTGCGCCACCACGCCCTGCTTTTTTGTTTTTTGTTTTTATTTGTTTGTTGGTGTTTTGTTTTTTGAAAGCTCTTCATTGTAAAAGTTCTCAATCGCTTAAC
Organism: Mus minutoides; assembly: GCA_902729485.2. Taxonomy (NCBI): domain Eukaryota; kingdom Metazoa; phylum Chordata; class Mammalia; order Rodentia; family Muridae; genus Mus; species Mus minutoides. The sequence continues at coordinate 239,940 of LR749781.1, forward strand.
ACAGCACTACCAATAGGTAACCAACTGTTTCACTAGATGAACCTGCCCTAGACATTGCTCATTCAAGTCACAACATCTCTGAAAAGCCACAACATTGCCTGGCTACCTTGTCCAACATTTTAATGTCATCCTTCCATATACAGTTATAAATAAATAAAGTAGAGAACAAAAACTTAAGATCATAGAAGCAATTTATTGTTTTATTTTATTCAGTAGTTCACTACATATAGCCCAGGGTTCCCATGAGACTACTCCTCAGCTTCCTAGTACCCAAAATAGAAATGTGTGTAAACTCACACAGCTATCAAAAACTTATAACTTCAAACTTGGAGCTCTATTTTAGAGTGTGACATTCATTTACCTCCCACGAACCACATGTTCTTTTATATGGAGTACCTACCCTATCATCTAGAGACATATGTAGCTTATCACACAGAGAAAGGATAAGTATGAATAATGTTTACGCATTTAGAAAGGAAACTGAGAGAGTAATATCTATAAGAGATGAGGATTAGCAGAATAACTAAAGGCTAATGAAGCATAGACCTGCCCCTACCTCCGTAGTGGATGTGTGAAATAAACCTCTGTAGACTGAAGTAGCAAGAACCATGTTTGCATTCCAAAAGCATACAACAAGTGTTTTGCTTTTGAGGCAGTGATAGTAAAAGTTAGGTGTAAGTCCATTGGTTATCAGCACTGTGAGACTTAGACATGACTAGTTTCTCAATGAACACATTTTTCACAACAATTTTTTGAGAATGATTTTTTTTAATGTTTTATTTATTTCCTTATATTGTGGGAGTTTTCTGTATAAATTTCATTTGTGAGTAGAGCATGAATGTTGTGAAGGAGGAAAGAGAAAAATGGTGAAAAAGCTTACCTAGAAAAAGGTTGGGAGGCATTGCAGAGGCAGAGCAGGGGACTGAAAACTAACACTAGATTGTCTGAAAAGAAATAGGTAAACCTATGATTTTATAAGTATTCTCAAAAATACATGCACATACTCTGTGTGTGTGTGTGTGTGTGTGTGTGTGTGTGTGTGTGTGTGTGTGTGTGATATTTTCTATTATATTGAAACCTTCCCAAGGCTTGGGCTCTCTTTTTTCAGTATTTTGGAAGTTCTAATGGCAGTTCTACCTTTAAACTTCCCTGAAACCAAATAAGGGAGGGAAAAAATTCTCCTTCAAAAGCAATAGAGTTTCATGAAGCAGATACACTCATGTGTGTTTGGGGCATTTCCATCCTCTCTCAAAACAATGAAGCATATTTAAGTCCAAATATAACCACAACAAAATTCCCAGTGTATACCTTTTCAAAAAACTCCCACTGATTCTGAATTCTATTTGGGGAAAGCATATTTCAAAAGTTCTGTGGCCTAAAATCAATGTGGGTGTCAGACAAAAGCACTCAACTTTCAAAGTATATTTCCCAGAGCACAATGCTCCATGGAACAAGGAGAAGGAAAAACACTTGAAAAGAAGTTGCTCCCTCTCTGTAGTGTGTAGGGGAGAAAGGAGGTCCAAGAGGGCTGCCAGAGAGACACTTCAGGCTATCAAGAGCTTGGCTTCTCACTGAAAAGACACAATCTATGCCAAGCTGAGCATAGGAAACCAACAAGCTATATCCTTAGAATAAAACTGATACCTCATTGATGTTATTTGGGTCTGAGCAGGGGTGTAGAAGAAATTTCAAAACTCTTAATTTAAAAAGTACTTCTTTTCTGTTGAGAGACTTAAGCTTTCTGAAGCTGAGATCCTGAACATTTAGAAAAAGACTCGCTACCTCCTTCCTTGAGGAGTTTCAGCATGATAGAGGCACACAGATTTTGGATAATCCTGAAGTGGATGTGCGTTATTGTTGTTTTGTTTGTTTGTTTTGCTTTGTTTTTGTTTTTTAATTATTTTATTTATTTAAATTCTATCCATTGCACACCTCTTCCTTCCCTCCTCCTACATTTCCTCATCCCTTTCCCCCTACCCCTTGCCTCTGAGAGGGTGATCCACCCCCCTCAGCATCTCCCTTTCTTGGGGCTTCAAGTCTCTACAGGGTTAGTTAGGCTCATCTTCTCTGACTGAGGCCAGACCAAGCAGTCCTCTGCTTTATATGTGCTGGGGGCCTTGGCATGGTCCTGTGTATGCTGCCTTGTTAGGAGCTCAGTCTTTGGGAGCACTCAGAAGCCCAGGTTAGCTGATACTGCTGGTCTTCTTATGGAGTCATCCTCTCCTTCATCTCCTTCGATCCTTCCCCTAATTCCTCTATCAGGGTCCCGACTCTAGTCCAATAGTTAGGTGTTAAGTGTCTGCATGTGCCTCAGTCAGCTGCTGGTAGGGCCTCTGAGTCCTGCCAGTAAGCGCATCATAGCATCAGTAAGTGTCAAGGCTTGGTGCCCCACTTCCATGAGATGTTCCACCATACCACAAAGACACATGCTCCACTATGTTCATTGTAGCCTTATTTGTAATAGCCAGAAGCTGGAAACAACCCAGATGTCCCTCAACCAAAGAATAGATACAGAAAATGTGCATTTACACAGTGGAATACTATTCAGCTATTAAAAACAAGGACATCATGAATTTTGCAGGCTAGAAATTACTATCCTGAGTGGGGTAACCCAGAGCCCAAAGGACATTCTTGGTATGTATTCACTGTCATGATATCCACCGATAAATAGATATTAGCAAAAAAGTACAGACTATCCATGATACAAATCACAGACCTTAAGAATTTTAACAAAAAGGAAGGCCCGAGTGAGGATGCTTCATTCCCACTTAGAAGGGAGAACAAAATAATAATGGGAGGCAGAAGGAGAGAGGAACATGTATGGGGAGGGGATGGGAGTGGAAAAGGGTAACAGGATCAGGTATGGGGGAAGGGGACAGGAGAGAAGCCCAAAGGGACAAGAGAATGAATGGAAATATGTAAGTATGTAGCTTCTTGGTGGGTAGGGGAGGTACGGGGACCCTCTGGATGTTCATTTATAAAGGAAAACCAAAGTGGAAATGTGGCTCAGTGAATGCTTGCCTGGCTTCACTCCCTACCATCAAAGAAGCAAAGCAGGGGCAAGGACAAAGTGGGGTGAATGGTTTTGGAATGGGGAGGAGTAGGTTTTGAAGCATTTTAATCTATTTTGAAAAACTGTGCCTGGAAAACTAGATCTCAGGTTTCTCCTCAGCACTGAGAATTTTACTAAAGTTTTTTTTTTTTTTTTTATGTGCATTCCTATGAAAGTCCTTGACCTTGGAATGCAGTACAGATTAAAATACAGTAAGTTCATTTAACGATTTGTGTGATAGTTAATAATGAGGGTGATATTTGTAAGCTTACCATTCCACCTATTATCATGGTCTAACACTTTCTGGAAATATCTGAAATGTAAGTCATAGACTGTTACACAAGTGATAAGGTTTACATGTAGGATGGTACATTTTGCTGGAGCAAAATGACAACAGGGGCATCCCTTGCTCTTCATGCTGAACACAGCAGAGAGCTGTTTAACACACTGAGTGATCATCCCCATCCCAAGGGCAGAACATCCTCAAGTTCAAACCAATTGGTGAAATTTATTTCACATATGATTAGTTATTCAAACAGAGGTGTTTTCTTTCTTATTTTTTGTCT
>LR749781.1:246569-329511 GCA_902729485.2 Mus minutoides
AAATCAGGGACCAGACAAGGCTGCCCACTTTCTCCCTACCTATTCAATATAGTACTTGAAGTCCTAGCCAGAGTGATTTGACAACAAAAGGAGGTCAAGGGGATACAAATTGGAAAGGAAGAACTCAAATTATCACTATTTGCAGATGATATGATAGTATATATAAGTGACCCCAAAAACTCCACCAGAGAACTCCTAAGTCTGATAAACAGCTTTAGTGCAGTAGCTGGATATAGAATTAACTCAAACAAATCAATGGCCTTTCTCTATACAAAGCATGAACTGGCTGAGAAAGAGATCAGGGAAACATCACCCTTCACAATACTCACTAACAGTATAAAATATCTTGGTGTGACTCTTAGGAAGGAAGTGAAAGATTTGTATGACAAGAACTTCAAGTCTCTGAAGAAAGAAATTGAGGAAGATCTCAGAAAATGGAAGGATCTCCCATGCTCATGGATTGGCAGAATCGATATAGTAAAAATGGCTATCTTGCCAAAAGCTATCTACAGATTCAACGCAATCCCCTCAAAATTCCAACTCAATTCTTCAAGGATCTAGAAAAGACAATTAGCAAGTTCATCTGGAATAACAAAAAACCGAGACTAGCGAAAACTCTTCTCAACAATAAAAGAACCTCTGGTGGAATACCATGCCTGACCTCAAGCTGTACTACAGAGCAATCCTAACAAAAACTGCATGGTACTGGTACAGCAACAGACAGGTACATCAATGGAATAGGATCAAAGACCCAGAAATGAATCCACACACCTATGGTCACCTGATCTTTGACAAGGGAGCTAAAACTATCCAGTGGAAAAAAGACAGCCTTTTCAACATATGGTGCTGCCACAACTGGCAGATATCATGTAGAAGACTGGGAATTGATCCATTCTTATCTCCTTGTACTAAGGTCAAGTCTAAGTGGTTTAAGGACCTCCACATAAAACCAGAGACACTGAAATTATAGAGGAGAAAGTGGGGAAAAGCCTCGATGATATGGGCACTGGGGAAAGATTCCTGAACAAAACAGCAAAGGCTTGTGCTGTAAGATCAAGAATTGACAAATGGGACCTCATAAAGTTGCAAAGCTTCTGTAAGATAAAAGATACTGTCAACAGGACAAAAGGGCCACCAACGGACTGGGAAAGGATCTTTACCAATCCTAAATCAGATAGGGGACTGATATCCAATATATATAAAGAACTCAAGAAGTTGGACACCAGAAAATCAAATATCCCCATTAAAAAGTGGGGCACAGAGTTAAACAAAGAATTCTCAAATGAGGAATACCAAATGGCTGAGAAGCACTTGAAAAAATGTTCAACATCCTTAATCATCAGGGAAATGCAGATCAAAACAACCCTGAGATTCCACCTCACACCAGTAAGAATGGCTAAGATCAAAAATTCAGGTGACAACAGATGCTGGCATGGATGTGGAGAAAGGGGAACACTCCTCCATTGTTGGTCCGAATGCAAGCTGGTTCAACCACTCTGGAAATCAGTCTGGCGGTTCCTCAGAAAATTGGACATAGTACTACCAGAAGATCCTGTAATACCTCTACTGGGCATATATCCAGAAGATATTCCATCTGGTAACAAGGACACATGTTCCACTATGTTCATAGCAGCCTTATTCATAATAGCCAGAAACTGGAAAGAGCCCAGATGTCCCTCAACAGAGGAATGGATACAAAAAATTGGTATATTTACACAATGGAGTACTACTCAGCTATTAAAAACAATAAATATATGAAATTCCTAGGCAAATGGATGGATCTGGAGGCCATCATCCTGAGTGAAGTAACCCATTCACAAAAGAACTCACATAACATGTATTCACTGATATGTGGATCTTAGCCCATTAACCTAGACTACCCAAGATACAATTTACTAAACACATGATACTCAAGAAGAAGGAAGATCAAAATGTGGACACGTCACCCCTTCCTAGAATTAAGAACAAAGCACACATTGAAAGAGTTAAAGAGATCATGTGTGATGCTGATTCCAAAGGATGAACCCAATGACTGTGGCTGCCAGGGATCCATCCCACAATCAGCCACCAAACATAGACACTATAGCATACGCCAGCAAGATAGTGCTGAAAGGGCCCGGATATAGCTGTCTTGGGGGAATCTATACCAATGCCTGGCAAACATGGAGGTGGAAGCTCACAGTCAGCTATTAGATGGAACACAGCGTTCCCAAGGAAGAAGGAGCTAGAGAAAGTACCCAAGGAGCTGAAGGGGTGTTCAACCCTCTAGGTGGAAGAATAACCATGACCTAACTAGTACCCCCTGAGCTCATGTGTCTAGCTGCATATATAGAAGAGGATGGCCATCAGTGGGAAGAGAGGCCCCTTGGTCATGCAGACTTTATATGCCCCAATACAGGGAAACGCCAGCGCCAAGAAGTGGGAGCGGATGGGTAGGGGAGCAGGACCGGGAGGGGGAGGGTATAGGGAACTTTCTGGATAACACTTGAAATGTAAATGAAGAAAATATCTAATAAAAGTTGAAAAAAAAAAGAATGGAGCATAATTAATTGTTAATCTAGTCAAATTTCTTATCTATCTTACAAAGTATGTAAGAATGACATTAAAGTGGGGAGGATTTATTCTGATATCTAACTTCAAAGATTTCTACCCATGGTCAGCTGGTTAGGTTGCTCTTCACAGTGATGGGCTGAACATTATGATGGAAAGTCTGAAGCAAAACATAATCTATCAGCTTGTGGGTTGGTAAGATGCACAGAGAGTAGATATGCTAGAGTGCTTCCTCCTCTTCTCCTTTGATTTCATCTGGACCCTGAGCCTATAGGATGCTGTTACCCACACTCAAAGCTTATCCTCGCCATTTACCTAATTCTTTCTGGAAATGTCCTTACAGAGACGTACAGAAATGTGCTTTAATTATCTGCTAGGCACTTCTCAATCAAATCAACATTTCATAATGCAAAACATATATGACCCATGTCTAAGAACCTTAAAAATCTCAAAAATTTCAGGAATTCTAAAAAATTCCTAGCTTAATATCTCATCTGAAATATATGCTAAAATCTTAAGAATAAGTCCTTATAAAATCAAAAAAAAAAAAAAAAAGAAATTACATTCTTTAAACATTCAATGAGTTAGAGTATACATGTATGCCTCTAAAAGCAGGAATACTTTCATAGAAAGGAGAATTAAGACCAAAGTGAAAGTGGAACCAATTATGGCCACACTCAACTCTATATACCTGTCTCCACCATCCAGAACACAATTGTATAACTTGAGTTCCAAGAGCTTGTGCCACCTCCAACCTATATGTCCTTGCTGTCTGCTATTCAAATAGACTCTTATACTGATTTATCTCATTGGCTCTGAGAGTTCTTATGTTACATCTCAACTCAATCTAGTATACAATCAAGATTCTTGGTTATCCAATGTTAGGTGGCCAGTACTAAGATCATACATGTACAGGTCTTATAGAAACTGACCAACTTAGCAGGTTTTATCTATGTATTCAAGAATACATGTGTATGCATCAATGATTAAAGAACAGGAGTCTATGATTTACAGAAAAGGCAATGGGATCCATGCGAGTTTTAGATGAGGTAATGATAAATATTGTAATCATAATTAAAAATAAAAATGTATAAATTAAAACTAATTAAAAACAAAAATGTATAAAATATTACTCACCATGTTAAAATTAATATTTCATAATCATCTTCTTATTAAGCAAATAAGAAGTATTCACTACTTGAAGCATGATTTAACAGTACCCCTGAATCTATATTTTCAAATTCACTTTAAAAGATGACATTTTCCATTTATAATGCTTATAAAATGTAAAATTCTCACTTATTAGTATTCCACATACTTTTAACATACACTCCAGGGTCAACAAACCTTACAAATGACATTGCTCTGCCTGAGAACAAGAAACCTAGGATATACAACACAAAATGCTCTGGTCCTTGTCTGTCATCTAGCAAAAGGAATTTACCAGTTATCAGCCAAGCATTCAAAGCTTTGTACTCTTCAATTCAGAAAATGAATTTAATGCTTATTTAACAGCATAAGTTACGACACTTCAAATTGGCCCAGGCATCAAAAACTATAAATGTACCATGCAATTTTCTTGCATATTTAAATGTTTCTTTTCTTTTCTCTTGCTTGAAAAGAAAATGAATGCCAAAAAATTACTGAAATGGGAAAAATTTAAAGCATGCAACACTCAAAAATTTACAGTAATGGGGCAGTAATCTTATATTATACACTATGTTCACATTAAACATAATTTCAAGATAAGGATAATTTTATATCATTCTTGAGTGAGAATTCAAATTTTCTAAGAATTATAAATTTAAAATGTCTTTTAAGTGTTTTTAAAAATTCTCATTTATATACCATTTGACCTCATAAGTCTCAAATATATAAACAAAGATAATCTTTGTTCTAGCATTAAATTGATATATTCACACATTTTCTAAAAACACACTTAACAATAATTTATCTCCTAGCTAATACAATTAATCTACAAAATAACTCTCAAAACCCAGATCACTGAAAAGTCTCTCCAAAGGGTTGGTTTAGAATATTCTTTTACTCCAACCTTGAATGTGTTAAGAAAATTAGCTTAAGAAAATTGTATATGGAAAAGAAGCCCAACATGGCTGCCACTTGAGTTAAGTTTAAGTTAACTTTAAATTATACATTAGTAAAACCAAATTAATTCTGAGGATATTGAAATGGAAAACCAAAGTGGCCTTTCTCCTCTGTGACTGAAGAAGAGTAATGGCTTTTGCATTTGTTAAAAACAAATTTTAGTATAAAATAAAAGACGAAGCTGATTGTGACTGTTTAGTGATGTGCTTTGGGTAACAAAGGATAATCCACTTTTAAATGATTTGTTGATTGAACTGAAAAATATTTGAGATACATGAGTATGAAATGATGTGACTTCTTATAAGTGAATACTATATTGATACAGGATAATTAATAAATTTGATATCACCTGAATTACTCTACGTTGTCTATTCAATCATGAAAGTAAGAAAGAAGATACAGGAAAATGTATAATGGAGTAAAGAACTGAATGAAAGTTTAGGCAAAGTTGTAGTGTTATCTCTTTATTGTCTATGACTCACACTTGCTACAGGTAGAGTTTCAATAAACATCATTGTTATAAAGCAAAATACTGACAACTGAGTTATTTCTAATTCTTTTTTTTTTTTCAGATACAATACTAGTGGGATATGGGGAAATTTAACTGTTTTAAGTTAAAGTCAGACAGTAATATCTCAACTTCTATAAGTTTAGAATGAGGAGATGATTGAAGACCCAATACAATGTTTCTCTTCATTCATCCATCCAGATATTTGTTTTAAATTACAAACTTTATCCACCTCCTTCTGAAATATCCTCAGGTCTGACATGGAACTATATGTGTGGGCGTAGTTTCTAAGCACAAGTTTTACCTACACACAAGATTGAAGAACTGGTCAAGCTGAAGGCTGACCAGTATCATGAGAGCTCAAGGTATAGAGACTGATCATTAAGACTTACAATCTAGTGCTATTATTTTACTTAACACATTTTAAATAGCTCTACATATGAAATTCAATCTTCTTGGCATGGCTCCCAAAGCCTTGCTTGATCAGCCCTCTGAATATACATCTCACTTGCCAACTCTCACATCTTCAAAAGCTCTAGTCTATACCAAACCACATGTCTTAAATGTCTTCCCCTTTATCACTAAAAGTGTTTTAAAAAAAAAACCAGTATTCCCATTTATGATTTTATGATCACTCCCATGCAAGAGAATATTCATGCATATCAACAAATCACATTAAGAGCCAAGTCCCCCACCCCCCAACACACACATACACCTTTCTGGTGTTTCAAATCCATGTTCTTACAATCATTTTTATTCATAGGACTTAACACAAATTTTGTTCATTTTTTTAATCACTGGTTGTTTGTGCCTTGTGTGAGCTGGAAGAGGAAATATAATGATGTGACAAGTGTTAAGTACCTCATTCTGTTATTCCTAGAGCCTCAGTAAACACCCTCTCCTTATAAGAGAGGAAGACATAGAAATAGGTTCATCCAGACATGACTCAAACCAGAACATGATATTCTGCATCTTGTGAATTATAATTATCCTTTTCATTCTTTATTACATTTTTATTTATGTACTGTATATGTGTTTTGTGTGTACATGTGTCCATGTCCCAACTCATGTGCAGATATCACAGAACAACTTGCAAAGGCCTCTTCTTTCCTTCCACTAAGTGGCTGTTGGGGCGCAAACTCAAATAGTTGAGCCTGACAAGTGTCCTTACTCTCTGAGTCATCTAAAATTGGCCCCTCTCCCCAATGTTTTTGCCATTTTCACTTTTGCATCAAGAATGTCCATAACCCACAGCTTTTATTTTGTATTTCTAAAGCTTAGAAAGATAATAGACATTTTCCTGGGAGCTATAAGATGAGAATAGAGATTTAGCACTTCTTTACATCTCAAGGCAGTTGTCCTTTCTCCCCAGTGCTCAGAGCAGAGAGTCAGTAGCCTGTGCAGTTAGATTACCAAACTTTAAAGGAAAGCACAAGCTTAATGTAAATTGATTCCTTACCTAGGTCTGGATGAAAAACAGTGAGTTCGGGAGTCTACAGGCAACATATGCAAAATCAAGTTGTTAAGTCCCAGAGATAGATATGTGCTAGATGAACTATTCTTAATATTTCCTTTGTGTTGCATAAATTCACAGAAATGTTATTAATTGAATGGGGCTGATGGTTTCCAAAAAAAGGAAAATCTCGGCAGTAATAAATGTGGCCCAGAGCTAAATTAAGACATCCTCTCAGTACTCCGGGCAGAGCATTTTTTCCGAACAGCTGGTTTCTGTTAATAGGCACATCCTTCCTGCAGAGCAGGCAGATCTGTAATCCCCATCACGCTTGCTGTGTAACTGCCCCAGAGCACATAATCACAGGGCACACTCCCATTGCTTTACAAGGATATTTTTTCCTTTCAGACTTGTCCTTTTGGGAACTGCACTATCTATTCTGTACTCCATTTACAGGCCTCCATTTAATTACAGCGCCCGATATTTATGGTGAGGTGAAGAAGATAAAGCTAAAGATGTACAGTTGCCTATTTAAAATATATGCACTCACAAATCTCCAAATGTGAAGTCTTCCTCAAGCTGCTGAAGAAACATATTTTATATCACAGAAGAATCTCTTTGTGCACAATTAGGAGATTCAAAACACAGGTGATGGCCATGATATAGGATCTGATGAGCTCTGAAGTGCACTGGAGTGAGACATACCAGAGCACCTCTGCATGGTTTTGCTAACCAGGAAAGACTCTTGAGGAATTTTTAGTTAATCCTTTACTTCATATAATGATTCTATTCATACTTGGGTTCTAGCAAAGCAATCACTGTGCATGATACTCAGTGCACCAAGGAAAGCTGGTTCAGTGCCATTCAAAGCATGGACAGGCCCATTATCTGTTTATTACCTCTGAGAAAGAGGATGCTCAATTCCAAGTTCATGTAGAATGCATGATTCCTTGGAAAGAGAATGGGATACTGCTTTTGAAACATGAAGACAAATGTCATTTAAATGGAAGATTAAGGTGAACATTTCACATGCTAAGAAGCAAAATAATCCATGTTTGGACTTAAATATGAAAGTAATAGATAGTATTTGGATTTAAATATAAAAGTAATAGATAGAATTTATTGTTGTGTGGACTTAAACATAAAAGTAATAGATAGTATTTGTTGTTATGAGATTGTATGTATTGTTATGTGATACATTGTTATTGTTATGTGATTGAGCAGAATTCTGAAATAGATACATCATGATGTTCATCCTACATATGTACTATAATCATGACAAAAAAAAATCCAAAGCTAAAATGATAAATAAAAGGAAAATAAAGAAGAAAGAAGAGGGAAAAAAACCTACATAATATTATGAAACAAGAAACCTCCTAAGATTCCATTGTGTTTGTTTTCTGATCTTGTCTAATACTAGGCATGTGGGCTACTTTCAAGAGTAGTTTGTTTTCTCAGTGAGATTTCTTTGAAGAAAATTAAATTTTCATTTGCATGTGGTTATCCATTGGAGATTTTTTCTGGGTTGGGGATGGAGTTATGGGTTCATTTCTCCTTTTAGATCTAATAATCCATCTATTACAGTCATAAGCAGACTGCAATGCTGCTTCAATCTCTGTGAGTTCATGTGTGTACTGGTTCTGTTGTGTTGTGTTTAGAAGGCTTTGTTCCCTTGGTGTCTTCCATCCCTTCTGGCTTATATACACTTTCTGAATCCTCTTTGTAGGCTTCCCTGAACCCCAAGGGTAGGGATGTGATGGATACATCACATTTGTGATTACTTCTTTGTGTGCAATAGTGTTTTTTGTAGCTCTGGTTAATAAACTTCAGATGTAGAATCTGGCCTTGAACTTCTGATTCATCTGCCCCCATCTTCCAAGCATGCAATTCACAGACCAGATGAAGGTCAAGAAGACCAAAGTGTGGATGCTTCAGTCCTTCTTAGAAGGTGGAACAAAATACTCATGGGAGGAAATAAAAAGTGTGGAGCAGAGATTGAAGGAAAGCATGTCCAGAGACTGCCCCACCTGGGGATCCTATATACAGTCACCAAACCTAAACACTGTTGTAGATGCCAAGAAGTGCTTGCTGACAGGATCCTGATTTGGCTGTCTCCTGAGAGGCTCTTTCAGAGCCTGACAAATACAGGTACGGATGCTTGCAGCTAACCACTGGACTGAGTACTGGGTCCCCAGTGTTCCAGTTAGAGAAAAGACTTAAGGAGCTAAAGAGGTTTGCAACCACATAGGAAGAACAATATCAAACAACCAGATACCCCAGAGTTCCCAGGGACTAAACTACCAACCAAGGAGTATGTACACATAGAACCTTAGCTCCAGCAGCATATGTAGCAGAGGATGGCCTTGTTGGGCATCAACAGAAGAAGAGGCCCTTGGTCCCTTGAAGGCTTGATGTCCCAGTGAAGGGGAATTCGAGAGCAGGGAAGCTGGAGTGGGTGGGTAGGTGGGGAACACCCTCATAGAAGCAGGGGGGTGGGGAATGGGCTAGGGGGGTTCTGGGAGAGAGACCAAGAAAGGGGATAACATTTGAAATGCAAATAAAGAAAATATCCAATAAAAAATAAAAATTTTAAAAAAGAAGAAAATGTGTTTTATTGATATAATTGGCACAGGCTTATTTAAAATAGCTTTACTACCTGCACTCTCTGAATAAGACAATCCTAAGTTAAAGCAGTCCTGAGGACACAAGTTAAGGACAGATAAGCTGCCAGTCAAAGCCTACTAGGAGGTAGTAATTATCCCCAGCCACAGTCTCCTTTATTTTTGTACTAGAAAGCAATTAATTTTTTGTTGATATTTTTATTTTAGAAGAAACCAAATCAGCATGTCTTTATCAGACAAGTCCTACAATATTTGTCTACAAATTATGTATAAAGTAAGCCTATTAAAGCACTTGTGTCATCAGCGAAAATTGTGCACACATGAATTCTCCAACCCCATGGAGAGGCTAAGACAAGAGGATCATATGTTCTAGGACAGCCTGTGTTCCATGTCAAGTTTAGGCCAGTCTTGGCCATGTAACATTATTTTGTCTCAAAAAAACAAAAAATAAGAAAGAGCATTGACATGGCCACTATATTATTTCTCACTAAATAATTTATTGCATTATGTTTGGAATGACATACATACCTTCATGGTAAGAGCTTAAGCATGTGAGTATTCAGTTATCAGACTCAAAGAACAAGATTGAGCTTATAACTTATCTTCATGGAATTTCTTTTTTATCCGTAAATTGAGAAACAGAAGACAGAGATGTTGAGGGAAGAAAAAATGGCACATGAATAAAAGTGTTTGTTGCACAAACCACAATGACCTGAGTTCAATTCCCCAAAACAATTGTAAAAGCAGACTATATGGCACAATCATCTATAACATGAGGTCTCCTACAGAGAGATACAAGGAGGAAACAGGAGTCTCATCACACTATCATAAAGCAGCTAGCCTGGCATTTGTAGGAAAATTACAAAGAGACCCTGTTTCTAAATAAGATGGAAGGCATGGACCAACAGAAAATTTTTCCTCTGACATTTACACATACACACATACACACATACACTGAAATGAACAAAGCCACAGTCACACACAAATCTATACACTTGAGAACACACAATAAACAAAACAAATAATTCAATTTCTTTATTTTTTAGTTCTTAATATATATATATTTGTTTTGCTTTCTCTTTTTCGTTTTTTTTTAATTTATTCACCTTACATCCCTCTTACTACCCCCTCTCAGTTACTCCTTCACACAACCATTCCCCTCATCATCCACTATGCCTCTCTTCTGAGAGTGTAGGGGTAATTATACCCCTACCGAAGCATATTAAGTCTCTTCAGAGCTAGGAGCATCTTTTCCCACTGAGGACAGACAAAGAACATATCCCATGGACAAGCAACAGCTTTAGGGCTAGCTCCCACTCCATTTATTCTGGACTCACAAAAAGACCAAGCTGGACATCTGCTACATATGTGCAGGGAGGCCTAGATCCTGTCTGTGTATGTACTTTGGTTGGTGGTTCAGTCTCTGAGAGCCCCAAGATTCCAAGTTAGTTTACTCTAGTGTTCTTCCTATGGAATTCCTCTGTGCACATAATTCTTCCCCTCACTCTTCCATAAGAGTTCCCAAGCTCCATCCATGGCTGTGAGTGTATCCACCTGTCTGAGTCAGCTGCTAGACCTCAAAGTGGACAGCCATGTTAGACATCTGTTTGCAAGCATAACAGAGTATAATTAATAGTGTTAGGGATTGCAGCTTGCCCATGAGATAGATCTTAAGTTGGGCTGGTTTTGGTTGGCAATTCCCTCAGTCACTGCTCCATCTCCTGTGCCTGCATTTCTTATACCCTGGATAAATTTGGGGTTGAAAGTGTTTTGAGTGTGTGGTGTCACTCTTACTCCACTGGAGTACCTACCTGGCTACAGGAGGTGGCCTCTTCAGGTTCAATATCGCAATGCCGTGATTCATAACTAAGGTTACACCTATTGGTTCTTGGGTACCTCCCTTATCCCAGGTCTCTGTCACATGGTGGAGATGCCCCCTCCCCACTTCACCATCCTGGTCAGTTGCAGGTTACCATTCATTCTCATGGCCATCTGGATATCTTTCCTGTCCCTCTCCACACCTGATCCTAAACCCCCACCATTCCCCTTTCCATCCTCTTTTCTACCCAGTTCCCTCCTTCCATATGACTATTTTATTCCACTTTCTAAGTGATATTTAAGCATTTTTCTTGTGCCTTCCTGTTTTTCTAGCTTCTTTGAGTCAGTGGAGTATTCTGTGGATATCCTGTATTTAATGGCTAATATCCACTTATAAGTGAACACAAACCATGCATGTCCTTTTGAGACTGGGTTACCATGCTGGGCGTGGTGGTGCATGCCTTTAATCCCAGCACTTGGGAGGCAGAGGCAGGCAGATTTCTGAGTTCGAGGCCAGCCTGGTCTAAAAGTGAGTTCCAGGACAGCCAGGGCTATACAGAGAAACCCTGTCTCGAAAACACCCCCCAAAAAAGAGATTGGTTTCCATACACAGGTTGATATTTTCAAGTTCCATCCATTTGCCTTCAAAATTCATAATGTCTTTATTTATAATAGCTGGAGAGTATTCCATTGTGTATATGTACCACATTTTCTTTACGCATTCTTCAGTTGAGGCAAATCTTGGGTTTTTTCCATTTTCTGACTATTACTAATAAGGTTGCTTTAAACATATTTGAGCAAGTATCTTTGTAGGATGGTGGACTGTGTTTTGAGAATATGCCGAGGAGTAGTATAGCTGGGTCTTGAAAACTATTCTGTTTTCTGAGAACCCACCAAATTGATTTCAAACGTGATTGTACAAATTAGCACTCCCAGTAGCAATGGAAAAGTGTTCCCCCTTGCTCCACATCCTCACCAGAATGTGCTATCTCTTGAGTTTTTGATCTTTGCCATTCTGGCTATGTTAAGATGGAATCTCAGAGTTGTTTTGACTTACATTTCCCTGATACTAAGGTCTTTGAACATTTCTTTAGGTGCTTCTCTGGCATTAGATATTCATCATTTTGGAATTCTTTTTTTTTTTTTTTTTTGGTTTTTTGAGACAGGGTTTCTCTGTATAGCCCTGGCTGTCCTGGAACTCACTTTGTAGACCAGACTGGCCTCGAACTCAGAAATCCGCCTGCCTCTGCCTCCTGAGTGCTGGGATTAAAGGCATGCACCACCACGCCCAGCCCTTTGTTTAGCACTTTACCCCATTTGGGGGGGGCTAGGGTAATTTGGGTTGTTGGGGTATAACTTCTTAGATACTTTATAAAATTTGGATATTAGCCCTCTGTCAGATGTAGGGTTAGTAAGATCCTTTCCCAATCTGTAGGCTGCCATTTTGCCCTATTGACAGTGACCTTTGCCTTACTGAAGCTTTTCAGTTTCAAGAGGTCCAATTTATCAATTGTTGATCTAAGCAACTGAACCATTGGATTTCTATTTAGGAAATTGTCTCTTATACCAATGTTAAAGGGCATTTCGCACTTCACTTCTGCAAGATTTAGTGTATCCAGTTTTATGTTGAGTCCATTGATTTACTTAGACTTGAGCTTTGTTCAGGATGATAAGTATGGATCAACTTTCATTCTTCTACATGTAGACATCCAATTGGCCCAGCACCATTTCTTTATGATGCTTTTATTTTTCCATTGTATGGTTTTGGATTATTTATCAAAAATCAAGTGTCCATAGTTATATGAGTTTATTTCTGGGTCCTTGATTCAATTCTATTGGTCAAGATGTCTGTTTCTGTACCAGCAGTTTTCATCACTATTACTCTATAGTACAGCTTTAGGTCAGGGATGATATTCCTCCTGATGTTCTTATATTGTTCAGAATTCTTTTGGCTATCCTGGGTTTGGTTTGGTTTGGTTTGGTTTGGTTTGGTTTGGTTTGGTTTGGTTTTTTTCTATAAGAAGTTGGTAATTGCACATTCAAGGGCTATAAAAATAGTGTTGGAATTTTGAATCGTGTTGAATCTATAGATTGTTTTTGGTAAGATGGCCATTTTCACTATGTTAATCCTACCTATTAATGAGCATGGGATATCTTTCTGATATCTTTATTTTCTTTATCCAGGGACTTGAAATTCTGTTGTACAAATCTTTCACTTGTTTGGGTAGAGTTATACCAAGATATATTATTCTCAGCTATTGTGAAGGGTGTTGTTTCCAGAATTTCTTACAGTTAGAAAAGTAGATTAGGGATGATCCCCCAATAATTGTCAAAGCCAAGTAAAATAACCATAGTCTGAGACTCATTTATTTGAAACCTAGTTGGGTACAAGTTTAAATTGTTTTATATCATAATTGAGAGGTTTGTTGGGTATAGTAAACTAGATTGGAACTTGTGCATTTTTAAAGGCTGCAAGATATCCATCTAGGACCTTATGGTTTTGACAGTCCATACTGAAAAAGTCAGGTGTAATTCTGATAGGTCTGCCTTTGTATGTTATTTGGCCTTTTTCCTTTGCTGCTTTTAATATTATTTCTTTGTTCTGTAGAGCTGTGCTTTGATTATTATGTGGTGGGAGTATTTTCTTTTTTGACCCAGTTAAATTGATATTCTACAATCTTCTTGTGTATTTATAGGCAACTCTTTATTTTTGTTAGGAAAGTTTTTTTCTATGGTATTGTTGAAAATATTTTCTGGGCCTTGAAGCTAGGACTTTTCCTCTTCTTCTATTCCTATTATTCTTAGGTTAGAATGTTTCATGGTATGCAAGATTCCCTGGATGTTTTATGTCAGCAATTATTTTAGATTTAACATTTTCTTTGACTGATGTATCAGTTCTTTATATTGTATCTTTTATACCTGAGATATTCTCTCCCATCTCCTGTATTCTATTGATGATACTGGTATATGTTGTTCCTATTCTCTTCCCTAGATTTTCTATCTCCAGGATCCCTCTGATTTTTTTTCCTTATTAGTTCTATCTCCACTTTTAGATCATGCACAGCCTTATTTATTTCCTTCACCTGTTTACATGAGTTTTCCTATATATCTTTAAGGGATTTATTTGTTTTCTCTTTAAAGACTTCTATATGTTTGATTGATCATATTTTCCTTTGTTTCTTTAAGAGATTTAGTCATTTCCTCTCTAAAGTTCTCTATCATCCTCATAAGATTGTATGTATTTAAGTTCATTTTCTTGTGCTTCAGTTGTGTTATGATATCCACACTTGCTGTAATCAAGTAGTTATGTTCAGAAGGTGTCCTATTGTCCTGGCTTTTGTTAATTGTGTTCTTTCAAGAGCCTTTAACCATCTGGATAGCTTTAGTCCCTGGATATTCCTGGTTTAGTAGATATTGGTAGTAAGGTTATCCTCCATGTTCCTGGTGTGGCAGGCTTGTGATAAGTATCCTAAGATTATATAGTGCCAGATCAACAGGTCTGTATGGTTCAGGACCCACAGGTCCAATAAAGATGGGCAGAGAGCTGGCAGGAGAATAGAAGTCTGCCTGGGATATCAGACAGCTGAGGGCAGCTTGGGGTGCTCACAGAGGACTCATCAAGCAGAGGAGATGAGTAAGGGGAGGAAAGCTAACCTGTAAGCCTATATGATCCAGGAGCTGGAGATCTGATGAGGGTAGGCAAATAGGTACAGGGGAGTCCAAAGGGGAGTCCAAACTGCTCAAGGTACTTTTGGGTGTACTGGAGAATTCAGAGAGCAAAAGAGATGGGTGGAGGGAAGAGAAGCTAACCTGTATGGTTTAGGATCTGCAGGTCAGATGATGGTGGGCAGAGAGGTAGTGGGAGAATGAAGGTTCACTGCAATTTTTAAAAAAAAGTATTGATCAGGCATTACAGGAAATGTCTTTTAAAATAATCTTAACCTCCTATCTATTGCATTTCAAGTTTAAAGACAATACATTTGATGCATGTAAAACAAAACATGCAAAATAAGAGATTGGCAACATTCATGAGAATGTAAAAAATGAATTAAATTCATGACCTTTCAATTAAAATATTAAAGATATTCATAATACTTATAACATAGCAAGATAGTCTTTAAAAATAAATTAAATTCATCACAGCCAAGAACAGCAGAAAAAAGAAATTGCTTCACCATGAATAGACTATAAATTTTTATTCTTCTGATATTTACTGAGAAGAAAAATATTAATATTAAAGAATATTCAGCTACATAATGTTGAAATATTTTCCTCTGCAATTTATGGACTAATTTCTCAAATAAAATGTTAATCCAAAATGGATTCATTTATTAATTCAACAAAATATCTAAGGAATAAACAATTAGAATTTTAAAACAGAAATTTATAAAGCATGCCCCAGTACAGGGAAAGCCAGGGCCAATGGGGGGAGTGGGTGGGGTGGGTAGGTGAGCAGGGTGGGGGGTGGGGAGGGTTTAGGGGATTTTCGGGAGAACAGGTGAAATGTAAATGAAGAAAATATCTAATAAAAAAGAAATTTATAAAGCAAAATTATAAAACTTTCAGAAAGACTTTAAAGAAGGAACGGCATAACAATAATTGAGCATTTTGTATGTGATGTACAATAGCTATTTAGCATTCATAGGATGATAAGTTCAACCATCGCACAATAATTTTTAAATGATTTCTTACAATATGTGGATATAAATATCTCTGCCACACCACAAATATTTTAGATATACTATGTAAAGTGTGTGTAGTAATCTTGAAATTTTGGATGTGTTGGAACATCTTATAAGAAATGTGATTCAAATCATCAAAGACAAATGTAGATGAATACCTGAACTATTCATTATCTATTGAAGATTATACATCCATAATTATAAAATTAACTCAATGAAAACTGTAGGCCAAAATTATTTCACCAGTGAATTACAACAATCTTTAGGAAGAAATGAGTCAGGCCTTACCAGAAGAACCGGACATGATACTTCTCAATTTACTAAAGATTTGACACAGTCTGAATGCTAAAAGTAGAGTAGACATAAACAGAAAATTAATCAAAATATCCTTAAACAATTCCAAAAATCCAAAAATAACATAGATGGATTACCATATAAGTAACCCTAAAAATTCCACTAGAAATTTCCAACCAACACTGACAAACACCTTCAGAAGCATATCAGGATACAAAGTTAATACACAAAAATCAGTAGACTTCCTACATACAAAAAAGAAGCAGACTGAAAAATAAATCATGGAAGCAATACCATTCACAATATCCCCTAAAATGTGAAATATCTTGGGGTAACTTAAATCAAACAAAGGAAGGACTTACATAAACTTACATAACTTATATAAACTGTAAGACACTGAAGAAAGACATTGAAGAAGATAACAAAAGATGGAAACACAGTAAAAATGATTATTTTGCCAAAATTAATCTATAGATTTATCATAATCTCTATCAAAGTTTGAACATAATTGTTAATAGAATTTTAAAAGACAACTTGCAATTTCATATAGAAACACACACACAAACACACACACACACATACATACAACAGCATGATAACTAAAAATAATCCTGAATAGTAGTAGAACAGCTGGATGTACCACCATCTCCACTCTCAAACTTTACTACAGATGTATAATAAAAATATAAAATTTCTGTGGTTTTAGCCCCAAAGCAGATACAATGGCCAATAGAATTTAATTGAAAAACACACCTATAGACACCTGATATATATATCTATATATATATATCTATATATATATATATATAGATATATATATATAGATATATATATGAACAGAAAATATAGTAAAAACACAAACAAATTATATAGTCTTGACTCCTTGGCATAGGGAAAAATTTTCTGAACACAATACTGTTAGCACACACACTAAGAACAACACATAATAAATAGAACTTCATGAAAATGAAAAGCTTCTATATGGCAAAAGACACTCACTCAAACAAAGCAGCCACTTACAAAATGTAAAAAATTTACCAACTACACATTGAACAGAGGGCTCACATCTAAAATACTTTAGAGAGAGAGAGAGAGAGAGAGAGAGAGAGAGAGAGAGAGAATGACTCAAATAAAATGGGGTATAAAACTAAACTTTATATGCCCCAGTACAGGGGAACACCAGGGCCAAGATGTGGGAGTGGGTGGGTAGGGGAGCAGGGTGGAGGATGAGGGAGGGTATAGGGGACTTTCAGGATAGCATTTGAAATGTAAATGAATAAAATTTCTAATAAAAATTGGGAAAAAATCTAAACAGTGTATTCTCAAACAAGGAAACCAAAATAGCTAAGAAACATGTTTAAATATATGACAAAAAATGAACCAGAGACTCAAAGAAAGGTCATCCAGAGACCACCCTACCTAGAGATACATCCCATGTGCAGACCCCAAAGCCTGACACTATTGCTGATGCCAAGAAGTGCTTGCTGACAGCAACCTGGTATAACTGTCCCCTGAGAGGCTTAACTAACTGGACTACCCAGAGCTCCCAGAGACTAAACCACCAACCAAAGAGTATACATGGAGAGATCCATGAGTCCAGACACATATGTAGCTGAGGAAGACCTTATCTGACATCAATGGGAGGGAAGGCTCTTGGCCCTGTGGAGGCTTGATGCCTCAGTTTAGGGGGATGCTAGCATGTTGAAGTGGGAATGGGAGGGGTGGGAGTAGCACCCTCATAAAGTCATGCAGAAACATGGTTCTGGGATGGGGTTTAGGGAGAGGAAACTGGGAAGGGGGACAACATTTGAAATGTAAATATATAAAATAACCAATAAAAAATAAATCTTTTTAAAAACATGTTTAA
Source organism: Mus minutoides (assembly GCA_902729485.2). NCBI lineage: Eukaryota > Metazoa > Chordata > Mammalia > Rodentia > Muridae > Mus > Mus minutoides. The sequence goes on from LR749781.1 coordinate 264,469, forward strand.
AATCCTTAGTCATCAGAAAGATGAAATCAAAGCTACTTTGATATTTCATCTGAAACCTGACAAAATAGATCAAATCAATAAAACAAATGATGTTTATATTGGAGATGATATGGAGAAAGGAAAACACATATCTGTTGGTGGAAATACAACTTGTATAGCCTCTATGAAAACCAATGTGGTACTTCTTCAGGAAGCTGGGGACATTTATCTCAAAATCCAGCTATCCTACTTTTAGGCATAAACCCAAAGGATACTTCATTCTACCAAAGAAATATTTGCTCAACTAGGTTCATTACTACATTATTCATATTATCTAGGTATTGAAAACAGCCTGGATTTCTGTCAGTGGATACATAGATAAAGAAAGTTTTGTATATTTTCACAATAGAATATTATTCTACATTTAAAAAATGAAATTCACAATGGATTTAACTACAAAAAGGTAAGGCAACCTTTTACCAGAAATACAAATATGGTATATATTCAACTATATATGCATATTATCCATTAAATCTTCAATAATCAGGCTATAATCCATAGAACCACAGAGGTTAAATATAGAGTAAAGGTCTGAGCAGAGGATTGGGTCACTTTAGAAAAGGAAAACAGAATAGACACTTGTAGATTCCTACCGCTGGGCAGGAATGTGAGGATTAAATAGGTAGAGGAGGGAAGAAGAAAGGGATGTAATAAGCGGAAGCATAGATTAAAATTAAAGACCATTTGTAGAATTTTTTTAGAAAACTAACACAGTAGAATCTTCCTAAAAATATTTATGTATATAAAGATGACTAAAAGGAGTTTCCAAATAACAGGGAAGATGGAGCCCCAACTGGACAACTCTTGTCACCAAATGAAACTTCCAATTCTAAGTGTGAGTTACATCTCATCGAAGTGGGCTAAAGGGGGTCACATGACACTTCCAAACAGGCCATGTTATTGTCAAAGCTATTGGTTGCTCTTCACAAACAGATGATGGAGTCCTACAGCTGAAAACAATAACTATACTACTCATTGAACATGGAGAAGTCAAACTGGTGCCTACCTAGATCCTTCACCACTACTCTCTACTATTCAGGATACTAGAAGGTACTCTGAGTGCTACCAAAGAATAAAGGTAAACACCCACCCAGCTACAAATCTGTCTATCTACAAGAGTGATATATTCGAGATATGTGAAGTAGTGGTACAAAGCTTAAGGGATTAACCAACCAATATCTGATAGAATTTAAAGCTTTTTCCATGAAATGGAACCCACCCACCAAGACTGCTCAGTTATTAAAAACTTGAGATGTGTCAGGGACCTAGAAGAAAACCAAATGCTACCATTCTGCTAAAGGAACATAGCAACAAATGGGCTCCTAAGGACATTCTGTTATACTCATAGATCAATATCTTGCTCATCCATCATCAGAAAAACTTCCTCCTTCGATAGATGGGAATAAATTCAAAAACTCACATCTGGATCATATGTAGAGAGTAAAAGGCCTAGAAACACACAGTCCTAAGTGGAATGTCACCAATAAATTCCTCCCCTCAGCAAACCATGCTTTAGAGGAGAAAGATTGTAGAGCCACGGTAGAAGGAGGACACTAAAGAAACAAGGGTTTCTAAACACAGTACAAAGGAACTCACAGAGACTGTGGAAGCACCCACAGGGATCACATGGGTCTGGGCCTTGTGGGGTTACAGTGCTGAGAGTGGAAGTTGACACAAGTCCAAATTATTAGCCTAGAACCTATGTCTAATTGATAACCACAGATAAACAAAAATTTAGCTTTCTCTACCATAGTCTCACAGAGTATACAAGCCACTCTTTTCTTAGAAAATTAAGCACAATTTTATATACATGTATAAAATTGTCAAAGAAAATTCAGAAAGAAGAAGAATCACCAGATATAGTAGCTCATACTTGTAAGTCTAACAATGGAAAGTCGGGGAATTGAGAGTTCATGGCCATCTTAGTCATTTTTGAATAAATTATAAGCCACTTTTATGACCATGCCTCATGCCCAGTTGAAGATGGCAAATACAAAATGAACTCTGTGGTATTTTTGGAGGGGTTGTTGTGGTTGCTGCTGCTGCTGCTGCTGTTGGATTTTTGGTTTGGTGTTTGGTTTTGTTTCATAATGATTTGCCTTAACATTTTTTCTTTTATTGTTTTCCCCCAAGACTTTTTTTTATGAGTGCAATGTAGCTGTCTTCAGACACACCAAAAGAGGACAAAACATCACAGATGATTGTGAGCCACCATGTGGTGACTAGGAGTTGAACTCAGGACTTCTGGAAAAGTAGTCAGAGTTCTTACCAATGAGCTATCTCTCTACTGTCACCATCTCTTTTTTAAAGATGTATTTATTTTATGTATGTGAGTAAGTACACTGTAACAGTCTTCAGATACACCAGAAGAGAACATTGGATTATATTACAGATAGGCATGAGCTGTCATGTAATTGCTGAGAATTGAACTCAGAACCTTTCTTTAGAAGAGCAGTCAGTGCTCTTAACCACTGAGCCATCTCTCCAGCCCCTTAACAGCTTTTTCTAACACTACAGATCTTTGGCTTTTATTTATGGTTCCCAATTTTGTGTTTATACATGATTTTCCTGTATGCCATTTTGTTTGTCTACTTCTATATGTGTTTCTTGTGCTTTGTCTTTGGATCTTTGTTCTTCTGTTTGTTCATTTGTTTGTTTTTATGTTACTATTTTTTCCTTAATTTTAGATGGCTGTTTAATATTTAATGATAACAGAAACAAGGACCAATATTTTTGCGAGTGGAGAAATTGTAAGGATCTGAGAGGGTTTGGGCAAAGGACAATAATGATCAGGATATATTGTATGAAAAAATGTATTTTCAATTTTAAAAATTCTACTCCATATATGCAATGGGGCTTTTGTTTTCTAACAATTCAGCATAGCGATAGCTTAGTAGGTAAAGAACCTACCCTGTAAGATTGAAGTCTAAGGTCAGATCTCCAGAATTCATGTATAGCCAGATGTGCCAGTATGCATCTGTAATCCCAATGTGCCTCTGGTGAGATGCTAGGTAAAGATAGAAAAATCTCCTGAAGATTTCAAGCCAGTTAGCCTGGTTTACAAAGCCACATACACACACAAAATCTTCCCTCAACAAACTAGAAGAATCAACAATCGACACCAAGCTTGCCTTCTGACTTTCACATGTACACTTTGGCACCCATATCTAGACACATTCAGAGAAAGATTTTTTATAAACCTCAATGCAATTAAAATATATTAAAATCATAAACAGAAAAATGTTTATTATGAAAAGAAGGTTACAGAAAAAATATAACTTTGTCTTAGTCAGGGTTTCTATTCCTGCACAAACATCATGACCAAGAAGCAATTTGGGGAGCAAAGGATTTATTAGGCTTTCACTTCCACATTGCTGTTCATCACGAAATAAGTCAGGACTGGAACTCAAGCAGGTCAGGAAGCAGGAGCTGATGCAGAAGCCATGGAGGGATGGTCTTTACCAGCTTGCTTCCCCTGGTTTGCTCAGCCTGTTCTCTTATAGAACCCAAGACGGCACCACCCACAAGGGGACCTCCCCCCTTGATCAGTAATTGAGAAAAAGCCTTACAGCTGGATCTCATGGAGGCATTTCCTCAACTGAAACTCCTTTCTCTGTGATAACTCCAGCTGTGTCAACTTGACACAAAACTAGCCAGTACAAACTTTAAACATCCATGAATGTTACATAGACAAACCAAAGCAAATTTCAAAAGAAGGAAATTTCTATGCACAAAAATCAGATCCAAGTTAGTCTTACAGAGAGAATTACAAAATGCAGAATAATAAGCTTCATAACCTCACATCTATATGATAACCCAAGATATCATTATTCAAGTGCATACATGGAGTTCCAACCCAATATACTATCTATAAAGGGGTGAACAAGTTGTTTAAGGAACAAAATATACAAATAATTAGAATTATTCTCATGCAATGTCATCAAGCAGAAAGTGGAAAATAATTATGGAATGGAATAATATATTTCCAATAGAGCCAAGAAGAGATTTATCCAAATATTTGTTAGTAAGTTAAAGAAAAACAACCTAAGCGTGAAATAGAAATTCTCAAAAGACTTTGTAAAACTTTAGACATTGTTCAGAATTGTTGATAGTTTCCATTTATTTTGTTGTAAATGCTTATTTTCATGCCGTTCTATAAAATTTTCACATGATTCTTGGCCAGAGTGCCCTCATGCAGCTCACCCCTTTGCTTTTGATCTTATTGTAGAACACTTTTAGAGGAAAACCAGACATGCAGACCTAAGCATGAATAATTCATATGCTACAACTTTAGCTGACCTGCCCTGACTCTCAGTGATTCTTCAGTTCAGCCTTCATTGATTTTATGGAGAAAACTGAGGCCACAAATACACTGTTCCTCACATCCAGGAATCAATGTCCCTGTGTTTATGTAACATCCAGAATGAGAGAAAGAATAGACCTAGTATGATAAGTCTAGGCTTTCAGAATTAAAGGGAGCTTTGGAGGTCATTGAGTGTAAACCTTAAATATTCCAGATTTTTCAGCTGAGGCTGCGGCGAAACCTGAAGATGCTAGGGTATCTCTTCCACCATCCTTATAATTCATCTTTGCCCAAATAAAGAAAAACATCTGCCATTTATTTTCTTTTTCCCTATGTTTACAGAACATTGCTTCATCAAGCGTCTTCCCTCTTTAATGTATTTAATATATTCCTTTGATCTGGCAACATTTGACCACTCCATATGCCGCTGTATCATTGAGAGATGCATAAAATATAAGCAAGGTAAAATCTGACCAGAAAATAGAAATTGCTTCAAAATATAAAAGTTCAGGGGCCAGGAACATGTTTCTTCTTTTGTAGTTCTTGGCCAGTCAAGTCATAGAGATTCCCAAACATTATAAGATATTGCTATAGCTCTTGGCTACCTTCCAGAACATGATGGTAAGACCCTATTGCTAAACAGTCCAAAAGCATGAGGTGCAGACTGTGGTGAAATTAAACTGGTAAGGATTGAAAGCTTCATCCCTACTGAATAGTTTTCATAGTGTGGGAAGGAGCTAAGCAGGCTACAAGAAGAGAAAAGCAATCTCCCAGCCCCAGCCATGAACCCTTTGATCTACAATAATGACTGGCCAGGCAAGACATACCCACTCTACAACACTGACACAAACACCATGAGAGAAAACATTTTACAATTGGATTTAAGCATCTCTTCATTAAATGGAACGAATATTTGGCACCTTTATCAGCTCAGGAACCTATGGATAGACAGGACATATGCCCTAGGGAAAACCCATTATCATTCTGCTAAATAGATATAGTACTAAGACAACTCCTAATGATTTATCTTTATACCCACAGATCTCAAGCTTCACCTGTGAAGCTTCTATTTGCTATCAGTGGTGATTAGTAGCACAGTGATTCATGACTGGCCGTAGGGTAGAGAGTAAGAGACTTCAGAATGTTCAACACTAAAGGGAACATTTACACTGCATCCTACTCTAAAAGCTCAGGGATTGTTGCAGAAAGGGGGCAGAAAGAGTGTAAGAACCAGAGGTGGTAGATGTTGACAAGGAAAGAGTGTCTCCTAGACTCAACAGGACAGAGACACTTACACACCTGAGTTGGAATGCACAGAAAACCTGTGCAAGCTGAAGCCAGACCATCTCCCAGCATGGAGAAATGAGTAGGGCAAAGAGTCACACCCATATCCATGGACCTATTGGCAACTTTCTCTGCTGAGAAAGAGAAAGACAGTTTTCTCTGAGTGTAGCCCTGGTAAGTCAACCATGATCCAGTGGAAGTTCAAACATCCAAACTATATTTGGGCAGCACAAATTGGTCTGGAATGATGTTTTGTTTTGTTTTGTTTTGTTTTTTATTTCATTTTGCTTTGTTTCAAAAGAAATACAAAAGGAAAAGTAGGGTAGATCTGGGAAGAGTTATGAGGTTAATATGATCAAAGCATACCATATTAAAAGTCTCAAATGACTAATAAAAATACATCAAGATTTTATCAGAAAAAAGTATATGGTTAAAAAGGTTTCTTTCATTACATAAAAGATGAAATTAGAGGAATTATCACTCAATAATTACAAAGCTAGCTTATCTGCAACGATTTTTGCCATCAACTCTCTCTCAAAAGACAATGGGTGGCTTAGCTTGAGCATCACAGCTATTTAATGCTAGAAGAAAGAGTAGAAAGTCATAGTTGGACATAGTAGAATCACATGGGCAGATTCTCAACATGCCCTATTCACTCTCTGCTACTTCTTACATGATGGGAATTTGTTCTCAGGCTCACTTAGATCCAAGGAGACCAGGTACTGAGGTGAGATTTGTTCATCAGTTCAGCATAATAGCATTACTACCCTCAGAAAGATTAGGTTTTGTCAGTGGGAATAAAAGGGGGCATCTAATGAGTCTGAAATCAATAATAGAGTGTTCCATACCTAGTTATTCATTGTATCTCTATAATCTGCCCTGGGGTCTGATGTTCAATAAATATTGAATACTAAATGGCATTCCTCATCAAGTACCACATGTGCACTGGGAAATACCCTTCAGTAGTCAGTTAGGTTTTTAAAATAAAGGGAAGACAATAAAATACTACCACAATAATACATCTATCTAGAATCAGAAATAACACTCTCTGCACAAATTCTCAGTAAGACCAATTTGAATAACTTTATTTGAAACATAAGTAATTGGACTGGTTTATAGATTATTTGTTTAAAATATTTACACAAGATATTCAAAGAGGAAGAATTGATGGCATCTAAGATTCTATTGTCCCTCTTCATGGAACCACGAGACAATGAAAGATGAAGGCACTAATAAAGAAAACATAAAAATAAATAAATAAAATCAAGCGATGATCTCCTGAACATGTGTGTAAGAATTCAAGCACTATTATTTTAACTGAGTCACAGGACAAAAATATGAGCCACCTATACTTTCAACAGCTTTTATCCATTTAGGGAAACATTTGATTTTCCATTAGATGCACCAAGAAAACCACTGAAGAAATTATACTGGCTAGTGACATTTGTTGTACCAGAAAGATGAGAAGATACATGTTCAGTGTTACTATAAATGATGGTAGTACCATGTTCCCTGAATAAATGAAAGGTACAATATGGACTCAGTGTCATCCATACATCTAGTGTTATAATACTGAAACCACAGAAGTCCTCAGTAGAATGCAAAGTATGGAGCAAGATATTGCTCCTGTGTGTGTGTGTGTGTGTGTGTGTGTGTGTGTGTGTGTGTATGTGTGTGTGTCTGACTATCTGTCTGTCTCTTTCTGCATGTCTGTCTGTGTCTGTGTGTGTGCTTGCTTGGGTGTAAATGGTTGGAAATTTTCACAGCTGCGTTCTAATTTCACTACAGTTTTGCAACTAATTATATCTTTATGTTTTATTGTTATTTATGTTTTCCAATTTATGGGCCCACTAAGTTTTGGGGGGTTTTGTTTGTTTTTGTTTGGTTTGGTTTCTTTTGAGTTTATGGATAAAGCCTTGCATACCCCCATATACAAATACATGAACAATTAAATTCATTAATCAAATACACACCAAATCAGAACACAGGGTTACTCGGTTTAATAAAATAGAAAGACCCCTTTATGAACTGCAACATCTGAGCTTTTCTCCACTGTAGTGACTCATTAGTAAATGCTCATAGTTGGGCTAATGAGCCAGTAAGAGTCAAAACTGCTTTGAGTTTACAGGAACGTATTTTCCTTCAGCCTTATACTTTGTCTTTATAAATGCCTTCAAAGACTTTATGTGATCCCCATAGTATATCTAGAATCTTGATAGCAGTAACTCTTTTCTCCAGGGAATATCTATAATTCAAATATCCATCTAGCACGTCTTGTGAACTTAGTTCTGCACTGAGATAGGAAGATTAGTGCCGAGTCTAGTCTCCTCAGCATTGACAAAGTTGTCCATAATCACCTATGAACTGATTATAAGTAAAAGTATATAGGATCAGGACTTCAGAGGCACTCATATTCTTCATCACAATAATTTCATGCTTGTATAGATTTAAATTTTACCACATAATGTAACCTTATAGATGTGTTCAGGCTGATGAGATGGCTCAGTGGATAAAGGTACCTGCAGCCAAGACAGATGATAAGCGTTTGATCCCTGAGACTCACCTGATAAAGGTGAGAACTGACTCGCAATCATTCTCTGAATTCCACATGCATGTTACTGTATGAGTGTATCAACACGCATATACATCGAAATAAATTGCAATACATTTTAAATTAAAATGCAAATATGTCCATGACAAAGCTTCAAGTACATATTTTCATGACAAGTAACACTGTCAAACTATCTCCACAAGTCTTTATTGTTAGGCAAAGGAAATATGGGTGTGATTGAGCACACAGGTGGCTGAGGCAGGAAGGTAGTGAAACCCTGTCTCAGAAAAGACAAATAATAGGAAGGTAGGGTGAGATGAGGTGCCTAAAATGACCTGAAAACATATACACTAATTTCACTGAGATTTACAATATGTGGAACTTTCTGATAATGACCAAATGTTCCATTCCAAACACATATGCCAAACCTTAAGTAAAAGCCTGGTTCGTATTCTCTGGTGAAATACATCTTAATGATGTGGCAGTGTCCTTTGAGATAAAATATGATCCTTTCCCTGAAAACACATGACTAGCCTATGAATAGCCAGAATAGCCTTCCTTAGCACCAGAGAGGAATGCACACAGCTTGCCTCCTCCTCCCCGCTCCCCTCCCACCCTCAGCACAGAAGAAAAGCACTTCTTTACGTGTCAATGTGTCACACCTAGTCACACACTGTGCTTTATACAACCCCTCCCATAAGTACATAGAGCAAGTACATTTCTGCTTCCCCACTGAGCAGTGACTTCACACAGAAAACTGAGGAGCTTATCAGCACATCACTGAGGGTAAATTTTTTAAACCGTTGGAACAAATCTTAAAAAATATTTGGCTACATGCTACTCTGTGAGCAAAAGTTAATAGAAGAAATCAGCCAAGAATGATGGTTTCTTCCTGTAGTTGATGCATTCTGGAGGCTGGAGTTTGAGGCCAACCTGAGCTCCCAAAGGAGTCCAAGTTATCCTGAGCAAAGAGACACTGTTCAGTCTCAAAAATATAAAAACTTATATGAAACAAGTAATACCAGATAACTTTCCCTATCGCCTGAGTTTATCCCTCTGTGGTCCATGGTACTCCGAGCACCACATTACTACGACAGTATGGCATGAAAAAGGTTTTGTTATTGTTATTGCTGTTGTTGTTTTTATTTTGTTTTGTTTTGAGCAGAAGGACTATTGAAGTTCTTCTAGAACATGTCCTATGAAGAATCCATGTTATTACATTAAGAAGAAAATCAGTAATAAGGATTGAAGATATTTCCTCCATACAGAAACTTTTGTTATTTTTCGTCTTAATTTGTAGATACTGAGTGGCAAATAAGTGACTTAAAGTTTCAAAACTCCCAGATCTGTCTTCCTAAGATATAATAAATAAATAAACAAAAACATGTCATATCAGATCATCTCTTACCAGGTAGTTCTGAATATCACCTATTTGTTAAGGCAGATGACCATTATGGAACATGATCTTCTATGAAAATGATTGTAATTTACTAAAACTTTAAAATCAAAACCTTCTTCATGATATTCAACTTGAAACATTTAATGTTTATAAATTTTCATGTGTTTTTGTAGACAGATTTTCTCATACACTCCAAGCTGTTCTTGAATTTCCAACCTTCCACCTCTCATATGTGGTGGCTTGAATTTAAAATGCCTCCACAGGCTCATAGATTTAAATTCTTGGTCACCAAAGATTGGTACTATTTGAATGAGTCAGGAGTGAGGCCTTGTTGGAGAAAATGTTTCACTGTGGGAGGGCTTTGAGGTTTCAAAAACCCAAGTCAGGCCCAGTGCCTCTTCTTGGTGATTGAGAATTCATTTATAGAACTCTCAGCTTCTTTACCTCTATGATGCTTGTCATGATGGCAATGGACTAAACCTCTGAACCTGTAAGCCAGACCCAATTAACTACATTTTGTGAGTTGCTGTGACCACTGTGACTCTTCACAGCAAAAGAACACTAGCCAGTACCCCCCAGAGCTCATGTCTCTAGTTGCATATGTAGCAGAGGATGGCCTAGTCGGCCATCAATGGGAGGAGAGGCTCCCTGGTCTTGCAAAGATCATATGCCCCAGTACAGGGGAATGCCAGGGCCAGGAAGCAGGAGTGGGTGGGTTGGGGAGCAGGGCAGGGGGGGGGTGTATAAGGAACTTTGGGGAGGAAACTAGGAAAACGGATAACATTTGAAATGTAAATGAAGAGAATGTCTAATAAAAAATAAATGAAAAAAAAAGAATACTAATGATGAAGTGTACCAAGTACAGACATTTCTTGTTTCCTTAATGTGTTTTGAGTCCTAGTATTCAGATTATGTCTGACCTCTAGCACACTACAAGCATGAACGTGTAGTCTTGCTCTCCCAGCACCACTAGTCTTCTTCAGCTCCTGCGTTGCTTTCCTTACTTCTCTGTAGTGTCACTTGACTCCTCAAGCAAGTGCCTGCTTCTTACAGAGGAGGCAGAATCCTTTTAACTTGGCCTCCTCTCAAATTTTAAAGCGCACCCAAAGAACTGACTGGATGCTTTGTTGTCATGCTTTGTTGTGGATTCCTTCTTTTCCCATTCTCTTTCCCTTCAAACTCCAAACTGAACTCAGGCTCACAGTTCCTAGATATGGCCACAATATGCCTCTTGTATTTTATCACCACCCACCATCCTAAAATTATCATATCTCTTTTGACTTTCTCCTCAGTTGTAACTACTTTTTGTTTCTTACATACACACTTACAGGGTCTGTCTATCCTCTTTTAGTTACTGTATATCTCAGTCCCAATGCTTTGCTAAAACCATCTCTTCACAGGTTAGCCGCAATCATAGAGACTCCATCCCCTCTGAAACCTCAGTCTGAACATTAATCTCTTTGATGAACTTTTTAGGTTTCTAGGCTTATGCCCACACACAACACTCTACTGCAGCCTCTGTGCCACTCCCTTACTCTTTCCTTTCTGACATAGCCTAAATTGCCTGGTAAATGGTCCATCAGCATCTCCAGAGCCCTTGCAAACTCTTGCAACATGTCTGCACACCATAGACGTGCAACTTTTATTTATATTTTCTTTACTCTTGTCATTTGACTAAACGTCAAATAACAATTGTTTCCTTGGAGATTCAAAATAATAAAACCTGAAAACTGATTGAGAGATAAAGGAGCTGGATCCTCATATTTCACTTTAAATTCAGAGCTATCAAGGCCTGTTGGGAATTTCTTTACCAGAATATTCCATATTATGCTAATAAGATTCAAGGAAATTTATAATAATGTATATCAGATCATAAAGTAAGCTTCAAAGAAGCCAATTATTTTACCCCAAGACAATTAGACTATGAATTATAAAAATAAGGCATATAAAATGTATGTGTGGCCATGTAAACATGTACTTCCAGGGGATGACAAGGTAAAGACAAATGATACCCATTATATATACTTCTAGATAACTAGTAAGTTATTTCTCTACCAGTGAAAGAATCCAATTCAAGCCAGATTATATTATATTAAATTCTGGTTTATTGGGAAGCTTCTCTAGAGTGAGAGCACTGGCCACAAGGAAGGAAGCCAGGGAAGTCACCCCAAGGAGGGAATGGGGGACGGGGGAAAGAAGGGAGAGACCCAAAATGTCTATATTATATAGTTAAGTGCCTCTAGGTGAAAAACAGCTCATCCTCTGGGCTGGAAATTTCAGGATTTGGGGCAAGATATGCAAGGGACTAAGAGACCCCGGGAGAGCATGCAGGTCATATCTGCTTCAATATGCAAAATATGCACCTCAATCCCTTGTCCTTTGTTCCAGGGACCAAATCCAAACAATAACTTGTATAATATAAATAACAAAAATTAAAGTTAATTAAATAATATTTTCATATTGTGCTTTACATTACTGAGGATACACAATGAAAACGGCACTGCAAAGGTACTTGGTAGCTTAATTGCTTGTTTTTACCATAAGTAAGCGTCAAAATTTGTCAAACTTCAATTTCAAACTCATAACATTTGGAGAAAGAAACTTAAATATAATAGACAGAGGGAAAATGACAAAAAATGAACTCAGATGTTAGAGTTAATGAAAAAAAAAAAGATTCAGGTAAGAAATAAAAAATGCCAAACTCGGTTCTTTATAACAGCTAATGGCAGACACTATTCAAGGTTCTATGAAGACCAAAGAGAAATAAATAAACTTCAAATGTATTTTTTATTTATCATTTCATTTGTTTACATTTCAAGTGATATGCTTCTTCTCAGTTACTCCTCCATACTCCCCTTATCCTGTACCCCCTCTCCCCCTCTCATTTGCCTCTATAAGAGTGTTCCTCCCTCCACTCACTTACCCAATCACCCACCTCTGCCTCACCACTCTAGCATGCCCTTATGCTGGGGCATCAAGCCTCCACAGGACCAAGGGCCTCATCTCCCATTAATGTCAGATAAGTCCATCCTTATCAGCTACATATGTGTCTGGAGCCATGGATCCCTCTTTGGTTGGTGGTTTAGTCTCTGGGAGCTCTGGTTAGTCCAGTTAGTTGATATTGTTCTTCCTATGGTGTTGCAATCCCATTCAGCACCTTCAGTCCTTTCCCTAGCTCTTCCATTTGGGGTCCCCAGACTCGGTGCAATGGTTGGCTGCGAGCATCTGCATCTGTCTTGGTCAGGTGCTAAAAGAACCTCTCAGAGAACAACCATTCCAGGCTGCAGTCAGCAACCACTCCTTGATATCAGCAATAGGGTATCAGGGTTTAGGGTCTGCCAATGGTATGGATCCCTAGGTGGAGTGGTCTCTGAATGGCCTTTCCTTCAGACTCTGTTCTGTTTTTTATTCCCTGTCTTTCTTTGTATATGAACATTTCTGGGTTAACAATTTGGGAAACAAAGCTATAGATACAGCATAAGTCACAAACAAAAGAAGAGTTCCAACTCTATACTGAGGTAGAAAACTCAAGTGAATTTTCTTCTCTGGTTCTTACTATAAGTTTAAAACTAGAAAAGGAGACCCTGTCCAAGTAAATCTGAAGGCAGAGGACTAACCTCACTGCAGCTTCGTTTTCTGAGCATTATTCTTGCATGTTGTTGCTGTTGTTAAATTTGTTTTGTTTTGCTTTGCTTTGTTTTGCTGTTTGTTTGTTTGTTTGTTTGTTTTTCAAGGGTAAGACACATTCATGGAGTAGCTGCACTAGAAATAAATAAAGCAGACTTCAGTATAAAGAGTAATGCCAGCAACAAAAAGAAACAGTAATTATCATGATATAATTTATTAAGAAACAGCAATTACAAATTTGTGTAACTAACCAAAGAACTCCAAATTAAAAGAAGGATAAAAACAAAGGATTTAAAAGAGATGTGAGCATTTCAGAAACACAACAAAAAAAGGTAATTACTTCTCTTTTAGTAACCAACAGGGAACCTCCATCAAAGCTCAACAGAGATGAAAAGATCTTAATATCTTAACTATTTCAATCTAAGTTGCATTTATTGTAGGCTGTGATCAGACCCTTTATATAAAGTCTTTCCTGCTTCCCACAGTACTTTTGCTGAAAGAAGAGAAGAGAAAAGGGAATTTCTAAAAGAACTTCAGGCTCATGTGGTTTTTAGGCATTAATTCTATAAAACAATCAAGGAAGTTCAGTACAAGCATTGTTGAGTTTAAGCAAGATGAGGGTTTGAGGAGGTGGCTCACTGGATAAAAAGAACACTGGCTGGAAATGTGGAGGACTGGTGTCTGGATCTCTGGAACACACATAAATGGTACTCCAATGTTGGTGCCTATAATCACAACACTCTAGAGGCAGAGGCTGGGCATCCCCAGGCATGCTGAGTAGATGAACTTAGAACTGACAAGCTCTAGGTTCAGTAACAGACCCTGCCTCAGTAAGTAACACATAGAGTGATCCAGAAAAACACCTGATATCAAGCGTACACACACACACACACACACACACACACACACACACACAAACACACACCTTTGCACATGTAAATGTCATGTACTTTTATATATGATCACCACACCAAACAAACACATATAAAAAGAGGAGATAACAACCTTAATACCAAAACCTATCAAAGAAATTACATAGCAATATAGACAAGTATTCTTTATAAATACAGACACAAAATACGCTTTTAGATGCTACAAATTAAATCCCATATTCCATCTAATGAATACTAAATTATTAGTGGGTTGAATTGATAAGGAAATGTCTAGGACCATAGCACACTCACAAGCTAGCAATATGAGTAATCACAGTAAAAGAACAAAAAAGCAAATGCATGTAAACATTTCAACAGATGCAGAAAATGGCATTGTACAAATTCAACACTCTGATGCAAAGCACTCAGTGAATTAGCAACATTAAGACTCTTTTTTGTTTGTTTTATTTTGTTTTGGGGGGTTGTTTTATTTTGTTTTGTTTGTTTGTTTGTTTGTTGTTTGTTTTGTTTTGTTTGTTTTTTGAGACAGGGTTTCTCTGTATAGCCCTGGCTGTCCTGGAGCTCACTTTGTAGACCAGGCTGGCCTAAAACTCAGAAATCTGCCTGCCTCTGCCTCCTGAGTGCTGGGATTAAAGGCGTGTGCCACCATGCCTGGCTAACATTAAAACTCTTATCTCTCGCTCCGAATTCGCTCGCTCCAGGACAGCCTTTAAAGGGTGAGGGAAAAGCCTCGAAGATATGGGCACTGGGGAAAAATTCCTGAATAGAACAGCAATGGCTTGTGCTTTAAGATCAAGAATTGACAAATGGGACCTCATAAAGTTGCAAAGCTTCTGTAAGGCAAAATATACTGTCAATAAGACAAAAAGGCCACCAACAGATTGGGAAAGGATCTTTACCAATCCTAAATCAGATAGGGGACTAATATCCAATATATACAAAAAACTCAAGAAGGTGGACACTAGAAAATCAAATAACCCCATTAAAAAATGGGGCACTGAGCTAAACAAAGAATTCTCAACTGAGGAATACCTAATGGCTGAGAAGCACCTGAAAAAAATGTTCAACATCCTTAATCATCAGGGAAATGCAAATCAAAACAATGCTGAGATTCCACCTCACACCAGTCAGAATGGCTAAGATCAAAAATTCAGGTGACAGCAGATGCTGGCATGGATGTGGAGAAAGAGGAACACTACTCCATTGTTGTTGGGACTGCAAGCTTGTACAGCCACTCTGGAAATCAGTCTGGCGGTTCCTCAGAAAATTGGACATAGTACTACCCGAAGATCCTGCAATACCTCTCCTGGGCATATATCCAGAAGAAATTCCAACTGGTAATAAGGACACGTGCTCCACTATGCTCATAGCAGCCTTATTTATAATAGCCAGAAGCTGGAAAGGACCCAGGTGTCCCTCAACAGAGGAATGGATACAGAAATTATGATACATTTACACAATGGAGTACTACTCAGCTATTAAACCAATGAATTCATGAAATTCCTAGGCAAATGGATGGATCTGGAGGGCATCATCCTGTGTGAGGTAACCCAATCACAAAAAAACTCACATAACATGTACTCACTGATAAGTGGATATTAGCCCAGAAACCTAGATTACCCAAGATACAATTTGCTAAACACATGAAACTCAAGAAGAATGAAGATCAAAGTGTGGACACTTTGCCCCTTCTTAGAATTAGGAACAAAGCACACATTGAAGGAATTACAGAGATCAAGTGTGGAGCTGAAACAAAAGGATGGACCAAACAGTGAATGCTGCAGCCAGGGATCCATCCCATAATCAGCCACCTAATGCAGACACTATTGTATATGCCAGCAAGATATTGATGAAAGGGCCCTGATATAGCTGTCTCATGTGAGGCTATACCAGTGCCTGGCAAACATAGAAGTGGATGTTCACAGTCAGCTATTAGATGGAACACAGGGTTCCCAAGGGAATAGCTAGAGAAAGTACCTATGGAGCTGAAGGGGTCTCCAACCCTATAGGTGGAAGAACAATATGAACTAACTAGTACCCCCTGAGCTCATGTCTCTAGCTGCATATATAGCAGAACATGGCCTAGTTGGCCATCATTGGGAAGAGAGGTCCCTTGGTCATGCAAACTTTATATGCCCCAGTACAGGGGAACAACAGGGCCAAGATGTGGGAGTGGGTGGGTAGGGGAGCAGGGCAGAGGATAGGGGAGGGTTTAGGGGACTTTAGGGATAACATTTGAAATGTAAATGAAGAAAATATCTAATGAAAATTGAAAAAAAAAAAAGACTCTTATCTCAAACTGATAAGCCTTTTCTCCAAGTAGAGTTGTGCATGACCTGCCTTGAGGACTCTAGTCATCAATGCATTCTCATCCACACTAGGGAGGGCATTTCAATGATATAACTGCCCTAGTGTGACTATGCTTCTGTTGGTGACCCTTCATGCATTCTTCTGTAAGTGACCTCATACCCATACTGCATTAAGTAACCCAGTAAAGTCATTTATTCATGAACCTGACTTGGTTGAAGTCACTTTATGCTTCATTGTCCTCTCTATCTGGCATGAATGGAAATAAATGGTTTCAGAAGGAGAAACTTTTAAAAATGGTATAGTTTATTACTAATACATTAGTTGAGCTCATTTGCTTTTAAAAATACCTATTCCTCAGAAATATTTCAAAATGGAGAAGTCTGAGCAGGTAAGTTTGCTCAATCTTTAAAAACAAACAAACTCTCAAGGATGCACTCTTTATGATAACATTAGATGGTGTCCAACTTCATTTGTGAGTTTAATGTAACCAGAAGACAGACCGACACCAATAATATAAACAAGGTAAAGGAAAGGCCAATTTCATGACCGTGAAGATGACTCAGTAAATAAGGGGCCTAACAGACAAGCATAGAGATCTAAGCTCAGATCCTCAGTGCACAAGTAACAGCAAAGCTTGGAAAAGAGTTCCAGTAACCATAGCAATGGTGGGGTGGGGATGGAGACAAGTAGGTACTGAGAGATTATTGGCCAGCAAGCCATTCAGTCAATTGGTGAGCACTGGATTCAGTAAGATAACTCGTCTCAAGGAATAAGCTAAAGACCAATGGTGGAAGAAAAATTCAACATGGACAAATACGTGTGTGCATGTACACACAGAGAGGAAGGAGAGAGAGAAGGGAGGCAGGGAGGGATGGAGGGAGGGACGGAGGGACGGAGGGAAGGAAGGATGGAGGGACGGAGGGAGAGAGGGAGAGAGGGAGGGACGGAGGCAGACCAGTCTCAATCTTTACTATGACCCAAATTTTCCTAACCAGAATATTAGTAAAGTGAATTCAACATACAAAACAAAATATATAACATCATAACAGCAAATTAAATTTTATTCTGAATATTTTACAAAAGAAAGATTACATGATTATTCCATATTATAACATTAATAAATATAAAAATGTTTTATAGAAAATAAAATTATTTATTTTCTAATTATTAATATAATCATAGACAAAATATAAAAAACATAACCGCATATAATTTCATAATCCATGGTGATTCTTATTTATAGTGGGGAAACATTAAAATTTGACTGTAATGGTTTTAGACCTTTTATATGAATTAGAAAAAGTAATCTTTCCTTGGGAGTTCATTTATTTATTAATATTGAATAAAGAATATAATTTATTCAATAATAGCCACAACTAAGTTATAAAAGCTCTCTGTATAAATGCAAACCAAGTTCTGGGAATAATAAATCAAAAATTTTATTCGTAATGGAAATTCAAAGTCAATTATATGTACTCATTTTAAAAGTACACATCTCCCTTTCATAGCAATAAAGTTCTTTCTGATATTTTCAGTACCTATTTGCTTTAATGCATTGTCTCACATAGAATTTTACTTTTACTAATTAAATTTGCTCTTTGATAATATTGTAAATATATGTAGTATATTCTGGTTACTCTTTACTATCTAATCTTCCTCTAATTTCCCTCTCTCCTTAAAATCTCTTTTGCACATTCTTTCTGTTTTATTTTGTTTTGTTATTGTGTTGTGAGGGGTAGTTCAATGGGTTGAACCAGAGCTATTCATTGGAGCATGGTGGACAGTAAACTGGTTTTCATAACTTTCAAATTGGTAAAGTATATCGTTTATTTTCCATTGACTTGGTCATAATAGAAAAACTGAAAATCACCCAAATATGAATTATTTTTGCAAATGTTTTCTATAAGTTGTTGCTGCAAAAATCTCATGGTCATTGGCATAAGAGTCTAGAATTGCTTACCATGAATATTATATTTTTGTTTGTTTCTTTCTTGAGACAGTGGCACAGTGCAAATTAAGGTATTTCCTCTTCAGCTTCATGTACTCTGAAGAAGTTGGTTTGGTTTGGTTTGGTTTCGTTTCGTTTCGTTTCATTTCGTTTCATTTCATTTGGTTTCGTTTGGCTTCGTTTGGCTTCGTTTGATTTGGTTTGGTTTCGTTTGGCTTCATTTGGCTTCGTTTGGCTTCGTTTGATTTGGTTTGATTTGGTTTGATTTGGTTTGGGGTGGTGGTAGTACTGGGGATTGATAGCAGGACTTCACACATGCTAGGCATCTGCTTTACTACCAAGTCACAGTCCCAGCATATCAAACATCAAAAACTTCTAAAATCATTACATGTTTTTAGTTTATAATATTACATACATATATTTTTATTGTATCACCATTTTGTTTAGCAGACTAATTTGGTTTTTTTACTAATAAATATATAGCCATCATATTATATCTGGCAATAAACCCAAAATAGTTGAATTTCCACATTGAAAAATAAGTTAATATGATCTTAGGTATGAAATATCCAATGTGCACAGCAAATAACATCAATAGTTTTCATTTCTCTTTTATGTGCTTGTAGTTCAAGGCATAAGTTGAAGACACCAGTTCTTATCCAGCATGTGTTCTATCCTACTAATCCAGGCAATCTGAAAATACTCACCTAAGGGTTCTTTGTGCCAGGTACCTCATGAGTAAGACAGACAAAAGTCTGGCTCTGTTGAGGCTTGTTTTCTAGCAAGCAAGCTCCCCACTGGGTAGACACACTGCATTGGAACAATAGTGCTGGCATTGGAACAATAGTGCTGGCATTGGAACAATAGTGCTGAACAGGAAATCAAAAGCAATGCAGACAAGGTTTAAGAACTAACACGTCAGCAGTTGTCAATGAAGCACATGAAGAAATGTGCAGATTAGTGTAGCCATCTCCAAAGAGTGTGCAGAATTCTGCCAGAAATATGTGTCCAGTTAAGGAAAAAAATATCAGCCCGAACAAGGCTAAGAATGGTTATATTTACTGAACTGTATCCTAGGAATAAGACAGTTACTTAAGAACAATGTTCAGCACTGGATAAAACAATCTCTAAATGTGTTGAGTGGCTATGTAGGATGGGTTCACCACACCCTTGAAAATTCTTCATTATAAAACTTGGCATATCACTATGAGCACATTGCTGGGCTGGCAACTTATATCTATGAAGGGATGCATTCAGCAGTGATCATTTGATTAACAAATACAGACTATTCTAAAAAGAAATGATCTTTCCTTATGTCGAACATGTCATCCAATATCAGTGTCACTGCTGATGTATCCAGAATGTCAGGTAAATCTTCAGATACTTCACACTCTGCCCTGGAAGTAATTTCACTTGGGAATAAAGCTGCCATTTGGCTCAATTACCTTCATAAGGCCTAATTCTGGAAGGCAGGCAGCCACTCTATTAAGCTCCAAGGGGCTTCATCACCAGAATGATTTCCCTGGACAAGGAAGGCATTTCACTGAAGCATTAACTGCACTTTAAAACCAAACAATCTTTGTGAAAGGTTTTACAGGCAGTCTGGACCTTTCAGTTAGTAGTAGAATTTTTGGAAACATGAATAGAAATGAGGACATGGAACCACTGCTCAGTATCACTTATAGGCTTCAAAAATGGGCTGCAAAGGAGATGTGAAAGGTTGTCAATGAGTTGCAGAGAACCATCTATAAGAGGTCAACAAAGATTTGCAGTGAGCATGAAGCAGGTGTTACAAACTCTATAGCTCTTTGCATGGACTTTTCATTTCTCCAAGAATTTTGTGAGCTCCTTATAACTTCACTCATCAAACTTTCCATTTATAGAAAGCAAATTTGTATGTATATTTATGTGTATGAATGTTTACCTGTATGCGTGGAAGTTTCATTCAGGTAGATGCCAAAAAAACTTCAGATTCATTAAAAATTAAAAACAAATGGCTATAGCCTCCTCCATGTGGAAGCTGGAAGCAAACTCAGGTCTTGGACAAAACCAGCAAGCATTTTTAATCACTGAGCCACCTATCCAGCCTTACAAAGCGACTTATTATAAGAGGGTCATCTAAGATATTCAAACTTAATTTTAAGCTCATAAATAAATTATGCCCTGTTTAGAAAAATAAGGCAATATAGAACATGATATGACAAATATAAATTATTTTTGTAAAAAAAAAAGTAGTATGTGCTTAACTTTTGGTAAAATAGATACTTTAGGTGACTTTTAGGGGATTATGACTTGTTTGATCTATGGAATCCAGAACCTACTCAAGTAAGGCAAGAACTCCAATACAAAAATTGTATCTCCAGGACAAAATCATTGAATTTTGCTAGACAAAAGACTGAATTCTACTATAAAGAACCCTCATGAAGCTTCTTCCCCATTATCTACTTATTTCTTTTAAAACGATCTTTGTGTATTTATTTTGCATCACTGGTAATTAGCTCAAAGTCCCCCATATGTGATGCGTACATTCTACCCCTGACATATACTGGTCCTTAACTTTATTTTTAAAAATCTTGACCAGAACTCAGATATAATATTTTAATTTTTACAGAAACTATATGTAGAATTCTCTTAAGTGCAACCATCTTTTTTTTTTTTACTATGTGATAAATAAAGCAAAGAAATAATATAGCAAGCCAACCACAGAGCACACACCTTTAATCCCAGCATTCAGGAGGCAGAGGTAAGTTCGTGTGCACAGTGAGTTTTGGGACAGCCAGAGATACACTGAGTGACCATGTCTCAGAATAAAATGGATCAGGTATTAGAAGAACCTGGTACTTCTCCAGGTCCACGTAGGGTGGAGAGGAGGTGTGGGATGTGGAGCAGTCACAAGGTGGATGGGGAGGGGCAGGGAATGGAATATGGAGTGTAAAACATTAGTTACAAATTAAATTATATTTGAGGAAGAAGAAGAAGGAGGAGGAGGAGGAGGAGGAGGAGGAGGAGCAGAGGAGGAGGAGGAGGAGAAGGGGAAGGAGAAGGAGAAGGAGAAGAAGGAGAGGAAGAGGAAGAGGAAGAGGAAGAGGAAGAGGAAGAAGAAGAGGAAGAAGAAGAAGAAGAAGAAGAAGAAGAAGAAGAAGAAGAAGAAGAAGAAGAAGAAGAAGAAGAAGAAGAAGAAGAAGAAGAAGAAGAAGAAGAAGAAGGAGAAGAAATTCAGAGGACTTGCTTCTCTGGAAGAGGGCCCAGTTTCAGTTCCCAGCACCTGAATGGAAGTTCAATGTCTTCTCTGGACTCTCTGAGCTCCTTCATGAACAATGTGCACATAAACTCAGGCAAGTACAAACACATTCCCATACACATACACACACAAATCAATCCTTTAACAAAACACAATATTTTAAAAATAAATAAAACAAAGAAAATGAATACAAGTTCAGTGTTATATGACTTTTAATTTTAACTGAATATTTCAAGACACTTATGTAAAAACTCTTTCATATTTCATATCAGCTTGGTTAAGTTATGAATACTTTTGCTAGGATATGCTTAATTTCTTTTTTATTAGATATTTTCTTCATTTACATTTCAAATGCTATCCCGAAAGTCCCCTATGCCCTCCCCCCACCGTGCTCCCCAGCCCAGCCACTCCTGCTTCCTGGCCCTGGCATTGTCCTGTATTGGGGCATATAATCTTCATAAGACCAAGGGCCTCTCCTCTCATTGATGGCTGACTAGGCCATCTTCTGCTACATATACAACTATAGACACGAGCTCAGGGGGTACTGGTGAGTTTATATTGTTGTTCCTCCTATAGGGTTGCATACCCCTTCAGCTCCTTGGGTACTTTCTCTAGCTCCTCAATTGGAGACCTTGGGTTTCATCCAATAGCTGACTGTGAGCATCCACTTCTGTATTTCCCAGGCACTGGCATAGATTCACAAAAGACAGCTATATCAGGGTCGTGTCAGCAAAAACTTGCTGGCATATGCAATAGTGTCTAGGTTTGGTGGCTGTTTATGGGATGGATCCCCAGGTGGGACAGTCTTTGGATGGTCCTTCCTTCTATCTCAGCTCCAAACTTTGTCTCTGTAACTCCTTCCATGAATATTTTGTTCTCCATTCTGAGGAATGAAGTATCCACACTTTGGTCTTCCTTCTTCTTGAGTTTCATGTATTTTGCAAATTGAATATTCTAAATTTCTGGGCTAATATCCACTTATCTGTGAGTGCATATCATTTTAGTTCTTTTGTGATTGGGTTACCTCACTCAGGATGATATCTTCCAGATCCATCCACTTGTCTAAAAATTTCATAAATTTATTGTTTTTAATAGCAGAGTAGTACTCCATTCTGTAAATGTACCACATTTTCTGTATCCATTCCTCTGTTAAGGGACATCTGGGTTCTTTCCAGCTTCTGGCTATTATAAATAAGGCTGCTATAAACATAGTAGGGCATGTGTCCTTATTATAAGTTGGAACACCTTCTGAGTATATGCCCAGGAGAGGTATTGCTGGAACCTCCAGTAGTACTATGTCCAATTTTCTTTGGAAACACCAGACTGATTTCCAGAGTGGTTGTACCAGCTTGCAATCCCACCAGCAATGGAGGAGTGTTCCTCTTTCATCTCATCCTCACCAGGGTTATGCATAATTTCCAACTCCATTCCTAGAACTCCATACAAGAATGTCTGTTACTTACATGTTCTGAACGCTAAAATAATTACCATTTGTATCAAGTAGTCACAAAAGACATAAGAAATTTCTTAAGTATGTAATAGTGTATTTTCAATCATTTCTTCAGAGAAATTGACTCTTATTTTGTATAAACCACCATCCCATACACTATTCTTTCTTATTTGGGCATTGTCACACTATGTATCTGGCTTGCAATAGTAAACAAAAATAATATTAATATTTGTTATCAATAAGAATAAAGGAATTATCAAGAAAGGATATAATTACTAGAAGAGAGTTTACTCCACCTAGTTAATAAAATGAAGTGCTGTCTATCTATCTTCAATATGAATCCAAAGAGAAAAGTAAATAAAAGACAATTGTTCACAAGGTTGAATTTCCAAAGAAATCACAGGAAATTCTCACTTTATAACTGCCCATTTCCCTTGTAATTAAAATCAAGTCAATTACAATTCATTTAATTCAGTCTATTACATATATTAGAAGGTTGATAGTGTAGATACTGCAACTTTTTTTTTCAACTTATCCTTCTTTACAACAGCAAAAACTGGACACATAAATTCTGTATTGTTTCTAACCTTTATAAATTATTAAGAATAACCTTATAATTTTATATACCAGCTTTTGTTATTAGAAATTTATAAAGCATCACCAGAAACTTCTGTTTTCAGCTGTTGAAACTATATTTTAGTATTCAACCCTCACCTAAAAGACTTTTCTTAAAAATATGTACATCAGCTGCTCTTTCAATTATATCTCCTTTTAATTTTCTTATCAATTGTGTTGGAAAGTAAAGCCCCCTTGGTTTCTCAGGGCTCCTATAAAACTTCTATCCACTAAAGACTATACATGCTATGAAAATTAGCCTGTATCCTTTTACAAATGCAATGATGTTGAGTCTGAGATAGAAAAGATTAAACTCATCCAGCCTCTAGTTCATCCCTAGGTTTATCTCACAGTGTCAACGAGAAAGAGCCACTGTTTCTATCAACATTTATCCAAAAGTCACAGATAGCAAGTCAGCTAAGACATAGCATCATAAAAGAGTAGGAGGGAACCCAGGACGCCTTCCATCTCTTCTGAAAGGTACAGTCACCTTTTTTTCTCTCCTTTCTTGAGACAAAAAAGGATTGACTAGCAACTTTGCACTTCTAACACATGATGGGAGGATCACACTTGGGTATGAGAAAAAACTACTGACTCTTATTGCAGGATAAGTGGTAAGGTGGGGAGAAGCTGAGCAACCATCATTTACTTTGGGGATATTAACAAGGGACATAACTGATCCAGAATACTTCATGGGCACATTTGAGATAAAATTAACAAAGAAACATAATTTTAAAAATATTTTAACCTTGTGATTGTTTTTAGTAGTATACATTAGCAATACGTGACAAAGGGTTTCACTAGGGCATTTCATACACTCATATTATGTATTAACATATTCATCCTATTGCCTTTTCTTGTACCCACTCACTCCTGCTCACTTTCTTCCTATTCCCAACTAGTTCCTGTTCTATTTTCATGGCTACTGTATGTTTGCTTCTAATCCAATGCATTTAATCAAGGTCTCTTGCAGGAATGATGGTGAGAGATTATTTTTAGGAGCATGGGTGACCTACAAGTGATTATACCACTGAAGAAAATGCCAGCCTCTCCCCCAACAACCATTAACTATCTATAGATCCTCAGAGAAGTAAGGATTCTCATGAGTGCCTCTCTAACCTATGACAAAGATTTATGAGCAAATCTTTTGAAGCTTTTGTTAAAAGAAAAACATAGGTGTTGAGAGTTGAAGGTCCTAACTGCCATGTTTTGCCCAAAAGAAAGAATTTCACAACACTCTAGCCCTTCCTCCATTTCGCACATTCACTGTGACTTTTCTTCTACTTCTCTCAACTTTGAAGGAGGAGACATAGATGCCATATTCAGATCTAAGGACTTAACATTCACTTGATTTAACCATCTGATGAGCTGGAAGCTTCTGCAGCAACTACCAGACATTGTGAAAAGAAGATTGCTTGAGCAAAACTGATAGCAGCATAACAGTCATCTATAGGCATAAACACAAATATTTGTAAGGTCATTTGATAGCAACATCATGTTCTTAATACATTCTCATTTTTGTTGGGTAATTTTTTTTACCAATTTTCTAATTTAGTAATTATATACAGATACATTTCTTTGAATATGACTTTCTTCCTTCATATTACATAAAACATTGGATGCAAGTTTTTTCCTATGCACATTATTAATTAATGAGTATTTGTCCAGTGAGTCAGAATGAATGATAAATTAACCACTATTATCCAAATTAGGATGCGATTTTGACCCTTGTAAGCCAAAACATGATATATGGCTCTGGAGCATGTATTACTGTATACCATTTTGGTATGCTGAATAGAGTATGGTATGTGTAAACTAGATAACAGGAAAGACAATGTGATTTAAGCTAAAATCACACATGTGCTATAAGATTATGCTGGGTAGAATATAATACTGCGTGTAATGCAATACCATGAGACCTAGTTTTCCCAGCTAAATATTTCTGGGACATCACAAGAAAGTTAACTTCAAAAGAAACACAGTTCTCTTCATGAAGATATAGAAATACCCTCCACATTCTTCTAAAATTATTTCTCCTTTCTTATCTTTAAAACAAGCTTTTCCAACACACATATTATCTGAAAGATGTGTATCTTTAACTGAGGGCATGTCTGTTTCCTGTTCTAGTTGTTTATTCCAAAGTCAGCGATTTAAATTTTTTAATAAAGCACTTAAAGTTTTATTTAGTCTTTTAATGTATTATTAATTTTTGTCTTCTATAGCACATTAATGGTTGAAAGAGTTTTGTTGCATTCTTTTCTATTTTATCTTTTTTTTTTTTTTTGCCATCAAGACTGTCAAACAAAAAAGGGCAGAGTATAACAGGCACAGATCAGTCCAAAGGCTCCAAGAAATGACACTGCAACTGAGCTACAAGTAAAAAGGAAAGAATAAAGTCAAACATGGCTTATAAGGTCAGTGTAGCTCATCACACCAAACTTGCTAGCTCCAATAAAGGCTGAGTATGAAGAAGAGGGGGGGACTCAGTACTTTTAAACAATTTTTTTAAAATTCCAGCTTTAAATTTCTTTCATTTGTTGGGCAGTGGTGGTGCATACCTTTAATCCCAGCACTTAGGAGGCAGAGGTAGGTGAATTTCAGAGTTCGAGGCCAGCCTGTTCTACAGAGTAAGTTCCAGGACAGCCAGAGCTATACAGAGAAACCCTGTCTGGAAAAACAAACAAAAAAAATTAAAACAAAGCAAAACAAACAAACAAACAAAAAAACATTTTCATCTAGCAATAATTTGAAACTGAAAGTTGTAAGAATGTTACACTAACCTAGCAAAATTACCTAAATCCTTTTCCTATCCCCCTAAAGTCTAACAGTCATGTCAGGTGATACATTTGTGAGTTCTGCAAAAGTACATGTTTGAGAAAAGCATGATTCTTCCTGAATGGGGCTATAGTCTTGTCCCATGGCACCTTAATGGCTTTGCATGGGTTACCCAGTGTCCTTAAATCTGCCTGGGTCATTCTTAAGTGAGTCCTAATGAAAATCTGTTTTGCATCTAGACACATAGCCCAAGCTTGGGTTTAACCTGCGAGGACCACTGTGAGGGATATTTTATCTATTGCCATAATTTCATTGAGTACAAGATAATCCACTTCCCTTGCCTTCACAGCATGGCTGGGGGATACTGAAAAAAAAATCTATTCAAATAAATCAATTGACTCTACTTCCACCCAGCTTTAGTCTCCTATCACCTGTACCAGCCATTAGGTGGTCCTTATGTTTTGTGTGTCTTTGTAAGAGATAAGGAATGTGAGAAGCTGACACCACAATGCCCTTGTTTACTTGAGATAAGCAACAACTGAGGGGGAAAATTTCTGAAGATAATTGGGCCATATCAATAGAACCGAAGAACATTTCTGCAACAGCTGCCATGCTAACACTTCTAGTCTTGGTGGCCAGCAAACTGATACTTAAAGACCTTGCAGATTGCCTGACATTCAATAATATCATGTATGGCTTTCATTTCTTTATCCAAGTTCCAACTTTTCTTCATGCATTAAATTTACCTGCTTTGTCTCTGTAAAATCAATTAATCTACAAAATCCATTTCCTAGCCTTTTTTCCACAGTACTAACCCTTTTTGTTTGAGAATGTTCATATATGCAACTTCCTTGTCATGTCTGACAAATATTGTCTCACTACAGCCATCTTCACCTTCTGGCTCTTACAATCTTTCCAGCTCCTCTTCCTTAAGGATTTCTGACCTTGGAGGGAAGAGATTTTTAAATTCTTAAAATGTCATCAGTGTTTACTTTTTCTTCCTGGTGAGAGTTAGGTGATATGCGACTGAAGTGGTAAAGAAATGGTATATTCTTTCATATTCTTTCATTCCATTAGTGTCTCAGTGTTGGGAATTATCAGGGGTGAAAATTGTGACTCCTAGATTGAAAAAGTACCCACCAGATTACTATAATGTTATTTTTCCCTTTATAAAAAAATAATTTAAATTACATATAAATTTTTATGTAAAAATGCCTTGATTCTCAATAAATCCACTGTTCAAACTTAAACCCACTGACCGAGGCAAAGGAAGCATGTGGTCTAACTGAAGATCTTCATGTCTTACAACTCTCCTCCAATTCAGTCCCCAAGTGAAATCCAAGCTCCATAGCACTCTATCTGCTGCAGCCTCCCTCCCTCACTCACTCACTCACTCCTTCCCTTGCTCCCTCCCTTCTTCCCTCCCCTCACCTCCCATGGATTATACAAACCTGCCTCTCTAAATTTCTTCTTTCCACTCATCTCTTTATCCCAGCTCCATTACCTGCAGGCATCCCCTAAGAACCAAGAAGCCACTCTGGTCAGGGAACTAGGTAGGCCAACTACTGTTCTCCATTCCTCCTGTCCTGCAAATCCAATCTCATCACTAGCTTGTAGCAGACTCCAGATCATGGCCTCTCCTCACTCTCTGCTCCCATTCCCAGGAAACTAAGAAGAAACACAAGAAACACATGGAACACCCTGCATTACTCCCTCCTTTGAACCCCTCTTAGCCCATTCTTATTTGCATGTGTCAGCTCCCAATACCTAGAAACATATTTTACATAGAATACTCAGTAACCCATGCAACACAAGTCATCATACCTTTCAAACAACCAGAAAAAGCAACAGAAATAACAAACAAAACACCCACCAAACAAAGACAAGAGCAGATATCAGAAGCTGAAATTACAGTCTTCCCAAACCCAAATATATACACAGCAGCATAAAAACAAAATGAGTAACAACCATGACAATGTCATGAAGATACATAATTAAAAGATAAGACAAAAACCTCAAAATAGCCTTTTTGATTATCATTGTAGTCCTTAAAAAAGAAAATTGATATACCCTTGTAGAAATATATGAAAACACAAAGTAAAAGAGGAAACACACACACACAAACAAACAAGACTTGAAAGTGGAAATGGAATCAATAAAGAAAACCCAAATTAGAAATCTTGGAATAAATTTTAGCTCTAATAGTAAGCACAATGGCAAGCCACAACAACAGAATAGAAAAGATGGAAGAGAGAATCTCAGGCATTTACAACACAGTAAAAGAAACTGACAACTGAGTAAACAAAACAAATTAATTTCAATAAGAAAAAAAACCTAGCAAAAAATATCCAAGTAATTTGGACACTGTGAGCAGACCAAATCTGAGAATAATGGGAATAGAGGAAAAGGACAGAACCCAAGTCAAAGTCACAGAAAATATATTCAATAAACTCATAAGAAAAATTTCCACAACAAAAAGAAAGAGGTGTTTATCAAGGTACAAGAAGCATACAGAATATTGACTAGTCTATAACAGAAATGAAATTCCACTGGGCACATAGTAATCTAAAAACTTATGTATTGAAAAAAAAAAGAATATTAAAAGCTGCAAAGGAAAAAGGACCAAGTAACATAAAAACAAGCCTATGAGAATAACAATTGACTTTCAGTGGAGACTGGTAAAGACACAAGAGGCTGAACAAATGTTCTACAAAATCTCAGTAACAATAGATGAAAAATAAGGCCTTCTATGGTCAGATCAAATTTAAGCAGTATCTATATAAAAAGTCTAGTTCATCACAAGTCAGAAGGCACTAGAAGGTAAACTCCAACTTAAAGAAAGTGGTTAACCATACCCAACTGCACATGCACACATATCACCAGCACCATACAATAAAAAGCATCAGGAATCAGCAAATATATCTCTTATTAATGGTTTTAATGCCCAGTAAAAAGATACAGACTTGCAGAATGAATGCAAAAATAGGATCCATCCTACTGCTATGTCTAAGAAACACATCAAAAAAAAAAAAACAAACAAAAAAAAAACAATGTGGGTCCCGTGCTCCATCTTATAGATGACTGTGAGCATCCACTTCTGTATGAAACAGCTATATCAGGGTCCCTTCAGTAAACACTTGCTGTCCTATGAAATAGTGTCTGAGTTTAGTGACTGATTATGGGATGGATCTCCTGGTGGGGTAGTCTCTGTATGGTCTCATTTCATCTTAGCTCTAAACTTTGTCTCTGTAACTCCTTTCGTGGGTATTTTGTTTCCTATTCACAGGAGGAATGAAGTATCCACATGCTGGTCTTCCTTCTTGATTTTCTTGTGTTTTGCAAATTGTATCTTGGGTATTCTAAGTTTCTGGGCTAATATCCATTTATCAGTGAGCGCATATCCAATGACTTCTTTTGTGATTGGGTTACCTCACTAAAGATTATATCCTCCAGATAGATCCATTTGCCCAAGAATTCCATAAATTCATTTTTTAATAGCAGAATAGTACTCCACTGTGCAAATGTACCACATTTTCTTTATCCATTCCTCAGTTGAGGGGAGGAACAACAATATGAACTAACCAGAACCCCCAGAACTCGTGTCTCTAGCTCCATATGTAGCAGAAGATGGCCTAGTCAGCCATCATTGGGAGGAGAGGCCCCTTGGTATTGCAATCTTTATATGCCCCAATACAGGAAATGCCAGGGCCAAGAAGTGGGAATGAGTGGGCAGGGGAACAGGGCAGTGGGAGGGGGAGGGAATTTTCAGGATAGCATTTGAAATGTAAATTAAGAAAATATCTAATAAAAAAAATTGGAAAAAAAAAAGAATAGAAATAACCTTGAGCTGGTAGTGGTGGCATACACCTTTAATCCCAGCACTTGAGAAGCAGAGGCAGGCAGATTTCTGAGTTTGAGGCCAACCTGGTCTACAAAGTGAGTTCCAGGACAGCCAGGGCTATACAGAGAAACCCTGTCTCAAAAGACAAAAAAAAAAAAAAAAAAAAAAAAAAAAAAAAAAAAGAAAGAAAGAAAGGAAGGAAGGAAGGAAGGAAGGAAGGAAGGAAGGAAGAAAGAAAGAAAGAAAGAAAGAAAGAAAGAAAGAAAGAAAGAAAGAAAGAAAGAAAGAAAGAAAGAAAGAAAAAATGTAGCCAAACAATCTAAGTACAGGGAAAGTGGTTTATCTACTTTAAGATCTAACAAAGTAAACCTCAAACCAAAACTAATCAGATGATATGGGGAACAATACTATACATTTACCCAAGGCAAAAAAAAAAAAAAAAAAAAAAAATCCACCAAGAAGTCATTACAATTCTTAACATTGATCTTGGCTCCCAGGTCCCTCAGAGACCAGTCTGCGCAGGTAAGAGTATGGACTGCAGAAGCAACACAGCTTCTGGGTCAGACCCAGTTTCAGGCTCCAGACATCAGGGCACCTTCCCTGCCAGAGGAGAGGTGTACACCCCAGAGGGATCTGCCTGCAGAAGCAGGGGAAATAGCCACCTTGGGTCCCAGATCCCTCAGAGACCAGTCTGCACAGGTCAGCTCTCGAACTGCAAAGGGTGAGTGAGCACACTGCTAAGCAACACAACTTCTGGGACAGACCCAGTTTCAGGCTCTAGATATCCAGGCACCTCCCCTCCTGAGGAGAGGTGTCTGCCCAGGAGGGCTTTCCCTGCTAGCACTCATGAGGAAGCCAACTTGGGTCCTGGGTCCCTCAGAGAGCATTCTGTGCAGGGAGCAGGCAGGCAGCAGAGGCAACACATCTTCTGGGACAGGCCTTGTATCAGGCCTTCATCTTTAGCCAAGAGGCAGGTATGAACACCAGACCTCTGAGCACCTTCCCTGCGAGAGGAGAGCTTGCCTGCAGAGACTACTCTGACCACTGAGACTCAGGAGAAAGCTGGACTCCCAGGATTGCAAAGAGAGGCTAACAGAATCACAGGAGGAACAAGCTCCAACCAGAGACAAATATAACAACTAACTCCAGAGATTACCAGATGGCAAAAGGCAAACTAAAGAATCTTAATAACAGAAACCAAGACCAATTACCATCATAAGAACCTAGCACTCCCACCTCAGCTAGTCCTGGATACCCCAACACACCAGAGAAGTAAGACTCTGATTTAAAATCACATCTCATGATGCTGATAGAGAACATGAGCAAGGACTTTAATAACTCACTTAAAGAAATACAGGAGAACACTGCTAAAAAGGTAATAGTCCTTAAAGAGGAAACACAAAAATCCCTTAAAGAACTACAGGAAAACTCAACCAAACAGGTGATGGAATTGAACAAAACCATCCAAGACATAAAAAGGGAAGTAGAAACAATAAAGAAAACTCAAACTGAGACAACGTTGGAGATAGAAACCCTAGGAACGAAATCAGGAACCATAGATGTGAGCATCAGCAATAGAATACAAGAGATAGAAGAGAGAGTCTCAGGTGCAGAAAGTTAAATAGAGAAGATGGGCACAACAATCAAAGAAAATGCAAAATGCAAAAAGATTATAACTCAAAACATCCAGGAAATCAAGGACACAATGAGAAGACCAAATCTACGGATAGTAGGAATAGATAAGAATGAAAATTTTCAACTTAAAGGGCCAGCAAATATCTTCAACAAAATAAAAGAAGAAAACTTTCCAAAGCTAAATAAGGAGATGCCCATGAACATACAAGAAACCTCCAGAACTGCAAATAGACTGGACCAGAAAAGAAATACTTCCAGACACAGAATAATCAGAACAACAAAGGCACTAAATAAAGATAGACTATTAAAAGCAGTAAGGGAAAAAGGTCAAGTAACATATAAAGGCAGGCCTATTAGAATTACACCAGACTTCTAATGAGAGACTATGAAAGCCAGAAGAACCTGGAGAGAAGTTATACAGACCCTAAGAGAACACAAATGCGAGCCCAGGCTACTGTACCCAGCAAAACTCCCAATTACCATAGATGGAGAAATCAAAGTGATCCATGACAAAACCAAATTCACACAATATCTTATATATCTGAGTACACGATTGCTCTTCAAAGGATAAGAAAGGGAAAACACCAACACAAGGACAGAAACTACAAACAAGAAAGACCAAGAAAGTAATCCTTCAACAAACCTAAAAGAAGACAACCCAAAGAACAGAATCCCAATTTTAACAACAAAAATAACAGGAAGCAACAATTACTTTTCTTTAATTTCAAATAACATCAATGGACTCAATTCCCCAACAAAAAGACATAGACTAATATACTGGCTACACAAACAGGACCCAACATTTTGCTGCTTACAAGAAACCCACCTCAGGAAAAAAGACAGACACTACCTCAGAGTGAAAGGCTGGAAATTACTTTTCCAAGCAAATGGTCCAAAGAAACAAGCTGGAGTAGACATTCTAATATCGAATAAAATTGACTTTCAACCCAAAGTTATCAAAAAAGACAAGGAGGGGCACTTCACTCATCAAAGGTAAAATCTACCAAGATGAACTCTCAATTCTGAATATCTATGTTCTGAATACAAGGACAGCCACATTCATTAAAGAAACTATAATAAAGCTCAAAGTACACATTGCAACTCACACAATAATAGTGGGAGACTTCAACACCCTACTCTCACCAATAGACAGATCCTGGAAACAGAAAGTAAACAGAGACACATGGACACTAACAAAGTTATGATAAAAATGGATTTAATAGATATCTACAGATCATTTTATTCTAAAACAAAAGGATACAATTTCTTCTCAGTTCCACATGGTACCTCCTCCAAAATTGACCCATATAACTGGTCACAAAACAGGCCTCAACAGATAGAAAATATTGAAATTATTCCATGCATCCTCTCAGATCACAATGGACTAATGCTGATCTTCAATAACAACATAAATAATAGAAAGCTAAAATTCACATGGAAACTGAACAACACTCTACTCAATGATTACTTGGTCAAGGATGAAATAAAGAAATTAAAGACTTTCTAGAGTTTAATGAAAATGAAGCCACAACATACCAAAACTTATGGGACACAATGAAGACAGCCCTAAGAGGAAAACTCACAACCCTGAGTGCCCCCAAAAAGAAACTAGAGAGAGCATACACTAACAGCCTAACAACATACCTAGAAGATCTAGAACAAAAGGAAGAAAATTCACCCAAGAGGAGTAGACAGCAGGAAATAATCAAACTCAGGGCTGAAATCAACCAAGTGGAAACAAAAAGAACTACTCAAAAAATGAACCAAAACAGGAGCTGGAACTTTGAGAAAATTAACAAGATAGATACACCCTTGGCCAGATTAACTAAAGGGAACAGGGACAATAGACTAATTAACAAAATCGGAAATGAAAAAGGAGACATAACAAAAGAACCTGAGAAAATCCAAAACATGATCAGATCCTACTACAAAAGACTATACTCAACAAAACTGGAAAGCCTGGATGAAATGGACAATTTCATGGACAGATACCAGGTAACAAAGTTAAATCAGGATCAGATTAACAAACTAAACAGTCCCATTTCCCCTAAAGAAATAGAAGCAGTCATCAATAGTCTCCCAACCAAAAAAAGCCAAGGATCAGATGGCTTTAGTGCAGAGTTCTATCAGACCTTCAAAGAAGACCTAATTCCAATTCTCCTCAAACTATTCCACAAAATAGAGACAGAAGGTACTCTACCCAATTCATTCTATGAAGCCACAGTTACTCTGATACCTAAACCTCACAAAGATCCAACAAAGAAAGAGAACTTCAGACCAATCTCTCTTATGAATATCGATGCAAAAATAATCAATAAAATCCTCAAAAACAGAATCCAAGAACACATCAAAACGATCATACATCATGACCAAGAATGCTTCATGCCAGGGATGCAGGGATGGTTAATATATGGAAATCCATCAATGTAATCCAATATATAAACAAACTCAAAGACAACAACCACATTATCATCTCATTAGATGCTTGGAAATCATTTGACAATATCCAACACCCATTCATAATAAAAGTCTTGGAAAGATCAGGAATTCAAGGCCCATACCTAACCATAATAAAAGCAATCTACAGCAAACCAGTAGCAAACATCAAACTAAATGGAGAGAAACTCTAAGCAATCCCACTAAAATCAGGGACTAGAAAAGGCTGCCCACTTTCTCCCTACTATATTAAATATAGTACTTGAAGTCCTAGCCAGAGCAATTCGACAACAAAAGGAGATCAAAGGGATACAAATTGTAAAGGAAGGAGTCGAAATATCACAATTTGCAGATGATATGACAGTGTATATATAAGTAATCCCAAAAATTCCACCAGAGAACTCCTAAACCTGATAAACAGCTTCAGTGCAGTAGCTGGATATCAAATTAACTAAAACAAATCAATGGCCTTTCTCTACACAAAGGATAAACAGGATGAGAAAGGAATTAGGGAAACAACACCCTTCACAATACTCACAAACAATATAAAATACCTTGATGTGTCTCTAACTAAGGAAGTGAAAGATCTGTATGACAAGAACTTCAAGTCTCTGAAGAAAGAAATAGAAGAAGATCTCAGAAGATGGAAAGATCTCCCATGCTCATGGATTAGCAGGATTAATATAGTCAAAATGGCTATCCTGCCGAAAGCAATCTACAGAATCAATGCAATCCCCATCAAAGTTCCAACTCAATTCTTCACTGAGTTAGAAAGGGCAATTTGCAAATTCATCTGGAATAATAAAAAACCTAGGATATCAAAAACTATTCTCAACAATAAAAGAACCAGTGAGGGAATCACCATGCCTGACATTAAGCTGTATTACAGAGCAATTGTGATTAAAAACTGCATGGTACTGGTACAGAGACATACAGGTAGATCAATGGAATAGAACTACAGACCCAGAAATGAATCCACACACCTATGGTCATTTGTTCTTTGGCAAGGGAGCTAAAACTATGAAGTGGAAAAAAGACAGCATTTTCAACAAATGGTGCTGGCACAACTGGTGGTTATCATGCAGAAGAATTCAAATTGATCCATTCTTTTCTCCTTGTACAAAGTTCAAGTCTAAGTGGATCAAAGACCTCCACATAAAACCAGAGACACTGAAATATATAGAGAAGAAAGTGGGGGAAAGCCTCAAAGATATTGGCAAAGGGGAAAAATTCCCTAAACAGAGCAGCAAAGGCTTCTGCTGTAAGATCAAGAATTGACAAATGGGACCTTAAAATATTGCAAAGCTTCTGTAAGGCAAAAGACACTGTGAATAAGACAGAAAGGCCACCTACAGTTTTCAAAAGGATTTTTACCAATCCGAAATCTGATAGGGGACCAATATCCAATATATACAAAGAACTCAAAAGCTGGACTCCAGAAACTCAAATAACCCCATTAAATAATGGTGTACAGAGCTAAACAAAGAATTCTCAACTGAGGAATATGGAATGGCTGAGATGCACCTGAAAAAATGGTCAACATCCTTAATAATCAGGGAAATGGAAATCAAAACAACACTGAGGTTCTACCTCACACCAGTCAGAATGGCTAAGAGCAAAAATTCAAGTGACAGCAAATGCTGATGAGGATGTGGAAAAAGTGGAACATTCCTCCATTGCTGGTGGGAATGCAAGTTTGTACAACCACTCTGGAAGTCAGTCTGGTGGTTACTCAGAAAGTTGGATATAGTACTACTGCAAGATCCAGCAATACCTCTCCTGGGCATATTCCCAGAAGATGTTCCAACTGGTAATAAGAACACATGCTCCACTATGTTTATAGCAGCCTTATTGATAATAGCCAGAAGCTGGAAAGAACCCAGATGTCCCTCAACAGAGGAAAGGATACAGAAAATGTGGTACATTTACACAATGGAGTACTACTCTGCTATTAAAACCAATGAATTTATGAAATTCTTGTGCAAATGGATATATCTGGAGGATATCATCCTTAGTGAGGTAACCCAATCACAAATGAAGTCACTAGATAACCACTCACTGATAAGCGGATATTAGCACAGAATCTTAAAATACCCAAGATACAATTTGCAAAACACAAGAAAATCACGAAAAAGGAAGACCAACTTATGAATACTTCATTCATCCTTAGAATAGGGAAGAAAATACTCATGAAAGGAGTTTCAAAGACAAAGTTTGGGGCTAAGACGAAAGGATGGACTATCCAGAAACTACCCCACCCAAGGATCCATCCCATAATCAGTCACCAAACCCAAACACTATTGCATAGGACAGCAAGAGTTTGGTGAAGGGACCCTGATATAACTGTCTAGTACGAGGCTATGCCAGTGCCTGGGAAATACAGAAGTTGATGCTCACAGTCATCTATATGATGGAACACAGGGCCCCCAATGGAGAAGCTAGAGAAAGTACACCAGGAGCTGAAGGGGTCTGCAACCCTATAAGAGGAACTACAGTATAAACTAACCAGAACCCCCAGAGCTCATGTCTCTAACTGCATATGTAGCAGAAGATGGCCTATTTGGCCATCGTTGGGAAGATAGGCCCCTTGGTATTGCAAACTTTATATGTCCCAGTACAGGCGAATGCCTGGGCCAAGAAGTGGGAGTGGGTAAGTAGCTGGCATGGCAGGGGGAGTGTAGAAAGAACTTTCAGGATAGCATTTGAAATGTAAATTAAGAAAATACCTAATTTAAAAAAAATTCTAAACATCTCTCCAACAAACACATGGTCACCTATATTTGTAAATAAATAAATAAATAAATAAATACAACAAGAACAAAACACTACTACAGCTTAAATTACATATTGGCCCTTCACATGCTAATCCTGTGAGACTTCAATACCTTACCCTTGTCTATAGACAAGCCATCCAGACAAAAC
This sequence comes from Mus minutoides, assembly GCA_902729485.2. Lineage (NCBI taxonomy): Eukaryota > Metazoa > Chordata > Mammalia > Rodentia > Muridae > Mus > Mus minutoides. The sequence continues at coordinate 301,738 of LR749781.1, forward strand.
TTTAAGCAGAGAAATGCTGGATATACGTGACATAATAAGCCTAATGGATCTAGGAGATATTTATAAAACATTTCACCCACACAGAAAAGAATATAGCTTCTAATAAGCACCCCATAGATCTTTCTCCAAAATTGACCACATATTTATAAACAAAGCATTGCTCAGAGATACAAGAAACTTAATATAATCCCCTGTATCCTATCAGATCACCAGACATGGATGCCAATACCAGAAACAATAGAAAATTTACAAACTCATTGAAACTGAACACCTCTCTCGTAAATGACATATGGGTCAAGATAGAAATTGAAATAGAAGTTAAAGACTTTCCAAAAATTGAATGAAAATGAATACACAACATCCTCAACCTATGTAACACGAAAGAAGGCAGTTCTAAGAGGCGTTTGTAACACTGAGTATCTACATTTAAAAAATTAGATCCCATTCTAGTAATTTAACAGCAAACCTAAACTCTCTAGAACCAAAAGAAGAAATTGCACCTCAAAAAGGGAAACAAAACAACAACAACAACAAAAAAACAAAAAACAAAAAAAAACAATGAATCCTGGGGCTGAAATTAATAAAAATAGAAACAAAAAAAAAAAAAAAAACAGAAAACCAATAAAAAGAATCAATGAAACAAAGAATTGATTACTTGAGTAAATCAATTAAATTCACAATCCCTACCCCTTTTCTTTTTACAGTACCTGTAAGCATATTGATCTGTTGTAATTACTGCTGGACCAGCCTGTTTATACAATCTCATTACTTCTTCTTTGCAGTAGTAGCACAGGTTTCTTTAGTAGAAACTCTGGGAAGGAATTAAGCTGACCTGACCTGGTTTCTCTGAAGTCTCCTTGGAGTCCTCATTGTAATTCTGTCTTCTCTTTGGATGCAAGTACAGAAGATATCCCTCTCCCCACACCCTCCTATCACCTTTTGCTCAAGAAAAATTTAATTTTCTGAAATGGCCATTGAGTTTAACAAACTTTCATGATTCCTCCTTTCCCAGGTTCTGAATGCACTGTGCTAACTTTTCATACTGTCTGTTCTCTGAGGGTGATTTTGATTCTGTCCTTTGCACCTCTATTTTCATTCATTTAGTTCATCCTCCTAGACCCTATACATGACGACCAACAGGTATCATCAGCTCTAATGAGAGATATGGTTGTATATCTCTCATTAATATATATATATATCAATATACATGCCTGGCTTGTATATTGTAAACTTCTTACTATTCTGACTGTCTTTGAGGAAAACATACAAAGTAATTTAGATGTTCGCAGGCAATTGCCCAAGTACCAACTAGAAATCCATGGAAAAACTATATGTAGAGTCAATGAGGTTTAATTTGCATTTGTCAAAGGATCTCTAATTCCCCAAAGGTAATAAATTTCAAAAGTCGAGAGTAAATTGGCAAAATGGTTTCTGAGGTGTAGAGTCATCAACCCAGAAGAGTGCTGTGCTCTGGTCAGAGGGATTTTATAGGGAATTGACGAGAATAAACACACAGAAGAGAAAGTTCCCACTACAAAGGTTTAGTTTGTCATGTTCATGGAGAAAGCATCAAATGAGCTCTTTATTGTGGATTTTGCAGTATTTTCACAGTATGCAGCATCTGCCTTGCTGTATATTGTAGGCAAAAATAATGCCACCCTACAAATATCTTTATCTCCAAAGCCTAAGGGCCATTGCAAATGTAATTTAAGGTTGTTGAAGTAAGATGGTGATCATGGATTATTCGGGTGAATCCACTATAATCTCAGATGATCTCGTGGCCAGAGGCAAAGGGTCTATCAAAGAAGGTGGCAATAGAAATAAAAAAGATGCAGGAAAGAAAGACATTTGTAGATACTATGCTAATTACCATGACCATGATTCAAGGAATAAGATAACATGAAACAATTTTTCCTCCAAGAAACCACACAATAAATTCAGGCCTGCCTGTGTCTTGACCCTAGCCCAATAGTAAAGATTTGGTTTTCTGTCCTTTGCTTTTTCCTTTTTCTCTACAACTATAAGACAAATATGTACTATTTTGACACTAAGCTTGTGATGTTCTTTATAAGCAGCAACAGAACAGCAAGATCAGCAATACCTCAGGTATCCTAGATACTCTTCACTTTCTCCAAAGCCTTGTTCACATCCACCTGATAAGAGACCCTTCTTGCTAATCACCCTAACCAAGCTAATCCTCTCACTTCAATTTCTCTGTTCATGCATTATTTTCCTAAATCGAAATAACATTTTGAACTCAACAAGACACTATCGATTGAATAATCTTAATCATATAGTCAGGTACTGAAAGCCCAAACATAGATAAGCTCTTCTGCAAGATAGACTCATTATCTTAGTATCACTTGGTGGTGTTTCAGCATTTCTCAAAATACCCTCATTTTTTTCCATTACAGGGCTTCCCCCTTTACAGGTTTCTATTAGTGGTACTATTTACTACTTGCTAAAATAAAAATCTCTGCTCTTCCTTGTTTTCTACTTCAAAATTGCATTAAATTGAGTTGTGTCTGTTACATACACACCTCATAATTCCACTCATCTTTTTCATCCCTCATAACTCTTTGCCCCAGTTCATGATGACATAGCTGTATCTTAGTCAGGGTTACTGTTGCTATTCCTAAACACTATGACCAAAAGCAACTTGGGGAGGTAAAGTTTTATTTTGCTTACACTTTTATGACATTGTTCATAGAGTTCATCAAAGGAAGTCAGGGCAGAAACTCAAGCAGGGCAGGAATCTGGTGGCAGAAGTTGATGTAGAGGCCATGGAGGAGTCATATTTACTGGCTGGCCCCTCATAAGTTACTCAGCCTGTTTTCTCAATGATCAAGGACCTCCAGCCTAGCCCTGGCACTGCCCATTGTGTGCTGTCTCTGCTCCTATCACTAAGAATACGCCCAGTGTTATAGAGGCAATTTCTCAACTGAGGTTATTGTCCCTGTGATGACTATTGATAGTTTATGTCAATAAGTTTCAACAAAAGTAGCCAGCATACTCTCTTACTTTATTTTTTTCTTTATCACAAAGATATAGTTGAAATATCCTGTTTTCCAACAAAGAAAAGATAAACTACACAAGACTTGCCAAAGTCCATTTCTGACCTTCCTTTTCATATTTGCTTTTAATTTCCTACGTTGATTCTAACCAACATCACACTACACATGCTGTTTTCGCCCCTATTATCATCAACATACTGTGCCTTTTGAACTCTCATTACTTCTCCATCTATCCTGGTTCAACTCACAATTTAAATTCCACCTCAGAGTCTGTCTCCCCTGGGAAACCATCGCTTGCTTCTATGATGAGTACAGCATCTCCCTCCTTTCTAATCACACAATTCTCAGTGTAACTGCAACAAAACTTTTCATACTGTTTTGGGCAGCTTTGTTTTCATTCCCACATCCTCTACCGTATTATCAGTGCTGCAAACTTCTCATTATATTCATCCTTGCACTCTCATGAGCCTGGCATAGTGCCTGGCCTATATTAGGTTCAAAATAAAATTGTACCAAATGAATGAAGTCATGCTCACTAAATTATAGCTTTGGAGATAATGACATAGGACAGCTCTAAAAATGTTTCCTAAAGAGCTTCTGATGCCAGCTTGTACACTTTCATTTTTTATTATTAAGAGGTATTGTGCAATATGGTTTAAAATATTTTGAAACAATCAGAGTTGGGAAATTGGAGCTAAATATTTCAGAATAATGTAGAACAGTTAATGGTAAAATGCTCTGGCCAGATGGTAGCGATGGTGCAGTCAGCGTGAGATGATGCTATGGACTCCTGGCTCATTCTGCCCACACTAACTTCCCTCAGCCTTCCCTGGGCTCCCTTCCACGGAGCTACCCAATTACCCTTCCTATAGATCATCTTGTATCAACTGCATTCATTGTACTATTCTACTCTATCCCAGCTCTGATAGGACCACCTTGCTAAGGAGTCTAAGAATGTCTTCAGCATCTAGCACCCTGTAAGTGGGGGTGACCACAGAGTGGAGAAAACCTAATACCATGGAGTAGTTGTGAACAATGGATTCTGTGTGTTCTCCTGCAGCTGGAAATTCTGAAGCTCATTATGCACATATTCTTAGCAGGTCCCAACACGATTTAGCATCAGTAGTACAAATGAATGTATACTGACTTTATCTCATGCTCCCTTAGCCATATTCCCTGAAAACTCTCTCCCTCCCAATAAACAGGTGCACCCAACCCCTGTTCTAGTTTATGCTTTCTATTAAAACAATAAGTGAACTGTTGTGGTAAATCTCCTCCCAAATATGCCCCAGCAATGAAAACCCAACACAGTTAATATGAATACATGCTGTGTGCCTAGATTGGGCAGATCACTACCATCTTTCCACATCTTATGAGACCCATTAGAACTTGTGATTTCTTCAGGCCATGTGCTTCTGCTCCACTTTTTTTCTGCCTTCTCTGCCTTCTCTCTCTCTCTCTCTCTCAAACCTCCTTTTCTTTCTTTCTGCTCTACCTTTCCACTCTCTGCCCAATCATCAGTTCTCCTTTATTTTACACATTAAGGTGGAAAGAAGGTTTACAACAAATCACCTGAGTGCTGACTCATTCCTTGTTCACAGCCTCTCACAGGAGAACGGAATTGACATCAAATATAATAAGCCCCAGGGCTATCCACAGCAGTGAACTGATTTTTAAAAAACAAACAAACAAACAAAATAAAATAAAACAATGGACTTGGAAACCCATCAAGAAAGAATTCTGTAACTGGTTATATGAAAGTTAGCTGGGTATTCACAAACCTTCGTGGTCAGGAGCCAACACTAAGCACTCAGATTCCCAAGATGGGGAGTTGGATAAAGTACACCTGAAAGGTAAATGCGGTGACTGACAGTAAATCATATTTAATACTTATCTTAACTTCTTTAAGAGCCTTAGAAAAGAAATTAATAGGTTCAGAGTTACTATACCTTCAACACAGGCATACTGTGTAATTCAGAAAATTATCCATGATGGTCTTAAAAGAAACCTTTATCATCTAGATTCTCCCTTCCTATACACGCACCCCCCCCCCAGAAAAAAAAAAAAACAACCCTAGGCTGAAATTCATGTCCCAGACATAATTGGAAAGGTGACAGAGCTACAAAGGAAGCTGAATGCATAAGTGTAACAGCTGACAGGCAAGAGCTGGGCTGCTGACATGAAGGATTTTTGAATTCCCAAAATGCCTGGAGCACTTCATTTGTGCAAGCTCAACCTGCTTCGTGAACAGAAGAGGAGGTGTCACATTTGAGAAACCTTAAATACATGGCCAAAGTACTATTTCAAGTTGTTTATAGTCTAGAATCATCAGTGTGAAATCCCATTATCAGTAAGGCAAATAATTGGGGTTGGGTCACAGCACAGCCTATATTTAAAAATATGTATTGGTTGTTCCAAAGGAGAATAGCAGACACCTTCTGTCATGGTTCTGGCCAAGTAGAAACAAAATAGGCATGTCTTGGAAGAAAGAATCTTAGCTGAGGAACTATCTCCAACAGATTGGCTTGTGGCCAAGTCTGTGGGGCATTTCTTTTATTGTTCTGGATGTGGGAGGGCCCAGACTTATAGGATTGTATCCCTTGGCAAGTGGACCTGAGTTATAAAGGGAAGAGAGCTGAACAAGCCATGAGAAGAAAGCCAGTAAGCAGCAGCCCTCTATGGTCTCAGCTTCCATTCCTCCCTCCAGGTTCCTGCCTTAAAATCCTTCCTTAGCTTCCCTCAGTGATGAACTATGTAATCTGTAAGCTGAAATAAATCTTTTCCTGTTCAAGTTTCTTTGGGTCACACTCTTTATCACAGCAACAGAAAACAAACAAAACATAAGTTCATAATGAATGTGGAACATTGTTGTGAAGGCCCGGACTATGTTCTCTTGTTGGAGGATTATGGAAGTGTTTGGAGCTTTGGGCTAGAAAAATTCATTGAGTGAATAGAATGGTTGGCTGTTCTGGGCTGAACTTGGAAGTTAAGGATAACTAAATAAATGCAGACATAAATAAATACAGCTTGCAAAGTTTGAGCAGGAAGCAAGGACACTAGCGCTGTTCCTGTGAGAACTTTGAATTAAGAATCTATGGTTCCCAGTAGTCGGTGTTAAAGAATCAGATGTGATTAACAAAAAGAAAAACAAACAAACAAAAAAACAAAACAAAACAAACAACAATAAAATAGTGCCACTTAGATAAAACCTCGGAAATATTTTCTCTGTCTCAGCATACCGAAACTGGTCCCGAAGGTGCTTGGCTGCATCTTACACTGGCGCTTGTACTTAGTGATGCTTGAGAGTCTCCCACATAATACTAATTTTCAAGGCAAAAAGAGGTGAAGGACAAGAGCTGAGGCTTGTCACTGTACTGTATGGCCAGAATCCCTCTGAAGAGAGTTGGTGCAGCCTCAGTTGCAGTGGGAACCCTGATGATTAAAGGAGTCATAGAGGGGAAATTTGGCCTGCCTCCATGTGGCAGATTCCCTGGTGAGCTACCAGAAGCCACTGGTGAAGGTGCAGCTTTGACTGCTGTGCAGATCCCAGGATATCAGAGACGCCGGTACCACGGATGACCAACCCAACCACAAAACCCTCAACCTACATTTGTCCCACCTACATGATGTGCAGAGATAAAGATAGAACAAAAATTGAGGAAATAGCCAGCCAATGACTGGTTCATCTTGAAATCCATGCCATGAGAGCAAGTCCACCCTTGACACTGTTAATGATATGCTGCTATACTTGGAGACTTTGGATTTTTAGACAGATCTTTAACTTTTAAGCTTTGAAAAGAAAGATTTGTGGAAATGTCAACTTTGTACTGTGTTTTGTATTGTGATATTGTGACATCATGGAAACATGCAAATATAAGTAGTATGACAAATTGACATGTTTGTGTGTCAAAGTTTATGAGGGGTAAAATGTTACAGTTCTTTTAACTTGACATAAGTTTATGTATACTTCGGAAGAAAGAATGTCAATTGAGTACCTGCCTTCATCAGAATGACCCGTGGACACATCTCTGAGGCACTTATCCTTAGTAAGCTATGGAAAGCTAATGAATAAGAAGCGTTTCTCCATGGCATGTGGCTCAGTTTTTACCACTAGGTTACTGCCCTGACTTTTCTCAATAGTGTTCTGTGACATAGAGTAAAATACAAATAAACTACTTTTTCCCCAAGTTGCTTTTGGTCAGTGTTTCATCACAACAACAGAGAAGAAGAAAACTAGAACATTTCTCAGATTTTTAGGAAAACTATATACAGACAGTGGGGAAGAAGGGTGGCTATGAGCTTATGATAGCAACCTAGAAAGAACTATACATGGGAAGGTGATAACATATTGCCACCGGAAGGCTATCTCATGATTCAGAAGTTAATCCTCTGACAAGAATACTCAATGTCAGCCCTAACAAGTTTCTAAAATGCTTTGTTGAAGCTTGGATATATTACTAACCTACAAGTGCAGTACAAATGCCACAGCTGCATTAGCGAAGAACTAATGAACAGCCCAGGAGTATGAAATGTTAGAATGGATTTATTACATAGTATTGGAGAACCTGCCATCTATGTTTCCCAGGAGGGACCAGAGAACAAGTTCTTTACTAACACAATAATGAATTTTCAGGTAAAAAGGCTTATATGCTTTGAGGAGATTGATGGTGATTGTCTTCAGTAGGTTGTCAACGAACTAAGACATTTAGTAGCAGTGTGAATTGCATCTGGGATGGCAGGAGGAAGGCAGAAGTTCCAAACAGCCAGGTTAAGATGCATGAGATTGCTGTAATGGGCAGCAGAGCTAGAGCAGCAATCAGAATACCTTAACCCAAAATGATCTATCCATCAAGGCGGATAGACCATGATACTCATAGGAATTGAGAAAATGGGAAACAGCTACTTGCTTTGTTTGAAGTAAAAGAGAGGACTGTTTAGGAGAGTGTTAATATCAGTTGTCGATTTGAGAGCCATAATCTTCATCTATTTCTAAATCCAAGACATATTAGATACCCAGATGCCATTAAGTAAAGTCACTGTCTAAGAATAGTACTGAAATATCCCTCACAGATTGTCCAATATCTTCCTTTTAAAATCTGCATCTATCCCAGCCTCTCTGCAGCTATGAGACTTTGGAAAGTGGGTCCTGTACCTCACCTGAGCAGAACAGAAGAGTTGTCCTTGAAGGCCAGAGTGCAGGTGAGCATGTGAAGAGGAAGGAAGTGCTGGAGAGCTGGCCCCACCCCATGGCAGGGCAGTGCTGGTGAGTTGGCCCCAGTGGCTGAGGTGCATTAGAGTTGGCCTAGATGGCATGAGCATGGGGTATCTGGCCCTGACCCTTGCCTGCACAAAGCAGGAGAACTGACCATAGTGGTGTGAGCACATGAGGCTGAAAAACTCAGCTACCACCAGGCTCAAATCCAGGACTTTGAGTTGGGCTACCACAACATCTCCTCCATCTATGAACTTCTGGAGTCAAAAGCTGTAAGATCTCTATGACACAATGCAGCATCAGGCTATCTAAGAGGAATCACAGTAAGCATCCAGTATTTAGAGGGTAGCAGAAGCCAGAGGCCTGGAACCAAACCAATGATTCATTGCAATGAGCATTTAAAAGAGATTTGGGCAAAGGATATACTTTGGAACACACCATGTCATTGAGAGTTTCCTCATTGAGATTTTTTTCTTAATTCTACTTTTTGTTTTCTTTGGGGAGGGCAGGATTCAAGGGTGGAATGTGGATGCAAATGGATAGAAATAGGTGGTATTATTAAAGTATATGATGTAAAATTCATGAGGAATCAATAAAAAGTTAAAAGAAATGCCCATATACCTCCACGAACAAGTATGCAGCTGGGGAAGGTAAAATAGACACTCAACTCATTTGGAGGGCTATGACATAAACTGAGCCCTTGGAACCCAGAGGCCACCGCACTGCCCTTAAAAGACACTTCAAGGTCTCACAGTGATCAGGAGTCAAAGGTTTCATTATGTCACCCTTGACCCAGCCTTTCAATGGATAAAAAAAAAATGAACAGATGCAGGATTTTGCCAATCTTTGACCTGTTCTACAGGCAGCACTTAAGTAAGAGTAATGGGATCCACTGGAGTCTGTGACAGAGGCTTTATCTCCTCTGTTCAGTCTGTTGTAATGAGTATTTCAAAATAGTTAGAGAGCTCTGCTTCACAGAGACATGAAGTTGAAAATTACAAAAATATTTTATAGCTTTTTAGATAATTGGGCTGTTTTTTTTTCCCCTTTGCTCCCTATTTCAAATTTGTACCTAAAGTAATTTTTTTTCCTGATACTTTTTGTGGAATAGCTTCATGATTTATCCTAGTCTGGCATTAAACTTGTTCTGTAGCACAGGCTACCCCCAAGCACTTAACATTGTTTAAGTCTTGGATTACACCTGGGTCTGACCATGCGTGATCAGTAAATGGTAGCCTTTTAAACATCCACAACAATGCAAAAATGGTATTTCTAATAATTAGTTGTGTAATATTTAACGTCTTTACTTAGGATGAACTTTTCTATTCATGTTTTGTTTTGTAATGGCTTTCAGGCCTGACATGTTTTATGTCACAATATCCAAGTCCTATATTTATTAGAATCCACACTCACCTCCCCAAGAAAAATTTTCAGTATTGAGAAACTCTCCAGCTCCAAGTAGCAAGCATATTCTATAATCCTGACTTTTGCTAAACGGCTTTAATATTGTCCTGGCCACTCATCCTGTCCATTGTTTTCTTGAAAGTAACATAATACCTCATTCATTTTCAAGAAAATAGCAGCCAAATGCCTGAGTGGGAATAACCGGAGTCTGTATCAGCTCCTCATATGTGTAGAAATGATAGCTCTTAGAGAAATATAACTTGAGAAACTCAGTCTAAAAGTCTTTCTTGAGACACGCCTCAGAGTTTGTATGCAGCATGTATGTAGACTGCATCCTCTCCACTCACAACAAAGGACTGAAAATGTCTCATGAACCACAAAAACATTTTATGAAAATAATTACATTTCCAAAAATGGAAACATATATAGCACAGTCTTCTTTAAATAAATTTAAAAAAAAAAAATGTGTGTCTTGGGCTCAAGAGATAGCTTTGTGTCATTACAGTGCATGCTTTGTAAACACAAGGATTGAGTCCAAACTACAGAGCCAACATTAAAGAAATATTCAGGCCTGTAATATCAATACTAGAGAAGCTGAAATAGGAGACTCCCTCAGGATCTCTGGACAGCCAGACTAGTCTATTTAGCAAGATCAAGACTAGTAGAATCCTGTTTCAAGAAAGAAAAAAAAAATCAGTACATGACAGCAGAAGTGGTCCTCTGACCTCCACATACACATGCACATCTGTGCCTGTAAACACACAAAGGATACCTTTGCTATTTTCCTAGAACTTCTTAATTAAACTTTATCTTTTTGCCCTGTAGGCATTGTGGTGACAACTCGAAATTCCAAATTCAGTTAGGTACAACTACTGTGGCTTACACAAAGATTCCACCAGCTCAATTACTCATGATATTCCACTTGTGATTCCAATATCAACAGAATGAAAAATACAAATGATGCAAAAAATCTTTAGTCTTTGATGACACCAAAGGGGTCTTAGAGAACCTTAGAGAACATTTACAGCTATCTCTTAGGAAACCACAAATCTAAAGGCTGAGGCACCAGGTGAAAGTAGAGACCTGATGAGACAGCCACACAAAACTGCCCTTGCTGACAGAAGAACAATCAGACATTGCAAGAACGTTTTTCAGAACCCCACATGCACAGGCAAGGCATATTCTATCCTCAGAATGTTTCTCCACCTCTCATCACCTCAATGAAAAACCTGAAGCAGAAAGAAAAAAGATAATTTTTGTTCATGACTTAAGAAGTTCAATGCATGGTACATGCATGATCAGAGCAAGTAGACCCTTCATCTCAAGTCAGGAAGCAGCAGGTGGTATTGACCAAACTGACTCCTTCTCTAACAATCCCCTTGAAATTCTTGAAGGAGCTCATCTCACACACATAATGAACCAAGAATCTCAAAGGGTTCCATCACTTCCCTACACAATGCACAACTCCACCTTGATGGGACACACACAGGGTCTGACTGACAAGTAGTAAAAAGCAATTGTGAGGGAAAGCCAGTTACTGCTGACCCTCTAGAGAAATGTTTCTCAAGTTGTGCTGACATCACCACTGACCAGCTATTTACATTATGATTCATAAGAGTAGCAAAATCACAGTTATTTTAAGGATCCAGTGTTCGAAGAATGATACCCCAGACTCAAGTAGTATGCAAAAGCAAGGAGTGTTTTATTCTGCAGAAGACCAGCATGTGGGAGGTCCTTCATTCCAAAATGGAGAGACAATCAAATGAACTCTCGGGTTAGGTTTAAAGCTTGTTAGGGAATTCTGGGGTAGGTGATCTCTACCTTACTCCATCTCTAAGAGCATTCCATTACAGGGATTTGGGGCCTAGAATTTGTTACTGAGGAAGTATGGGGTAGATGGCCTTTATCTTACTCCATCTTTAGTGATGATGTTCCCTTACTGAGGTGGAACCTGTTACCAGAGAGATCTAGAAACTTGAGGATACATTGTTCTTGCTTCAGGGTAGGTGGCTGAGCACTTTCCAGTTTCTGACTAGCAGCCTGAAGCCTGGATTTTTTTTTATTTTGTTTAATTTGGGGGGATTGTGTTTTTGTTTTTGTTGTTGTTTTGTTTTGTTTTGTTTTTGAGACAGGGTTTCTCTGTGTAGCCCTGGCTGTCCTGGACCTCACTCTGTAGACCAGGCTGGCCTCAAACTCAGAAATCCACCTGCCTCTGCCTCCCAAGTGCTGGAATTAAGGGTGTGTGCCACCACTGCCCAGCTTGCCAGGGGTTTTTTAATTGACATGCCTGAACTTGCCCAATGCTTTAGGCCTAGTCTAGACTGCCAATTTGAAACCTGTCATGGAGACAGCCTTTCTCATTATGAAATATCAATGAAAATAATTTTATGTGTGGCAGGGTCACTACATCATGAGAAACTGTTTTAAAGAGTTGCAGTATTAAGAATGTTGATAAGGTGAGGCTGGGATCTCTTCCAGTCGGGGTCACCCCCACCATCTTCCTTCTGAGCCCAGCGGAGGCTGCTAAGGCCTCCAGAGTATGCTCCACACCACAGAACCTCGGGATCACCTCGGAATCATGGAAGAGTGGAACGCAGCATCAGCTTCAAGAATGGCAGAGAGGTCTTGTACCATCAGGAACAGGAACAGCGCCCAACCAGTGGCTGGGATCTCTTCCAGCAGGGGCAACCCCACCATCTTCCTTCTGAATCCAATAGAGGTTGCTAAGGGCTCCAGAGTGCTTTCTACACCAGCAGTCCTCCAGATCACCTCGGGATCACGGGAACTCTTCCATGCCTAGGACATCCTGATCACCTGAGAGCACGTGGGCAATAAAAGCAACAGAGCTTCTTGGTCAGAGTTTCGTTGGGCCTTCAACCTCACTCAGCCAGGAGATGGAGCTGAGACCCAGACTTCTGTACACATTCCTTGTCAGAGGAGAGTCAGCCTTCTGGGAGGGTTCTGACCCTAGAACTCAGGAAGTGGATCAGAGCTCCAGACTGCTGGAAACCTACCCTGCAAGAGAAGAGCTTGCCTGCAGAGAGTGCTCTGACCACTGGAACTCATGTGAGAGTTGGACTCCCAAGAGTGCTGACAGAGGCTAACAGAATCACAGGAGGATCAAGCTCCAACCAGAGACAGCTTGAACATTAACATCAAAGATTTCCAGATGGTGAAAGGCAAACTTATGAATCATACTATCAGAAACCAAGAACACTGGGCATCATTAGAACCCAGGACACCGACAGCAACAAGTCCTGGATACCCCCAAAACACCCAAAAAACAAGACACAGATTTTAAATCTTATCTCATGATGGTGGTAGAAGATCTTAAGAAGGACATTAATAACTCACTTAAGGAAATACAGGAGAACACTACTAAACAGGTAGAAGCCCTTAAATGGGTAGTACAAAAACCCCTCAAGGAATTACAGGAGAATAGTGCTAAACAAACAGGTGATGCAATTTAGCAAAACCATATAAGATCTAAAAATAGAAATAGAATCAATGAAGAAAATCCAAAGAGAGACAACTCTGGAAATAGAAAACCTAGGGAAGAAATCAGGAACCATAGATGTGAGCATCAGCAACAGAATACAAGAGATAGAAGAGAGACTCTTAAGTGCTGAAGATTCCACAGGAAACATGGAAACAACAATCAAAGAAAATGAAAAATGAAAAAAGATCCTAACTCAAAACATCCAAGAAATCCAGGATACAATGAGAAGACCAAATCTACAGATAATAGGAGTAGATGGGAATGAAGATTTTCAACTTAAAGGGCCAGCAAATATCTTAAACAAAATTATAGAAGAAAACTTCCTAAACCTAAAGAAAGAAATGCCCATGCACATACCAGAAGCCTACAGAAATCCAAATAGGCTGGACCAGAAAAGAAATTTCTCCCAACACATAATAATCAGAACAATAAATGCACTAAATAAAGACAGAATATTAAAAGCAATAAGGGAAAAAAGTCAAGTAACATATAAAGGCAGGCCTATTAGAATTACACGAGACTTCTTACCAGAGACTATGAAAGCCAGAAGATCCTGGACAGGTATTATACAGACCCAAAGAGAAAACAAATGCCAGCCCAGGCTAACATACCCAATTAACATAGATAGAGAAAACAAAGTATCCAAATTCACACAATATCTTTCCACTAATCCAGCCCTTCAAAGGATAATAAAGGGAAAACACCAACACAAGGCTGGAAAATACACCCTAGAAAAACAAGAAAGTTAGCCGGGCGTGGTGGTACATGCCTTTAATCCCAGCACTCTGGAGGCAGAGGCAGGTGGATTTCTGAGTTCGAGGCCAGCCTGGTCTACAAAGTGAGCTCCAGGACAGCCAGGGCAATACAGAGAAACCCTGTCTCGAAAAACAAAACAAAACAAAACAAAAAAACAAGAAAGTTATCCTTTAACAAAACTAAAAGAAGACAGCCACAAGAACAGTTTCCAAATTTAAAAACAAAAATGACAGGAAGCAACACTTAATTTTCTTTGTTCTCTCTTAACATCAATGGAGTCAATTCCCCAATAAAAAGACATAAACTAACAGACTGGCTACACAAACAGGACCCAACATTTTACTGCTTACAGGAAACCCAATTCAGGGAAAAAGACAGAGACAATCTCAGAGTAAAAGACTGGAAATCAATTTTCCAAGCAAATGGTCTGAACAAACAAGCTGGAGTAGCCATTCTAATATCAAATAAAATTGACTTCCAACCCAAAGTTATCAAAAAAGACAAGGAGGAGCACTTCATAGTCATCAAAGGTAAAATCTACCAAGATGAACTCTCAATTCTAAATGTTTATGTTCCAAATACAAGGGCAGCCACATTCATTAAAGAAACTTTAGTAAAGCTCAAAGCACACATTGCAACTAACACAAGAATAGTGGGAGACTTCAATACCCTACTCTCACCATTGGACAGATCCTGGAAACAGAAACTAAAAAGAGACATGAACACTAACAGAAGTTATGAAACAAATAGATTTAACAGATATCTACAGAAAATTCTATCCTAAAGCAAAAGGATATACCTTCTTCTCAGTACCTCATCGTACCTCCTCCAAAACTGACCATATAATTGGTCACAAAACAGGCCTCAACAGATACAAAAGTATTGAAATTATCCCATGCATCCTATCAGACCACCACGGATTAAGGATGATCTTTAATAACAGCATAAATAATAGAAAGGCAACATTCACATGGAAACTGAACAATACTCTACTCAATGATTCCTTGGTCAAGGAAGAAATAAAGAAAGAAATTAAAGACTTTCTAGAGTTTAATGAAAATAAAGCCACAACATACCCAAACTTATGGGACACAATGAAAGCAGTCCTAGGAGGAAAACTCATAGCCCTGAGTGCCTCCAAAAAGAAACTAGAGAGAGCATACACTAGCAGTCTGCCAGCACACCTAGAAGCTCTAGAACGAGAGAAAGCAAATTAACCCAAGAGGAGTAGATAGCAGGAAATATACAAACTCAGAGGTGAAATCAACTAAGTGGAAACAAACAAACAAACGAAAAAAAACTATTCAAAGAATCAACCAAAATAGGTGCCGGTTCTTTGAGAAAATCAACAAGGTAGATAAACCCTTAGCCTGATTAACTAGAGAGAAGAGGGACAGTATCCTAATTAACAAAATCAGAAATGAAAAAAGGAGACATAACAACAGATCCTGAGGAAATCCAAAACATCATCAGATCCTAATACAAAAGGCTATACTCAACAAAACTGAAAAACCTCGATGAAATGGACAACTTCCTAGACAGATACCAGGTACCAAAGTTAAATCAGGATCAGATTAATAATCTTTTTTTTTTTTTTTTAAATAAACTTATTTTATTTATTATATGTAAGTACACTGTAGCTGTCTTCAGACACTCCAGAAGAGGGTGCCAGATCTCCTTAAGGATGGTTGTGAGCCACCATGTGGATGCCGGGATTTGAACTCATCACCTTCGGAAGAGCAGTCGGGTGCTCTTACCCGCTGAGCCATCTCACCAGCCCCCAGATTAATAATCTTAACAATCCCATTTCCCCTAAAGAAATAGAAGCAGTCATTAATAGTCTCCCAACCAAAAAGAGACCAGGACCAGAAGTGTTTGATACAGAGTTCTATCAGACCTTCAAAGAAGACCTAATTCTAACGCTCCTCAATCTATTCCACAAAATAGAAACAGAAGGTACTCTGCCCTCATTCTATGAAGCCACAATTACTCTGATACCTAAACCACACAAAGATACAACAAAGAAAGAGAACTTCAGATCAATTTCCCTTATGAATATCAATGCAAAAAAACTCAATAAAATCCTCGCAAACCGAATCCAAGAACACATCAAAACGATCACTGATCATGACCAAGTAGGCTTCATCCCAGAGATGCAGGGATGGTTAAATATAGGGAAATACATCAAAGTATCCACTACATAAACAAACTCAAGGACAAAAATCACATGATCATTTCGTTAGATGCTGAGAAAGCATTTGACAAAATCCAACACCCCTTCATGATAAAAGTCATGAAAAGATCAGGAATTCAGGGCCCATACCTAAATATAATAAAAGCAAACTACAACAAACCAGGAACCAACATCAAAGTAAATGGAGAGAAGCTGGAAGCAATCCCACTAAAATCAGGGACTAGACAAGGCTACCCACTTTCTCCCTACCTATTCAATGTACTTGAAGTCCTAGCCAGAGTAATTCGTCAACAAATGGAGATCAAGGGGATACAATTTGGAAAGAAAAAAGTCAAAATATCACTATTTGCAGATGATATGATAGTATATCAGGACGAGGAAGAAATTAGGGAAACAACACCCTTCACAATAGTTACAAATAATAGAAAATACATTGGTGTGACATTAACTAAGGAAGTGAAAAATATGTGTGACAAGTACTTCAAGTCTCTGAAGAAAGAAATTGAAGAAGATCTCAGAAGATGGAAAGATCTCTCATGCTCATGGATTGGTGGGATTAATATAGTCAAAATGGCTTTCCTGCCAAAAGCAATCTACTGATTAAATGCAATCCCCATCAAAATTCCACTCAATTCTTCACTGAGATAGAAAGGGCAATTTGCAAATTCATCTGGAATAACAAAAAACCTAGGATAGCAAAAACTATTTTCAACAATAAAAGAAACTCTGGTGGAATCAACATGCTTGACCTCACACTGTACTACAGAGCAATCGTGAAAAAATCTGCATGGTACTGGTACAGTGACAGACAGGTAGATCAATGGAATAGAATTGAAGACCCAGAAATGAACCCACACACCTTTGGTCACCTTATCTTTGACAAGAGAGCTAAAACCTTCCAGTAGAAAAAAGACAGTGTCTAAGTGGATCAAATAACTCCACATAAAACCAGAGACACTGAAATTTATAGAGGAGATAGTGGAGAAAACCCTGGAAGATATGGGTACAGGGGGAAAATTCCTAAACAGAACAGCAATGGCCTGTGCTGTGAGATCAAAAATTGACAAATGGGACCTCATAAAATTGTAAAGCTTCTGTGTGGCAAAATAATGTCAATAAGACAAAAAGGCCACCAACATATTGGGAAAGAATTTTTACCAATCCTAAATCTGATAGGAGGCTAAAATCAAATATATGCAAAGAGCTCAAGGAGCTGGACTCCAGAAATTCAAATAACCCCATTAAAAAATGGGGTATAGAACTAAACAAAGAATTCTCAACTGAGGAATACCAAATGGCTGAGAAGCACCTGAAAAAATGTTCAACATCCTTAATCATCAGGGAAATGCAAATCAAAACAACCCTGAGATTCCACCTCACACCAGTCAGAATAGCTAGTTTCCAAAATTCAGGTGACAGCAGATGCTGGCAAGGATGTGGAGAAAGAGGAGCACTCCTCCATTGCTGGTGGCATTTCAAGCTGGTACAACCACTCTGGAAATCAGTCTGGAGGTTCCTCAGAAAACTGGACATAGTACTACCAATTGATCCAGCAATATCTCTCCTGGGCATATATACCCAGAAGATGTTCCAACTGGTAATAAGGACACATGTTCCACTATGTTCATAGCAGCCTTATTTATAATAGCCAGAAGCTAGAAAGAACCCAAATGTCCCTCAACAGAAGAAAGGATACAGAAAATGTGGTACATTTACACAATGGAGTACTACTCAGCTATTAAAAACAATGAATTTATGAAATTCTTGGGTCAATGGATGTATCTGGAGGATATCTTCCTGAGTGAGGTAACCCAATCACAAAAGAAGTGACTTGATATGCACTCACTAATAAGTGGATATTAGCCCAGAGACCTAGAATACCCAAAATACAATTTCCAAAACACAAGAAAGTCAAGAAGTAAGACCAATGCGTGGATACTTTATTCCTCTCTAGAATAGGGAATAAAATATCCATGGAAGCAATTGCAGAGACAAAGTTTGGAGCTAAGACAAAAGAATTGACCATCCAGAGACTGCCCCATCCATCGGTCCATCCCATAATCAGTCACCAAATGCAGACACTACTGCATATGCCAGCAAGATCTTGCTAAAGGACCCTGATATAGCTGTCTCCTGTGAGGCTTTGTCAGTGCCTGGCAAATACAGAAGTGGATGCTCACAGTCATCTCTAGGAAGGAACACAGGGTCCGCAATGTAGGAGCTAGAAAAAGTACCCAAGAGCCAAAGGGTTCTGCAACCCTATAGGCGGAACAACAATATGAACTAATCAGTACCCCCAGACCTCATGTCTCTAGCCGTATATGTAGCAGAAGATGGCCTAGTTGGCCATTATTGGGAAGAGAGGCCCCTTGGTCTAGCAAACTTTATATGCCCAGTACAGGAGAATGCCAGGGCCAAGAATTGGGAGTGGATGGGTAGGGGAACGGGGCAGGGCAAGAGTATAGGGGACTTTGGGGATAGCATTTGAAACATAAATGAAGAAGATATCTAATAAAAAAAAATGGAAAAAAAAAAAAAAAAGAATGTTGAGAAGGACTACTTCAGATAATCTCTATACCTAGCAAGGAAGCCTAGGAAGTTCATACTGATCTTCTCTCAGACCTTTTCCCATGCCCCCTCAAGGCAAAGAGCAATTGTGTAAATACACAGTCAAGAACAGCTGAAATGTCACCAAGATCCCAAGAGTTCACATGCAAAATAATATCTAGCATGAGTCTAGTAATAGCACTTTCTCCCCAATAGGCTTGTAATGTCCTTGGCAAGGAAATGCGTCAGTTTGCTTTCCAAAATACTTCTGTAGTCCCCAGCACGGGTCCTGTAATAAGCCTTAGATAAATGCCCAAGTCATGGATTTATTGATTTAATAAACTAAGTGATCATAAACATGAAGTGAGGGATAGGAACACAAATGTGCAAAAATGCCAATAGCACAGGTCATTTCACACCAACACCCTCTAAACAAAATCATTTTAGGTCTACTTACTTGAGTTTTTATTTGCAGGTTGAACATTATTCAAAACTCTGGATGTTTATAACCACTCTGTACAGTCCATGCTGCTCAGTAAACGGGGCATAGCCTTTCCCTAAACTTATGCTGAGCCTAGCAGCCCACTGGTGTCAGGGATTTGTTCCTGCCCCATAGGCAAAGGCACAGGAGTTTAGAAGATTAGGGAGGAGTTGTAGTACAGCAATAATCTTAAGGCTCTGGTGCCTTGGGGTCCCAAAGAAAGACTGAATGTTGAGCATCAAGCCCATCAGAATGTCTCACAGTTACTGCTATTATATTTTTGGATGTTCAGAAGCTTGGAGATTTTGCAGTTTGAATGAAAAAAAGTATATGTGGGGTTGAAAACACCCCTCAAAATATGGTAGCAACAAAGAGTTCATCT
This sequence comes from Mus minutoides, assembly GCA_902729485.2. Taxonomy (NCBI): domain Eukaryota; kingdom Metazoa; phylum Chordata; class Mammalia; order Rodentia; family Muridae; genus Mus; species Mus minutoides. The sequence goes on from LR749781.1 coordinate 321,227, forward strand.
AAGTGTCTGCTGCAGATCATCATGCTAGATCACTGAGGATCATGGAAAGTAAATATCATTAAGCATTTGTGAAAACCAGGTAGACAATGAAAGAAAAAGTCATACATGTTTAGTGTATAGTATATATGTAAATATTGCTTTCTGACAAATTGAGCTGACTGTTTTTCAGCAAGCAATGGTCCTCTTACAGCCCTATATGTGGTAGATAAACTGCCTTCAGAACTGCCTTCTGTTTACTTGCTTACAGGTAAGATTTTTATCAGAAACAAATATTTTATTTAGAAAAATGGGAAAAGGGGGTGGTTCCATGGGTAAAATGCTTCTGCATAACAGAGACCCTAGAGTTTAGAACTCTAGCATACAAGAGGAAACCCGGACACAATAGCATATGTCTGTAAACAGTAGCACTCTAGAGGCAGCGACAGATAGGAGAGATAGATCCCCATTGGTCATCTAGCTTATCAAATTGAAATACTCAAGGTTCAATGAGGGTCTTAAAAAATAAGGTAAAGAGATAATGAAGAAAAACCCAGAATCAAACTCTGACCTCCACATACATGAATACACACCACAAAACTATGTGTACTCATGTTTGAACACATAAATCACCCCATATATACCAAAGAATAAATAACTACTACAATAAGGTCCTATTTGATGAGGGAGTTACAAGGCTCCTGAGGTTACTGGGTACCATGGCCCAGTGTAGAAGAAGAAATGTTACCAAGGCAACAAATGAGCTTTAGAAAATATCAGGGCTGCTGAATGCTAGCTGCATGGTGCATTTTACGTTATCTATGCTGATGATGTAGTTCTGTGGTAAAGTACTCTTCTGACATAAAGAAGGCTCCAAGTTTTGTCTCCACTACTGAAAAAAAAATTATCCAAGCAACTCAGAAAGCAAATTCCATGATTTTCTAGAAGTATGTTTACCATCTATTTGTATACTACATAGAAATACTCTAGGCCATACTTACAGTTTTTCTCTTGTTCTCTATTGTCAACAAAAAAATGCATTTTAGGAATTAAAATTTTATTTATTTAAGCAAATTATATATTTATGTTTAAGTTACTCTGTAAGGCCCCTGAAGGAGACCCCCCCAACTTGAGTCTCGGGAATTCGCACACCCAAGGAAACAAGAGAGACCATCTTGATGCAAACACATGAGGCAGTTTATTCACGGAGCTCCGGGCCGAAACGTATCTCACACAGGAGATAGAGGACTCTACCATGAGGCTCGAAAGCTAGGAGTTTATATAGCAAATAGTGTAGGGGGTTGGGGAAATTGGTGCGGTTTCACATGGTTGGCTAGTTCAAACATCAGCAAAATCAGCAAGAGGTACATGCAGCCCGAGGTAACAGCAGTCCCGTTGGGTGGGCGATTATCTGAGTTAGCAGGGCATCTGGTTAACTTTTACCTACATAAAGGAGTCAAGGAGGGGCCAGGCCAGATGGCTCTTTACTTTTTAAGGATAAGCCCGGACATATCCTTGAATACCTTCTCTATCTTTATGACCAGTCAGTTCCTGGAATGAATCAACATTCTTTGTTCAGGCCTGTCCGGGCATGCCCCAGGCCTAGGTCCACAAACTTCCTGAGTAGCTGGCATGTGGTACATGAATAATAGACCTTGAATTTTATTTTATTTCAACTCCTCTTCAGTAAATTACACTGATGAGTTAGCAGTCCCTAACTCCCTAGCACTGCCTTCAGTGGTCCATGATGCTTGTTCTTTGTTTGACAACCCAGTGCTACTTTCATACCCTTCTACCACCTTAATCAACTAATTACACCTTCTTCCTTTATATATAACTGCTGCTCCTCATATGAACTAACCAGTAGCCCCCAGAGCTGTGTCTCTAGCTGCATATGTAACTATCTTTTCACCAGTGTACACTTTTGTTTCTACTGTTCTTCATATTAATCCATATGGATTCATCTCCCAGTCTGCACACAGTAAGCCACAATATCATGATGTCTTCACCTGACATTCACAATACAATAGGTTTTAGAATTTATTTTTACAGTTTATTTTTGTATCTGTTTTTACTATTTAATTAATTATTTTTGCTTTATTTATATTCCAAATGTTGTCTCCTTGCAGACACCCATCCCAGAATTCTTTGCCCCATCCCTCATTTCTATCCTTTTCAATATCTGTCTCATAATGTTTGCTAAGAACTTTGTCCATTTCTGCAGAAATTGTATGATAAGCATAAGTCTTCAAAATACAGAGAGAGACAGCCAGGGAAGCTTGTGGGCTAATTGCAGATCTTCATTTCTCTGTCCTTTCCTCTAAATCCAGGCCCTGAGTCTTATTCCTCCTTCTGTAGCAGCACACCCGCTGCAGCCTCCCCTTCCTCTCTGCCCCCATCAGTAGAAAACACAGATCTTCCCGTCCAAACTTCTTTTCCCCAGCACATCCAATAATCTCATCCACCAAGTCTAGCAGACATTCCCTAGGAATATAACAACCATTCCAACCAGTAAGCCAATAGGCTAAATGCAGATTTTCACCTCTTCCTGCTCTCCTCAAAATTCAGAATCCCAGTCTAACTCAGACTCTGTAGTAGACAGCCTAGTACAACCTCCCAGTCCCTTTGCCACCATATCCAGTGAACCAAGTCAACCTTCTCCTCCAATGTTCCATCTCACTCACAATTTCACCCCAGCCCTCAACTGCAAAAGGCATTCAGTGAGAATCTGCCTTCCAAGCCGGCCAGAGAAACAAGTAGACTAACTGCAGATATTCACTATCCCTCCTTTCCTGCAAATCAAATTCTCTAGTATCATCTAGAATACTCCAGGACTGTAAGCTGTGGAATACATCCTCTGTTTCCTCCTTCTGGGTATCTAGGTACTGCTGTACACTAGGCTTTAAGGATGAAGCAGAATCCAAAATGGCTGGGGTCTTTAGGATCTCAGGCTGTCTGAGGGGAGTTTGTGTGAGAGGGCACCTCTCTGAGATTTTAATGAAACAGATAGATCACTTAGACAATTTTAGCTTGTGCACATACCTTTGTTCAGAATGGGCTTATATACATACACTTTAATCAGAGTGGACAAGGGCTATATGTGAACCTTTGACACCGGTAAGGATAAGTTTTCAGAGTAAATGAAATCATTGGCTAGAGTTTAACATACTGTGAATGACACTTTTGTGTGTAAAGGCATTCCTAGAACGTCAGGTACTTGCTGGGCAGGTTCTTGGGAAAGGGGGGAATTGAATTCTTAGGTTTACAAAGGGTTTTGTGACATTCCTCAGATAGATGACTAGGGGTTGTGCTTCCCAGATCTGGCAGAGAAGAGGAAGCTCCACTAAGAAAAGGTGACTTCCATTTTGCCCAGAGTCCAGAGGAGCTATCCAGATATAGTAGCCTATGACTTTAAGTATAGGGGTGCAACACAAGACTACTTTTGTGCTGTCTCCTCATCCTCTACTTCCATTTCTAGGAGAATAAGCAGATCCTGGTTGAACATCATGCTTTTTTTCTCTGCTGTGGATTGTTTTACCCTCCCTCCTAGACCATCCTCATTCCTAAATGTCAGCTACCAATACCTACAATCACATTTAACTTGAAATACCCAGTGGCCACAAATAGCAAGATCCAAGGATTAATTACTAGACAACACACAGCCTAAACACTAAAAGTACAAAGAAAAGAGAGAGAAAGAAAGAGAGAGAATATTAAAAGTTTCAGGAAAAAAAAATCAAATATTGAAAAGGTCAGCTCAGGAACTTTGAGAAGGTCATGAATCACTTGCCCCTCCTGGAAGGGAAAGCCTAATTAACATTTCTCAGACAACAGGGCAGAAACCTACCAGTGGGTATGGAGGGTAGGGACATATTCCACAGGACGAACTGTTGCCCACACTCAGACAAGGGAAGTCCTTGTCACCTCATTCCCTAAAGAGCAATCAGTTCAAAGGGTGCCCTGTTCCACCAATCATATTGTGCTTAGTTACTGATACTCTATTCTGCCCCTGGAAACCATATAAAAAAATCACTGGAGTGGTGCTGGGGGTTGCCACCTCTCCTTCAGGCTTGGGACAACCCCAGTACACTGGAACAATAAATTCGTCTTGCCTTTTGCATCAATCCCGGATCCAAGTGGTTCACTCCAGGGTCCCCAGTAAGCTAAGGCTTCATGGAGTCTTTCAGTATCATGTAAATGTCCTATTAGAATAACACATGACTGACTTTTCAGTGGAGTCTCTAAAATACAAAGGCATGGCCTGATGTTCTACAGATTCTATGTAACCACAGATGACATGCCAGACTAAGGTATCCAGCAAAACTTCCAATCACAATTGATAGAGACAATTATACATTCCATAATAAAATTAAACATATCCAATATCTATCTATAAATGCAGTTCTACAAAAGGTGCTAGGATAAAAAACTCCAACCTAAAGAGATTAGCATCCCCCAAAAAGGCAGATACACACACACACACACACTCTCTCTCTCTCTCTCTCTCTCTCTCTCTCTCTCTCTCTCTCTCTCCCACCTCTATAAAAAGAGCAACAGCAAAATAATAAGAGTCAACAGACACTGCAGGGCTAGAGAGATGGCTCAAAGGTTAAGAGCACTGACTACTCTTCCAAAGGCCCTGAGTTCAAATCCCAGCAACCACATGGTGGCTCAAAACCATCCTTAATGAGATCTGATGCCCTCTTCTGGCATGTCTGAAGACAGCGAAAGTATACTTACATATAATAAATAAATCTTTGAAAAACAAAACATTGTGCATGGATATCTCTCAAAATCATTGGTACCAATTCCTCAATAAAAAAGACAGACTAACAGACTGAAGGCAAAATTAGTATTCATCATTCTACTTCATCCAAGAAGCACATATTAACATCAGGATAGACATTACCTCAGGGTAAAAAGTTGGTTCAAAAAAATGGAAGTAAGATGCAGGTAGCCATTTCCATATCTGACAAAACAGACCTCAAACCAAAACTAACCATAAGAGATGGAGAAGGACACATCAAATGAAAAATCTACCAAGAAGACATTATAAATCTCTGCCCCAAAACAAGGGTACCCAAGTTTGTAAAAGAAATATTTCTGCAATTTAAGTCACATATGGATCCTCACATACTGATAGTGGGAGCCTTCATAATTCAATTCTTGAAAATAGACAAGTCATCCAGACAAAAGCTAAACAAAGAAATGTGCCACTTTACTAAAGTTGTATGGAGCTTTGAGATATTTATGAAAAATTTTACTCAAACACAAAAGAATGTAACTTCTGTGAACCTCATGGAACTTTCTCCAAAAGTATATTTGGACACAAAGCAAGTCTGAACAGATACATGAAAATTGAAATGATACCCTGCATTCTATCTGACCATCATAGATTAAAACTTGATATCAAAAACAAAAGTCTTACAATCTCACAGAAACTGAACAAATTACTACTAAATAAGATATTACTCAAGATCAGCTTGTGGACTGAAGAGGGTGAGGGGGAAGACTGCAGAGACACAACTTCTGGGACAGGCAGAAGCCATACAGCTTCTGGGACAGACCTCCATTTCAGGCTGCAGACATCTAGGCACCTTCACCGCAGAAGAGAGGAGAGGTGGCCACCAAGAGGGCTGTGACCCCCAAAGCAGATAAGGAAGCCATCTAGTATCCCAGATCCCTCTGAGACCAGTCTGCACAGATCAGCTTGAGGACTGCGGAGGGTGAGCAAGCAGACTGCAGAAGCTACACAGATACTAGGACAGGCAGAAGCCACACAGCTTCTAGAACAGACCCCTTTTCAGGCTGCAGACATCCGGGCACCTTCCCCACCAGAGTAGAGGTGTCTGCCCAGGAAAGCTGCAACACCCAGAGAAGTCTGTGCAGGTGAGCAAGCAAACTGCAGAGGCAACCCATCTTCTGGGACAGGCCATGTTTCGGGCCTTTATCTTCAACAAGGAGGCAAGTCTGAACGCCAGACATCTGTAGACCTTCCTTGCAAGAGGAGAATTTGCCTGAAGAGAGTACTCTGACCACTGAGACTCAGAGGAGAGCTAGACTCCCAGGACAGCTAAAAGAGGCTAACAGAATCACAGGAGGAACAGGCTCCAGCCAGAGACAACTATAACAACTAAAGAGATTACAAAATGGCAAAAGGCAAACATAAGAATCTTACCAACAAAAACCAAGACCGCTTGTCATCATCAGAACCCAGTACTCCCAACTCAGCCAGTCCTGCATACCCTAACACACATGAAAAGCAAGATACAGATTCAAAATCATATTTCATGATGCTAGTAGAGGACCTTAAGAAGGACTTTAATAGCTCACTTAAAGAAATACAGGAGAACACTGCTAAAGAGGTAGAAGTCCTTAAAGAATCAGAGGAAAACACTGCTAAACAGGTAGACGTTCGCAAAGAGGAAACACAAAAATCCCTTTAAAAATTACAGGAAAAGACAACCAAACAGGTGATGGAATTGAACAAAACTATCCAAGACCTAAAAGGGAAGTAGAAACAATAAAGAAAACCCAAAGGGAGACAACTTTGGAGATAGAAACCCTAGGAAAGGAATCTGGACCCATAGATGTGAGCATCAGCAACACAATACAAGACATGGAAGAGAGAATCTCAGGGGCAGAAGATTCCATTGAGAACATAGACACAACAATCAAAGAAAATGCAAAATGCAAAAAGATTCTAACTCAAAACATCCAGGAAATCCAGGACACAATGAGAAGACCAAGATTACAGATAAAAGGGGTAGATAAAAATGAAGATTTTCAACTTAAAGGGCCAGCAAATATCTTCAACAAAATAATAGAAGAAAACTTCCAATAACTAAAGAAAGAGGTGCCCATGAACATACAAGAAGCCTATAGATCTCCAAATAGACTGGACCAGAAAAGAAATTCCCCCCAACACATAATCAGAACAACAAATACACTAAATAAAGACAGAATATTAAAAGCAGTAAGGGAAAAAGGTCAAGTAACATATAAAGGCAGGCCTATTAGAATTACACCAGATTTCTCACCAGAGACTATGAAAGCCAGAAGATCCTGGACAGATGTTATACAGAGCCTAAGAGAACACAAACGCCATCCCAGGATACTAAACCCAGCAAAACTCTCAATTACCAAAGATGGAGAAACCAAAGTATTCCATGACAAAACCAAATTCACACAATATCCTTTCAAATTCACACAATATCCAGACCTTCAAAGGATAATAACAGGAAAACATCAACACAAGGACAGAAACTACACCCTAGATAAAGCAAGAAAGTAATCCTTCAACAAACCTAAAAGAAGGTAGCCCCAAGAACAAAATCCGAACTTTAACAACAAAAATAACAGGAAGCAACAATTACTTTTCTTTAATTTCTCTTAAGATCAATGGATTGAATTCCCCAATAAGAAGACATAGATTAATAGACTGCCTACACAAATAGGACCCAATACTTTGCTGCTTATAGGAAACCCACCTCAGGGAAAAAGACAAAGACTACTTCAGAGTAAAAGACTGGAAAACAATTTTCCAAGCAAAAGGTCTGAAGAAACAAGCTGGTATACCCATTCTTATATCTAATAAAATTGACTTTCAACCCAAAATTATCAAAAAGACAAGGAGATGAACTTCATACTCATCAAAGGGAAAATCTACCAAAATGAACTCTCAATTCTGAATAACTATGTTCCAAATGCAAGAGCAGCCACATTCATTAAAGAAACTTTAGTGACCGTGGATGCTGAGAAAGAGGAACACTCCTTCATTGCTGGTGGGATTGCAAGCTGGTACAACCACTCTGGAAATCAGTCTGGCAGTTTCTCAGAAAACTGGAAATAGTACTACCAGAAGATCCAGCAATACCTCTCCTGGGCATATACCCAGAAGATATTTCTACTGGTAACAAGGACACATGCTCCACTATGTTCATAGCAGCCTTATTCATAATAGCCAGAAGCTAGAAAATGGCCAGATGTCCCTCAACAGAGGAATGGATACAGAAAATGTGGTACATTTACACAATGGAGTACTACTCAGCTATTAAAAACAATGAATTTATGAAATTCTTGAGTAAATGGATGTATCTGGAGGATATCGTCCTGAGTGAGGTAACCCAATCACAAAAGAAGTCACTTAATATGCACTCACTGATAAGCGGATATTAGCCCAGAAATCTAGAATACCCAAGATACAAGTTCCAAAACATAAGAAAATCAAGAAAGACCAACGCGTGGATACTTCACTCCTCCCTAGAATAGGGATTAAAATATACATGGAAGGATGTGCAGAGACAAAG